>JAIFRP010000007.1:3792934-3812069 GCA_032403825.1 Odynerus spinipes | reverse complement strand
AGACGGAGAAAGCAAGAGAGATGGTGTATAAATAGTCGTGCGACGAAATTCGACGGGCAAACTCGTAAAAGGAGAAGAGAACAAAGGAGGAAACGTCGCTTGAGCCCCGGGGCCTCTGCTCGTTTGCACGGCGTACAATAAAAGAGTTTCCGCGAGAGGCTTTTACCCTCGTGATCCTCGTAAATTCGGACCAGCCTCACCCTCACCCTCGACCTCACCCTCCCACTCTTTCTCTCACTCGCTCGTTCTGTTCTTTGCCACCTCCCAGCCTTTCCTCTTTCTCTCTCTTTCTATCTCATTGTCTCTTCTTCTTCTCCTTCCACAACGGAATCCCAACGGATTCTGGTTTCGTAGATCCTATCTTCTCGATAGCTCGAGCTACCGAGGACGATCCTCCACGAAGAAATGGCCTCTGTGTCTCCTCACCACCTTCTCCTTTTTTTTCTATCTCGCTCTTTCTTTCTTGCACGCGAAGTGTATCCTAAGCCAATCGCATTCCCCGCAATCGGAGCTGCCCAGAGAAAAGAGGATCGCTCGTGCCTCTCTTTTCCTCTTTCTATTTCATCCCTCTTTTTATTCCTTTTTTCTCCTTTCTCTTTCATGCTTTCTCTCTCTTATCTTTTATTCTTCCACCCCTTCCCCCCTCTCTCTCTCTCTCTCTTTCTCTCAACCTCTACCTCTTTGTCCGTCTTTCTCGCTCTTCACGGCTACGTCGTTTCCTATTTTCGTTTCGACGCGTGACTGCTCCGACATTCTTTTTCTTTCACTCTCGCTTTGTCTCGCCCTTTCTTTCTGTTTCTCGTAAGAGGTTGCCATTGACATTTCGCGCGTGCGAGTTACAAGAAAAGTGCCTCGGTTGGACGCACCGACGTGGAAGCTCGAATTGGTTCCAACGATTTTGCGGCTGGTTTTTCTTACACGTGAACTCATGTGCGGAATCTATTTGTAGATCTTTCGCTTGTTTTTGGTTTGATTTAGAGAAGTTGGACAATTATCGAAGCTAGTTAAGAATGAATGATACATCTCAATTGTTTCGGTGTTTTTCATAGAATAATCTGTCATTTTTTATCGCAACCATTATTGCAATCATTGAATTTTAGACTATATCTGTTTTTTTTCCTCTTGTCACGCGCTCTATACTACTTTAAGCAAATTGCAATCCTCGAAGACGAGCTACAGGGGAACTGCTATCGTTAAACTGGCCCATCCTACGTAACACAGTTAGTATGCCAATTCTTCTGGTACCTGGACGGTGTACGCAATCATCAAAATGATGGGAAGTATATTTTGTAGTAGCTATTGCACGGTATTGTGTATTACCCTAAGAAATTGCATTTTGACGAGCATAGTTTTAAGTACTCGTAAGATGTTTTATTGCTTTTCCGCAGGAGCAGGAGGTACGTAACCGTAATTTTCGTAGTTAAGCGTGCTGCGAGGAAGGAAGATGGTTGAACGCAACACCGATCGCTCATTTCAAACTTTGTATTTCGCAGTTTCCTTTTATACTTTTCTTTTAATGTTTGCCGGTACCCCTAGCCATAAAAAAATACCCCTTCTCCCACCACAAAAAAGAAAGATAGAAAAATGGATTAGTATGTTTCATATTAAACATCTAAAATTGTTAAAAACAAATACAACACTTTTTAACGAACGAGGACACATTGTTCATCGATCGGTCGTAATCTTCAGGCCACCTAAGAAATTTCCTGAACATACTTAAAACATCGATCCTGAACATACATACATACATATATACGTACAAACACATTTCGAAACGGTCTCGAATTGTTCGTAAAGTTACGTTAGCCAGTAAGCAAGTATTCACTATAAGCAAGTATTCAGGAGATCGACGCCTAAGTTCTCTCCTAGTTAGAAGCAGCTCGCACAGGTAGCATAGTCGATCGGTTCGATGCGGTTTCGCGGAATTCTACACGGGTATTGGTTCTCTCGTGCATGTCGTTAATTCTTGACGACTACATCGTCAGAGATCGAGGGAAACGGTCGTAAAGTCGAACGCGCGAGCTCCTGCGAAGGCTCTCTCTCTCTCTCTCTCTCTCTCTCTCTCTCTTCCCCCCCTCCCCCCTATTCCTCTGAACCCTCAACGGCGAATACCAAGAGCTGCGGCTTAACCATGACACCCGAAACTGATGAACCATTCGGCTACTGACCATCGATTCGTCCACAAGCACCGGTCACCTATACCATTACTACTACTACTACTGCTAGCCGGGACCGCTAGTAGTACAACTACACGACTTCTCGGCCGAATGCTATCGTTAATTCACTATTCTACCTATATTTGCATAGACAGCCTCCATCAATCTTTACTAGTCATTATACGTTAGCCGAAGTACTCGACAGAGACACTAACTTGTCCGGTTTTACTTATTGAAGTTGATGTTCAGTTAGGATGTCATTGCATTTGCATAATCATGTTATCGATATAGTTAACAAATGTAGATTACGCTAAATACTTGTGGCGATCACTTGTGATCGGTTGGTATTAATAAGCACGTATATAATAGGCTAGAACAAACATGTGCCAGATATTCCGCCAATAAGCTTTATTTGTTATTTTCGTAAGTTGTCTGTGTATATACTTCGTGTGACGAAGCTCCGTGCGGCGTCGACCTCTGCACAGTTGCCGGTCGTCACTCGCTTAATACAGACGTATTCAGCTCGCGTTCCGATTTATATAAAAGGTATTAAATATTAATTATCGAGAACATTCTATTTTAAATTATCTATTGAATTTGTAATTATTTATTTCATTTAGATGTCTAATATCCGATTCTCGAAAAAAGATCGCCAGCGTTTTATTGCTAACAAATTTGAACTTTTGTTTAAATTCACTTACAAGAACGAAGCATGGTCTACTTCGATTTTCAAGCGTGTTCTTCTCGTGAATGCAACGATTTCTCGAACTACGCCGCAATCGAATTTCAATCAAAGTATCGAAGCTTTTGATACTCGATCCCTTTTACACGCGAAATTGTGAAGCGACGAACTCTCTCTCTCTCTCTCATTCTCCTTCTCTCTTACCAAGTACAATCGATTAGCTTACGGCTTTCAATTCTAGGCACTTAGTACACGTCCGATACGTTCTCGAGTTACAACAACATCGACTCTTACTCGCACACTAACCTTTCCCCTTTGCCTTTTCGCTTCACAGCGAAATTTCTTAAGCGAAATTAATTTTTTTTCCTCCTCCAGCTTCTTCTCCCTTCCATGATCTATTTGCCATTTTCACCAATTCGCTATCAATTCGAACTTATATGCCTAACTCTTAAGTACATTTAACCGCCCAAGAGAGAGAGAGAGAGAGAGAGAGAGAGAGAGAGAGAGAGAGAGAGAAGTGCCTTTAAGCCAATGGCGCAATTATCGACTATTCTCGAAAGTTCAGCCTCCGATTCCAGAGCACCGTGCTCCAAGCTTGGCTCTTAAGCCGTTCGGGCAGAAGCCATCGAGTGGAGAATGTGGATTCTCCGTCATCGATTCCCTCGGAAATGGTCTTCGTCCGTAATATTGGCACTTAATATCGTGACGCTGATACGACGCGTGTCCTCTCTCGCTGTTCCCCGTCCTGGAAAACCTGGATTCGATGAAATCGAGACGAAAACGAGACGATAAATTGCGCCAAGTACTTGGAATCGAGGTGCCTTTTCCATTTATTTCTCTCTCCATTTTATTCCATCCATTTGAAAGTAAACGTTCTTCTACTCGATCGCAAATAATTGTTTCTTTTAATGCGCAAGTTAAACGGTAAGTTAAGTGCATAAAGAATTCAATGAGAGATTGGGGTTTAACGAGGACAGTAATTCCTGGGTGCTAATTCATTTAATTAGATCTGCTCCAGTTAGCTTAATTATCCTCGATAGCGTCGAAGCTTCTCCGACGACAGGACAGGACATCATTTAAGGAGTCCCGACGAAATCTCACTATATTACGCGACTTGGCAGCTCGGTAGTTGACAGGATTGCCCGAGCGCATCCCACGATAGCTCAAGCTCACCACGACTCCTCCTATCTCGACGATTCCGTTATTGGTACGCTCCTGGATAACGTTCCCTCGGGTATCGTCCGTTGGCCCTGCGTTATCTCCCACAGCAACCCCTTTTCTATCTCCCTTGCTCTCTCTCCGTCTCTCTCGCTGGCTCTCTTTTTCTTTTCATTCTTGCTACCACAGTCCAACAAACATAACCACCGAAGCCCAACATCTCGGCCATTTTCTACCACCCCTCCCCTCATACCCTTTATCTTTTTCTCTTCTTTTCTTTTCCTTCCTTCCCTATCGTCTTTCCTGATTGTTCATTTGCGCTACTGCTCGCATCAAGTTTTGTCTTTTCTTTCTACCGTCCTACAATTCGTTCCTCTCGTCTTTTGCTCTTTTGTGTTTATTTGTTGTTTTTTCCTTTCTTTCTTTTATCCTTATTCAGTTGGTTTCCTTTCGCAGGAGAAAATCATGCGGGTACGTGCATCGGTTTCAAAAAGAATTCGTAGACTTTTCGTAGACTAAGTAGAACGACTAAATCGTGAGTACGTTTAACAAGAATACCGATAGCCATTTTGTAGTGAACAATAATTATGTACTAGGACAAACAGGCCAGTACTACCGAACCCCGTTTATTTACTGGCATGCTTAACTTATTACGATTTTCGTCGATTCTTTATCATCGAGTCTTGTTATAGAAGTCGAACGAATAATAGGAGAATAGAGCAGGGACTTTAAAGAACAACGATTCTCCCTTGTTTCAAGCTTTGCTCTTTAAGCCAGTTATTCTTTCAACGATACTACCCACACCCGTCTCCCTCGACTACACCCACCGTGAAGCTCGCGCGATGTCTCTTCCTTCCCACTTTTAGCGCCCGTTCTTGATTGTTCACTCAGCGAGACTCGTCGCTCCGACGGTGCTACTTTGATTTACGCTCCGTCATAAATTATAACCTCTTTTCCTTCCGATGTAAAAATTCCTGTAGTTCTTCTACCGTAGCGGGATATACAAGTACATGTATGTACGAACGTATGTATACGTATCCAATGCATACGAATGTGGGTAGTATTTTGTTATCAAAATTATTATTCCACTTTTTGTAACGAATTTTGTTATAACAAGCACCTAGGTGGCCGTGCACAAGTTCCTCTTACTCGTTCATCAAAATTTTACCTACCTTTTTGAGAAATACACTTTCCAGGATACGTTCTATCGACTCGTATCGGATTTGACTTTTTTGTTATTGTATTCTTTGTTCGACTGTAGATACGTAAATTCATTGGGCAACAGGATGACGGAAGCATGCAAAAGGTCGGCTAGTAACCTCATAACGACGACGACCGAAGGCCGCCACCATGTAGGGCAAACAGAAATGTTCTCTCTCTCTCTCTCTCTCTCTCTCTCTCTCGCTCTTCCACTGCACGAGCAACGAACGAAAGTTACAAGCCGGTACGTGTAACGCGTGTACAATGGAACACGTCAGTGTTGGTTATGGCCGTACAAGTTCGTGGACAGTATATATCTGCCAGGAGGAGTCGCGTGATAAAGGGGTGCCGTTCCTGGTGGGTCTGCTTAATTTATGGCGTCCCGACGAAATATTGTTCCCACAACAGAGATTAGTACGGTGCTCGCTGTCGTTGAACCTTTTTTTTCCCTTTCATTCCTACGCTCGCGATAGTATTTCTTTTCTAGTTCGCGATTAGAGGGGTTGGATAAGAGCGTTATCGGTGAATCTAACTTGGTTCTCGAGTTTATTAGAATTTATGGAGAGTTATTACGATTATCATGGTAATTAAGTCTTTCTAGGGTTTTATTTTAATGTTTTTTTCTTTATGATTGATATTCCTCACGCTTCCAGATCTCGACGATATCATCGATTATATATTTATCCCTTCGAAGATCGGAGTGGTATTCTAAGGGTTAATACCGATTATTATAATTCAATGTTTTTTGGAGCTTAGGAAGCCAAGAAAAAAAGACGGCAATCGAGAAAATCAATACGTCCCCATCAAACGCAGCACGGCGAAGAAAAAAGGCAGCGCGAGGAGCGTCCGATAAAAATGCGAAAATTTCACAGGACGGGAGCACCAGAGCTTTTGCAGTCCTTGACGCAGAAGCTGCGTTGGACAGTTCACGCTTTCAAGGTCCGTTTGAAAGAACAGTTCGCTCGAATAGAATAGGACGAACGGATCCGGAAGAATTCTCCGTCGATAATTTCTTCCCTCGGCCAGCTCCACCCACTCGCACTGTTGAAGCTTCTTCGAGGAGCCGGTAAGTTCCACTATGTAGTGATCCCTTCTTCTTCCTTTTCTTTCCTTTTCTTCATCCTATCCAAGCAAGCCGAGTTATCCTCCCTACCTCTTGTTCCAACGTTCCTCTCTTCCGTTTCTTCCCGACCGAGACTCACCCCACCCTAGAATTCGCCATCTTTATTCATGAGACGAGAAGCACTCTTTGGGAGAACGGCCGCCGTGGAAAATGCTAAACTACTTGGATCCCAAAGGGAGTTAACGGAGAGAAGGAGGAGGGAGGTGGTTGGCGCGTGGATGATTTCCAGCGCAGCCAGTGGCGACTCTCACCAACCTCATCTTCGCACCCCCTCCCTACCACAAGCTTACGCTAGTTGCGCATATTTTCATTTTTATCGGTGAGTTAATGCAAAAATCTTTCTCCCTACCTTTGTTCTCTTTCTAGCTTGTTTCATCCCTATCTTCTTCTTCTTCTCTTTCTCTTTCTCTCTTTTTCCGACTCGATCCTTTCCATTACACCGTTCTTCGTTGCGCATGCCAAGCATGCGTCGTATATATCTCTCGCGGTTCCGCTAATTGCATCCTACTCCAATTATCGCTGACAAGTGGAGCAACCGTCCTGAAATTAACAGGACACCTAGCGGCCCATGAGATTCCACTAGTAGTCGTAGTAGTGGCTCTAGTAGTAGTATCGGTTCGTAATCCATTTGACAAAACTCGCGTCCCACGCGTCCACCCTGTTTTACATACTACACACACATACTCGGTGAAAAGAAGCGGATGGGTTCGACATTGTCTTCCTTGTTGTTGTTCTTCGTGGGCTTCCTCGAGTGACGAGCTAACCGATCGGATCTGGAATTCTTTCGTACGTTATTGCCGAGGATTCCGTTTCGCCCCATGACTTTATTTTCTTCGTCTCTCAAACCGGATATTACGGTAAGGGATACATGTGTGTGTGTATATGTAGGTGTATAAAGAGAAAAGAAGAGAGATAGAGAATATTTTGGATACGTTTCGTCAATTTCCCGTGAAAATAGGAAACGAGATATTCTGGTGTATCTTTAATTTGTAAAATAATTGTTTAAGGGATTATGTATAAGGGGTTAGACTGAATCTAAGTCTCGAGACAATAGAGCTACTAGTCCAATCGACCTTCTCCTATCTTTTACGTTCTCTTCCCCATGGTTTTACCTTTTTCGTCTTTTTTTGGTTCCTTCTTTTTTCTTTAGAGGATTCCACTAGTCTTCCTAGAACCTCTTCGCGCTCCAATAAGAATCGATAAATCGGACTTGAGTCTGGATCGGGTCCAGAGTCCCTTGTTTTTCTCCACGTCGTCTCTTCCCGTTTCTTTCCTCCTCGAATGAGACTCTGCGGCGGACACGATGTTACCGCGAGTACCCCCGAATTTATAGCCCTTAATTCTATGGAAACGCAATTACAGGGGAGTAAATCTTGGAAGACGTTACGTGCCAGAAATTCATAGGTATATAAAAGATTAATGGATGATCGGTTTCTGTATTAATCGCCGGATATCATTTGGTGATTTAATTTAACACAGAAATTTTGGGGAGGAAAAATATTATAGAATAAATAGTCCAGTAGATGGACAGTTTAGTCGATTCCGAAACATTAAATAACTAGCATATGCCTAATGACATAAGGATTGTGCTCCAACATGTTTGTTAAAACGTGTTGGTTTCGAAAACAATAATTGTTTTTTTCTACAAAATAAAAAAAGAATAATATAAACTAAAATTGTAGTTTTTTTTATAATAATAGATGAATCTACGATTCGTCCATCTACTGTCCCGCTTACTTCACATACATTTATTTCTTCCATAGTAACGCGTGGATAAATTTTTTGAAATCGTGTCACAAATACGATATATATTATACCTAACATTTCTTTTCACTTGGAAAATATCACTGTATAATAACGCCAGGTTAACAATGCACGATATACGCGATAGAACTGATTTTTTCAAAACCACTGCGAAAACCAAAATGAATTGCGACGCGTCCACGCGCACGGCTGAGCGATTCTTCATAATAGGCATTGGAATTGGAATTTACAGTATGGAAACAATGAAGCGTACACGGTTAGCCACTCCGAAAGCCTGTTACGTCGAACAACCGCAGATATTTACGCGAAATGAAGATCTAGCGGGATGACTATGTTCAGAACGCGAACGGAAACTCAATTAGCTTTGCAGGGGCTACTCGAAGTACGCGAGATTTTTTTCGAAAAATTTCGGAATCGTCCTATCGCTCAGGGCAATCGAATCCTCGAGCCTGTTATGAGTTTATCGATTCTGCAACGTGACTTCTCGCGACTTTAATTACCGCTTCCATGAGATATTCTCTTCGATCGTTCGAAGTTCAAACTGCTCTTATGTCTGGAGTCTCGGTCTGATCCTCTTCCGTGCAAATAGATCGAGATTCTCGAGTGACGATGATAGAACGACAAAGAGAGAATGATAGATTGGGGTGAGAGAGAGAAAGAGAGAGAGAGTGAGAGAGAGAAAGAGAGAGAGAGAGAGCGCAACGGTTATCTTCTTGCCATTTTACAATTAAACTTCGAGTTGACGGAGTCTCAAAGGACTTTCGTAGATTTCCTCTTTAGCCTTCGCTAGGATAGGTATTTGTCGAGACTCGGTGTTTCACGGTCTCGACAAACAACGATGAAGCCATCACTGCAAATCTATTCGTAAGCTTTCGGAGCACGTGAAAGTAGACAAGTTGGCCATTCCTTAATAAACCATCTCTATTGTATATGTACATCACAATGTCCTCTCTCTCTCTCTTAGTAAAATAATAACGATCCTTTGATCGTACGTCTAATTACGATTTAGCAGATCTTATAAACACGCCATATGGTATTATCCTCTAACCTTTGGTACACCGGGGGCCAAAGGATTTATTTCACAAGAGAGATACCGTACGTCCTGGCAGTTAATTACACTGTCCTTCGGGGATAAGGGATCATGGAAGCGATAGGAGAATAAGTTGAGTGTCCTTTATTAAGGGGGTATTCTAGTTCGTCGAGACAAAGAAACCGAATGTCCGTTTTGTACGTTCTTCGAGCTTGAACCCATTTAAAACGAATTTTTACGAAATAATATACAAAGGAAAACATAGACAAACCTTTAAACAAATGTTAATTTTCTTGACACGAATAGGTTGAATAAAACACGTATCATCGAAAAGTGAAACGAACGTGTCCGGTAATCTTAAAAAACAATTCCCCAAAAAATTACGAACGTATTTGTTTGCGAGGATTGGCATTACCCCTGAAATCGTTTCTCGGTCTTTACCAATCCCCTTTTTCTTTCCCTTTTAGCGTACGATCAAGATCGCAATCTCGATCGCTTTATGCTCTCGCTATGATCCCTTTAGTACGCCAAGTTCGCGTTCGGTCTCTCCAGTCGAATTTATTCGTCGCCTATAGAATAAATCATTCGTCGGCAAACGGTGGAAGGTTGTTCAGTTAAATCGCTCGCCGAGGAGAGTAACTATAGTAATCGCGCAGCTCGCAGAGAGCAGGATTTTATGAGCCGTGGAGAAGGAGGTCGAATCTGATCGACGGAAACGGCCATCGCTGATAAGCCCGTACAACCTTTGAACGACATAAAGATGTCTCAGCGTGTAATGGAAAAGCACAAGGCAATTCGATTTCCATCGGAGAGTCACGTACGTATCGCGCTCATATTTTTATTCTTTTTCCTCTTAAACACCAATTCTTAGGAACGTTCTACATTCTCTGGACCGCGTCCAGTAGTCGTTTCCTGTTTACGGCTTTTTCAGCATTTTATTCGAATCGATTTTTTATGTACGTTGCAGGTGAGGAATTTGAAAAAGTAAGGATCGATGAAACGTGGCTGTTAAATGAAAAAATTGTGAGCGTGAAGCGATTGTTTCCAACCTACGTGTTTGGTGTTTTAGGGATACTCGAACAAAATTGAATAATGTAGAAGTAGAGTAGGTAAGTATATTCACATACTGTACTTGGTTCAACTGTTTAGCAAAATTTAAAGTGAAATTTGTATTAATTTTATGATTGTATTAAATTTGTATTAACAGAGTAGGAACCGATGTTGTAGAAAAACATTAATTCGCACTTGTTTTATTTCTTTCGCAATTTAAATTCTGTCATCTCTAATTGAGCACTCAAATATTGTTATAATAAAACTTATAGGATGTACTACATATGTTTCAATCAAATTTTCACGCGACTGCCAAATTTTTCGGATACTTCGATGCATCGAAGCATCGGCGATAAAGCAAACGAGGCGATGTAAAAAGGGTAGGAAAGATCGATCACTCGTGCTTGATCTCCCGCGTTTGAAAAGAGACGTATATCGGTACCGCGATCTTGGCAAGCTCCATGGTCGTTCCCCGGCACTGTTCTAAATCGAGTTCCAGTAGACATTATATTATCGACGACTGAACGTTATCGCCACACATTATTCAATATCGAAGACAGAAGCGGTAACATTATACGATAGATTTTCACGTATTGTTTGTTGTTAAGATAATATGAAACGCGATTACATTTGATTCCTAATTTTAACTTTTTATTCATTAATCGAGTCATTTTACAGTAATTTTTATAATTTTTATAAAGTTTATTTTGAAAGCGAGAAGAAAGAATAGTAGAAAAATATAAGTATCGGAGATAAAAAAAAATGCAAATAAATCTTCTCTAAAATTCGACAATTTTTATATTCTCTCTTTCTTCTTTTTTTGGTAACAAACTTTTAGTGCAAATACAAAAGGTAAAACTGCTTCCTCGAGGCACACACACGAGTGGACGCGTACGAGTACATACATACGTGCGTAATACGCATCAACACACACCGTTTGTTATTAATCATCGAGTGAATATTTATTAAGCTAGTCTATAAGCGCTTCACGCTCGATAGAAGTCAATGTTCGCCGCGATCATAATCCGTAGCTCGCGCTAACGATACCCGTGGCGATTGCCAATATCGATTTCGATGTATAAAATGCGCACCGTCGATTCTCTGCTCGATGAATTAATCCGATTGCTTTTACCCGTAGCGGCACATTGAAAAAGGCTGACCGCTTTATCGACCGAACTCTCCTCGCAACGCTCTTCTCTATTCAACGTCGAATGTGGTACATGTATACGTACGTATACACATACATAGGGTGCATACGTGTACGATTGTAACTTGATGCGTATGGGTACGCATGTATAACCGGTACTACGCTTGTTATTCGGTCTATAGAGGGTGTCTCGACGATCGTGAATAGGAAGCTTGATTCGTCTTGTAAAATTTAGCGCGGTATTGTGGGAGACATTTCTTTTTTATTATCTTGAAAGCGATTAATTGGTAATTATTTATTGTTTTATTTGCATATAAAAATGGGGTGGTAAAACAATCCTTGCAAATAAGGAATAAAGTGGTATACAAGTTTTTTCAAGTGGTGTAAATCCAGTTTTGAAAAAAATGAGTTTAGATTAGTTTCAGCTAATGATGACATGTTTTCGTATTGTTAATATCAAAACCAATACAGTGCAATATCTTTATGGATTTATAAAAAAGATTTCACTATAAAGTTTTAATGTATATATGTTTTGTTTGAAGTTTGTTTATAACTACTTTATAATTAACACTTGTCATTTATTGCAATCATAAACGAAATTTGTTGCACTTTGACCAAACTCTTGATTCTCCATGAAGTTTAAACAAACCACGAGATATAAGAGAAGCAACCATTCAAATTAGACGGTCATAATTTTTATAATTCACCGCCCCTTTGAGCCGGTAGCCAAGAGGAGATTTCAGGAAAAAAAGGATCGCGTGTTTATACAAGAGAAATTTAATGGCTCGGACTCGACGAATTCTCTCCGAGCACGGACTACTGTAAATTAGAAATTATACGCGAGGTAGAATGCATTTTTAATTTCGCGTTTGTAACGCGCGATGGTGCGCAAACAAAATTAAAGGGAGGAAACAGAAAGAGACTCGCGCAAATAGTGTTTCGGTCTTTTGAATTCGGCGATCGTATTTTTCATTGGTAAGAATAATTAATTTATAGAAATATCGCGATTGTTTCCATGCGACGTAAATCATTCGTTAAATAATAAAGAATGTATTAATTTCGTTCGATACTTCCTCGGTTATAACGATAAAATTTATTCCAGACAAGCACATAAATATTATATAAGAAACACGAAGGCAAAAGTTACCTACCGTACATTGAAATAATTCATGCACTTTCTTAGAAATTGTCTTCGACAATGGACACCGCTCGAATTCGCTTTCTTATCGTATCGAAGGAAACGATTGTCTCTCGTTGCCGTCGAATAGACTCCGGAGGAGCTTCATCAAGATTTCATAAGAAGTACGATATCGCTGAGAAAGGGTCAAATCGAACGGAAACGTTCTTATTACTTTCGGAAGATCGATCGAGCGGTTCGATTTAGTAGGACGAGGTCCACTATTCTCTACCGTGGCACGTTCATTTTTCTATCGCACTTTCTCCCTCTCCCTTTCTTCCTCTAGGTACTTTTTCCATTCATAAATCGGATCATCGCGTTCGTACGTGTCCCGTAGTTCAGACGAATTAAAAGTTTTTGTTTTAATCCAATACACTTGGATTTTTTCTCGGATAAACTTTACCGCAATTCGGATTGTTTCTGCCTGTGTAACAAATGATTTATTAGATTGTCCGAAAAGTTCTTACTGGTTATATATAACATATCACTTTCTTAGATATTTTAAAATAAAATATTTCACTCGCAATTAGTTTAAAAAACGAGTTATATGTAATACCAGTGGCTTAATCGAGCAGTTATTTATTCCAAAATATTTTTCTCCAAGTACATATATTAATGACTACCAATTAGAAAATGTTCATTTAAATTATAAACAAATTGAATGAAATCGTCTTATCACTGAATTCTAAAATGGTAAAAGATTCCGTCGTCTCTTACGTCCGCGAAAAATAGAAGAGGACGGCGTTGGACGAAGCAGCGATGGCGTGTTAGACGACAGCAGAGGGGTGTGAGTGTTACGGAGTGGTAGAGGGTAGGGGGATGATTTCACCGACCCGGAAAACTTCTTGGCCGATACTCAACTCACGTCCACGACGTGGCGTTGCCTGCCGACGCCGAGAGCGCGTTCTTCCGCCCGGCCACAATTATTTTCGGCTTAGAAAAGGACGAAAGCCGAGATTTCTCGAATCTGATTCCACGAGGTCGCAAAGAGGCAAGGGGGGAGAGGATCTAGGATAGTCCACGCTAGCTCGTTGCGAAGGCTCCTAGATGCGAAGAGCCAGGTCCAAGGAATGAGTGCTTTTTCCTCTTTCACAGCGTACACAGACACACACATACGCGTAATACTCTTTCTTAGAACGCTTCAATAGGATTATCTTGGCTGTCTCGTCACCGATCCTTCCTTCATATCCTGTCTTGGAGTCGACGAAACCTCCGTAAGGAATCTAAAGATTTTTCTTTTATTAACAATAACGATGACGGTAATAATATTTATATAGGAGTGGTGTATGTGAATTTGAAAATATAGATGAGCGTAAGAGAGTAACCTGTGGATAGTAAAAGTGAATTAGAAAATATTCTTTATTATTACCCTTTTTATCATTGAATATTTGTATCGTTAATTTTCACTACCTGCTTCTGTACTAAACCAATCCTACATTTATTTAGCGATACCTGAAAACGTTGTTTGGAACATGCAACTTTGTGCATTTTTTTTTATTTTGTCATGTATCCGATATTTAAACTTCGCCCGAGCCCCTTCGAAGGTCCAGAGTAAAAAATATAGTGTTTCATATCGAAATAGAGAGAATAGAATCGAAGGGAGCCGAGAAAAGATAATTTCATTTTGGATACCTAAATTCGTTTCGTTTAACTGTCGACGGATCAGTGAAAAATAATAGCGTACGGCAACGCGTGTAGTTACGACGTCTATACGTGCTCGTAATAAATTCTCTCGGTCAATGACAGCTCGCAGTATTCCGCGTCCCGTTATATATTTCGGCCTTTTCAAGCAACCGAAATAAAGGCGCAATACACAAAAAAGTGTATGAGAGGGAGAGAGAGAGAGAGAGAGAGATGCACATCGGTCACTACATGACTTTTCGGTCGAATGAAAAAATACTAGTACGGTCGGACGACGGACGCACCGTATCCGGTAAACGTGACGAGCACCGTCGGAGATTTCAAAATCGCGAATTGCGTTCTTCGAAGCGTTTTATGAAATAGTAGACAGTGGCTGCATATGACGCATTTACCAAAGCCGGATGCGCCAACTTGAAAATATATTTTGCAGGTTGGCTCCGCGTAAGACGATTAGCGGTAACGCGGATTGAACCGTATAAACTCGATGAATCGAAAACTTTTATTGTTAATAAACTTTATCAATCTTTTTCCGAAATTCGCAAGACGACCATAACGCAAATAGAGATATTGCATTTTTTTATTATTATCTAAAAGTTATTCTTTGTATTGTTTCCTACAAAGTACCGGTACGGTTATTGTTAAAAACGAAATTAGTAAATTTTCGAATCGATTCTAAAATACCATTAACATACTTATGCAATATGCGAAACGAGAATTCTTTCTCGTAACGAAACGCAATGGAAGCTAGAGCAACACATATTCGCAGCATAAAGCAGTTCGAAAGCGACATAATGCGGTGCGAAGAGAAAAAAAGGATATGGCAGGACACGACGCGTTATTTTACTGTGGTTCTTTTGCGCGGTGACGATGAAAGGAAAAAGAAGGAAAGAAAGAAGGGAAAGAAAGAAAAAAAAGAACTATCGGGGACGCGAGCGAGCGAAAATGTATGAAAAGGCCAACGGTGCCAACGAAAGGCCAAAAAGTTCGTAAACGGCGCGGCCAAATGGATACGTTGTTAATGACTTGGCGACAGGACTGTAATTACGTTCGTTTCCCGGATTATAGGTGCGCTCATCGAGTTTTCGCTTTGTGCTTCGCTGGCTCTCGCAATGAACGTTGCCTACTGTACCGAAAGAGTGTATGCGCGCGTGTGTAAGTGTACGCGTGTGCATGAGCGAAAAAGAGATAGGGATGGACGGCTAGATAGAGAAACAAGCGGATGAAACCGAGTGAGAAAGAGAGAGGGGGAAAAGTGAGTGAGTGGGCAGAGATGGAGGGGGAGGAGGAGATGAAAATATAGGGGAAGAGACCGTACGCTTTTAATGGAATTATATTATATCGACGCTAGAAAGAACACGGCATTTCTGCCAACCGTCAAAATATCAAATGCAAAAGTTCACGATCCCACTCATCGTGCGCGCGCGAACGTAGTTAGTCCGACGAGCCGCGTCTTTTGATGAATAATTTGTACGTTTCTTTGAGTTTCTATTACACTTACGAGTAATTAATAACGTTAACATAATCTGTCCTATGTAATGCAATACTCGCGTACAAATATTAGCGCGACGTTTTATTTTATAGAGGCGATTCAATTTTCAAGATAAATATCGGGTCCTGTACATACAGTCCCTTTTTCCTTAAATTTCTATCAACTTTTTTATGCGGTTTTACGTTAATTTTAACTCCTCTCTTTGGTTTTCGCGATCTCAGAAAATTATGGAACGTATGTTTAACTCGTCAACTCGTTTCATGCGATTTTCCGTGGAACGTAACTACCGTATAGAAGGAGGCCCATCTGTATTCTGTATTTTATTAATTGCTGTAACTCATACCCTTCAAACACATCCCTTCGGCATATTCATCACGCCATATATACTATATTTATTATGTACTTTCCACTTTACGCGTCTAACACACGCGGTATCATTATTTTCACTCCACACTCGCTATCGCGGGGAACGGAAGTCGGCTTTAGGGTCGAAAAGGGCTTTTTCACTTGACTCGCAAACACGAGAGGGTTAAAGATCGTTCGTCGCGTTCGCGAATCGTCGTTCGGTACGCCGTCACTCTCATTACGAGGCTCGACGACTTTCGTTAGATTTGATTTTTTTTTCTCTTCATTTTCCTCGTTTTACCTACCTTCGTTTCACCTTCGTCCCCTGCCCTCTTTTACCGTCTTTTCGAGTGGTCGCCCCCTCCACCCCTCCACCCCTCCACTCCACCTCATTCTCCATCTCGAATATAAAGTCGCCTTGGATTTACTTGCACTCGAGGACAGGGAAGGACCGGTTTTGCCTAATGAAAGCTTCGGACGCTTCTCCTCCGCTTTTAACGACGTGCAAACAACGGATCCTCGCGTTTAATTACGCGATACACCCACCTTACCCCCATCCAGCCGGCGGTAATTCATGAGATTACGACCGACGCTCTCTTCCTCTTCTTCTTCCTCTTCTTCTTCTTGTTCTTCTTCTTCGTGAATCTTGATCGGTGGACGCGAGAAATGAAATATTCGAGATAAAAATATCTTGACTGCTTTAGAAGTGCCTTGTTAAAAATAAGGGCCGAAATTGATTTAACAGGATCGTATTTAGACATAGTAATCCTTGCCAATCACGCGTGATTTAACCACTTAACGTAAAGCAACTTGACATACTCGTCCATGCCTAGCCGTTGGGCGGCGACGTCACGTTCGTTGTTTTCTGTGTTTTGTTCCTAAAACTGAGGATATTATTCTCGATAATATAAGATATAAGTCCAATTAAAAGTTTTACAAGATAAAAATTGATTTTTTTCCAAAAAATCGTACGTTAAGTGGTTAATACATAATTTTTGTACAAATCGTATATTATAAATATCGAACCCAAATTAATAAAACTCGTTTAGCAACGTTTCCCATATAAAGTTTGGAGGAGACAAATGAGGCAATTATTGTATTTTGGTGATCCGTGCTTGATAACGAGTTACTTTTTTATGTTTCACGAAAATAATAGATACATACATACAATACGTATAGACATATACATCACGAAATAATTAACGCGTGCGTCCAGGTTGGTACGTACTCGCGGGAAATTTAGTGCGATAACGACTTATCGTTTTGATCTCACGAGATACGTATCGAGCACGAAAAACACCAACAATGATATTTTCGGAGTTCGGTCGGTGTTTCGATTTCTCGCGATCGATTAGTATCTACATTCATAGCATCGGTGATTTATCTGAATCGCATCGATAACCAGTATATCTTATTTTTTTTATATTTATGATATAATATTAATTGTACTATAATTCGTTTTATTTAATTGTAGCGATTTTAGAAGAGGGTGGGGAGCTTACCATATAAGGTAGGGGGTACTATCACGAGGCCATCTGCCGTATTCGCACGTAGTTATAATATTTTGTGTACTTCCTTACATGCTTCGTCTCATTCGATCTTGAGAGCTTACACCGACTGCCTCGTAGCGACCCAGGTAATATCTCGTATTAGATTTATTTAATTATTTCCTTGCTGATTTTATATTATTCTTTTGTCATTAATTAGGACGACGATCTTGGGACTTAACTTCGTTTTTTATTTTTTATATTTTTTTATTTTGTTATATTTAAATCGTTATTTTTAGTATTAAATATTTTTTTAATTGCTATAATTAATTCTACATATACCTAAGTACTCGTAGAGACGGCAACGCAAAGGCAAGCGTGTAAAACCGCCGCAAATCAACGAAATAACCCTCGGCTTCGAGATAGGGCCTCTTACTCTAGCAACGAAGTGCACGCACGGGAAAATAATTGCCCGATCGATTCGGATCGTAAATCGACTTGCGATAAAAGCAAGAAGCATGGAGAGTAAGCCGTTGGCGTTTGAAAAGAGAAGGAAAAAAAACGGAAGAAGAAAACGAGGAGAAGAGAAAGGGAAAAAAGTAACGGCGTGAATAGAGGGTGGTGAGGATTGAAGCAACGAACGCACGAGGGTGTCGCGTGCACGAACCTTTCGCCTTTTTTTCAGGCGACAGGCGGAACGACTGTCGGCGAGAGCACGCGTTTACTAACGCCACACACGATCGTTCTACTTTACAATGAGAAAGGGGTAAACAGAGCGGAATGGATTCCAACGCGAGCAGTCGAGTTTGGGACTCGAATACTTTCAATGCTGTACACCCGGTATAAGCAGCCCTTTCTCTGCTCCCCTTTTGTTCCCGTTTCCGTTATGTTCTTTTCAAACTTTCAACGCAATCTCGCTCATCTTCATCGTGTAGTCTTTTTATTTGGGTTATTATGTGTTATATTTATTGTGTATTATTTGTATAGGGTTAAACGAGATAGGGAGCAAAATTTATTCTTTACTGATTCTATTTTACGGGAATATTTGACTAATTTATTTTTAAACAATTTCATTATCATCAAGTTTTGAGACAATCGAGGAGAAAGGAATAAAACACGAGTAAAATCATTATGCAAAACTTTGTTATGTAATTATCGCAATATATGCGTTTAATACAAAATACAAAATCTATTCTATATTTACATTACATATACATTTTATTATAACAAAAGCATAGATAATGAAAAAGACAGAATCAGAAAAGGAATAAGTCCCTTGGAATTTGAAATTTGAAGTCTGGTAGATACTTAGGACCTTTTTAATTTCCATTCTTCAATTATAGCCTACGATGAACCACAAAGTATCGATTTCATATTCAGACTATAAGCGATCTTCCACGTGTATTCTCTCGACAATTTTTATTCCCATGGTACTTCACAAGGATTCCACGAATCTATCCATCTTTTTCCCTCTCGTACGCGTCTTCCATCTCAGCCGGAATCGCCGGAGGGTGAAAGTCGACTTTACAAACGAACGGAGCTTTTATCTTCCAGATTGCGGGTCAATTTGGAGTGTTGCGACGAGCCAGCGCCAATAGGAAGCGAGTCGTGGCCGGATTAAAGAGTACCGTGGGAGTTCCATTGGGATCTTTGGTAAGGAGACACGAAACGAGTAAGAAAAGAGAG
>JAIFRP010000007.1:3774583-3792908 GCA_032403825.1 Odynerus spinipes | reverse complement strand
AGAGAGACACACACAGATAACAAACAGATGAAACGTACGAAGAGACGACTCGTCCATTTGCACAGGATATTATTTTCCGCGAAATGTGAACGTGCCACGAATAGTGGGACAACCAGGAGGGAAGCGAGGAAAAAAGAAAGTGAAAAGGATGCGAGGAGGAAGAAACAAATCCGTCCAAGGCCGAGCTTGGCAACGCCTTCGATCGAAAGCACGAAAAGTTTCCTTGCTTCCAAGGGGACGCAAGAGCAGCCATTTTTCATTGTCACTCGACTCAACCCGTCTCGATGAAGACGTTGACAAACGTAAGCTTATTAACGGGAGCCTTGGAGACGCGAGCTGGTAATGAGGTTTGCGAAAACACGCGTAAGTACGTTTCGGAATTCTTCAAAGTATTTATTATCTTTTCCTTTTGGTGAGTTTTTATTATTATCGGATATAGTTTACATTCAATTTCGTGAAGTAGGATCGGGCACGCGTCAATAAAACAGAGATGTTCCGAGTACTAAAAAATCTCTATTCGCGAATACGGATACAAATAGAAATAATTCGGAAAATACGCGTACAAATACGAATACGCGATATCGAGCGAGTATTCCGCAAATCGAGTACGAATACGGAACATCCCTAACGTAAAGTACGTACATAAACCAACCGCAACGTCGTTGAATCTTCGAGCTGACGCCAAATTCTTTTTCTTCCAACTCTTTCTTCCCTTCCTCCTTTTTCTCTTCATTTTGTCCCATCACTTACACGAGCACGGTATAGGAAAACAAGAGTCGCGTCGTTTTCACGGTAAAAGACGAAATAAATGCGAGCGGGAGTAGACAGAGTAGAAGGAGGATGGGGGAAGAGAAGAAGAAAACAGAAATCGGAACGTGTTCACTCGGCCGCGGTAATTAAAGCGAAACGCGGCTCTGCAGTTTAGGCAACGACGGTGATTCGCGGGGAAATCATCTTGAAAGGTTCTCGCTCGCGGAAGGAATACGGATCGGCCGAGTACCAAGCGGAAATTGCATTCTCTCTTCCTCTCTCCCTCTTTCTCTTATTCTCGTAACGCTTCGCTTCGTTTTCTTAAGTCGATCGCACTACTGCAACAGGAGAGCAAGAGGGGAGAAAGAGAACGAGAGAGAGAGAGAGAGAGAGAGAGAGAGAGAGATCTTAGACTCGACAATGAACCGATTTCCGCGCGCTAATTAGCTATACAAGAGAAGAGGACTTGCACGAACGCTCGCTGCGAAGAATCCGCCCTGCTTGCTTCCATTTTTCTTTTATTTTATTTCCTCCCCATTCCTCTCTTTATGCCTTCACTATCGCGCAACGCAAAATTCCACCCTTCAAATATTTTTTTTTTTCATAATTCCATTCTCGATCAGCTTATCGAAGATCTTCGAAGATTTATTTTTGTGTTAAGCTACTTACGAAGCTTTTCTCGTGCCTGGAAATGAAAATCGTTCTAGGTTATGCCCGTTACCGGATTAATATCGTTAATGATTTAATCAAGATGGCGATTGAACGCGAATTCGCGTAACGCGGCATTTTTAGAAACGTAACAACCGTGTTACACGGGAGTTACCTGTGATTTATATACGATTTATAAAAAAATTCAAAAAGAGAAAATAATAAAAGATCTTTTCAGGATTATCGATCGAAACTGGTCGACGTGCGAATGCCTTCGCATTGATCGTACCATGCACACATACCTATATACATATATGTATGCATATATTCATGCGAATAGCACGATTTTCGAGTCTCGTAATTCGACGAGGAATTCGACAGACAGCTGTGCGACATCGAGGACTTCTCGCGAAACTTCGTTCGCGCATACGAATACGACTAGACTCCTACGAATATATAGAACGATCTAACATAAGTCGAAGTTTTGCAGTAGTATTCGGGGAGTGGAACGACGAGGTTCCTTGCGTTCCTTTTGCAATGGCGGAGAGTGGCAGCAATTTTACGAAAGCTAGAACGTCGACGGATCGCGAGGCCAAAGGACGACGTTCCGTTCGTTTCGTGGCTGACGGCTGCCGGAAAGTGGAAAATCAACGTGGAAAAGCATTGCCACCGCGAGTTCCCCTCTACGCTTTATACTACCTCTACGATGCACGCCCGTTCTAATCTGCCTGCGATAGGACGCACAGCTTCTTTATTATCGCGTCATCTCTGTCACTCGAGAATTCTTGTTATATTATATGTGCATGCCGTGCGTAGACGTATACGGCGGGTGTGTATGTATATATGTATATGTATGCCAGCTTCCGTTCGATTGGAGATTGAATATTTCAATGGTAAAAATTTTAAATGATTTCCGAGGGTCTTCGAATTTTAAATTGTTGGAAGGAGGTTGCAGTGGTATGAGTTTCAATCGTATTTATAATTATTTATTGAACTAAAACCAGATTTATAAAATATGAAATTACATTTCTATTAAAGACTTTGGCGTACCCTCGGAATTTAATTTTTTGTAAGTTGTCATATTATGATAAAAAATTCATACCACTCGATACAAAGTAGATGTTGAGATATTTTCTTTTGTAGTATTAATATATCATTTAATTCATTGATCTCCGATTTATGATTTAATTAGGGAACATGTTTGCATAAAATTAACATTTAATTTTCTATGTCTGTGCAATATCGCTTGGAAAGAAATTGCAGTAAACGGAGTTAATCAGATTTTATTTTCCTGTTCGATTCTCGGGATTCGAATTGGAAATATTTATTCCGACGGATTGTCTTTATAGATATTTATTTGTTTGATTACCGAGTGTGTTTTTACATTCTCTTTTTATTTCATTGGTAGGACCAATCGGAATTCGTGCTCGTAAAAGCATCTGGGAACGCGTCCCCAATGCATTACCGTAGATTAATGTCGGAGTCGTCGGAGATTCGACGAATACTCGATTCGGAGATAAAATATACTTTCTCCTAGTCGACGAACTCTTCGTTTATTTTATATGAATCTCTGACGTATGACTGTATACTTTATTTATGCTAAAAAATATTTACGTCTTATATTTATAGCTTTAGAAGCAGGAAAAAAGGAAATTGGGTAAGAAAAAGAATGAAATAGTATTTCTTTTTTTTGTTAGCCATTTATTTTGAAAGAGACACAAGCCCCAGTGATTTTTAATTAAAATGTTTAAGAGTTTGCATTTCAATGTGTCTAAAGAAATTAATGCTGACTTTAAAAAAGATTTATTTGTATTTGTTGCTTATACGTGTATGCTTAAAAATGTTTTAGAAAGCACTAGAATCTCTAGCAAACACTCTTGCATTATTCTTATCGGAAATCCAATTTCCCGGTGCTTTTATGTTTACGCGAAGCTTATTACTCAAGCTTCTTTATTAAATTTTTTGTTTTTTGATTTACGAACGTGCCGCTACCACGAGCCACGCCCGCATTTCGAAAAAATTCCAATCACGAGTCTCGCTGAATTATTTCGCGGAGTAAGAACTTTTGCGTGTCGTTCTCAAGATAAAATTAATCTGTCGTGCTCGCGACAACGTTATCGTCTCTCGTCGATAAATTACACGACATATCGATAATAATCCCTTCTACTAATTCGATCTAATCCAGTATCTAATATACTATCGTATAATTTCATTTCGTTTCGACGCAGCGCCGTTGCGGAAATGTGGCAGCGTAGGAAAAATAAAAGAAAATAGAATTTCAATGAAAACTGCAAATATTTCCGAGGGTCCGTCGGTTCGTTTGTTTTTCCAACACACGGTGACCGAGAAAAGCGCGGAACGGTATAAAACCCGGCTCGTAGTATTTTCGATTCGGTATTCGATGTAAATACGGTTCTCGGTACTTCTCGATGCTCTCCCCTGTTGCTTTTCCTCCTCGTTAGAGTATATTTTCGTTTTGTTTTCATCGAGTTACAGAAAATCGTTATTAATAGCCGGTGTAATAAAGAAAGGGAAGATATTTATTTTTACTGCAAACAGAGGTTCCTTATTTTTCCATACTTGAGTCGAGAGCAGTAGCCATGGCGAAGAAACGAAGTCGTTACTTTCGAAAATGACTTTTATATCTCGTTAAAAAACTAAATGGGGTCCTTAGTCGAGTGCGTTTCCACTAGCTGGTAGAGTTCATCGTAATAATAATCTAGGATCGATATAGTCGAGCTCGAGAGTCGGTCTCTAACTTGGAGAATTTCATGAACGGTCGATAAACCCGAAACTGCCTTTCTCTCTCGCGTAATTATCTTGCATTACGCTCGACGAAAGTTTATCACTCGGAGTGCGCGCACGGCCTCGATCGTGTATAATCGTTAACGTTAACGTTAACGTTAACGTTACGCGCTCGCTCATTCGGCGATGCTACGACGTTTATGCAATTCGAAATGCATTCGCTCGAGCGTGTACTCGCATTTACGCTTTATCCTATTCTCTCTTCTCTATTCTCTTTTCTTCTTTCTACCCCTTCCTCTCTCTCTCTCACTCTCTCTCTCTGTCTTTTTTCCTTCTTACTTTTCTCTCTCTCTCGTTTCTTCGCATGTTTCCATTCCAAAGTTTCTCACTATCGCGTTAAAGTAGAAATACTTAAATTACATTCTAAAACCGGGGGCAGTAGCCGAAGTTTCCGGCTTTAAATATTTAAGGACGTACAACGTGACTGAAGGTGCATGTAAAATTTACTAAACTTCCTTAGCGTGCGCGGCGCTCGCAAGTTCGTTAATGCCGGCGTTGACTGGATATCAAAGCGACAACGTCGTCGTCCGATGACGACGATAAAGGGAATAACGTCGAACGTTATTCTCACCTGCCGAGAAAATAACGTTTCACGTTCGGTCGACGATAACCAAAAGTTACATTCGCGTGTATATATCTACGAAGTATTTGATGACGACCTATTTACTATTAATACTGCTAGTAGTGACTAGCTATTTGCTGTTAATACTAAAAACCGAACACTTTCCAATTTTCTTTCCAGAACGTTAATGTAAATCGACCTTAACGCATTTTTTTCCAAGCATGCTTTTATCGAGTTTGCTCTTTTAACTCGCAACGCTTCAATTATTTCACATTACGCTACAATTCCAGCGCCCGTGTAACATCACCCGTTCACNNNCCACTTTCGATATAAAAAGGAATTGTTTTACGCCGGGATACTCTTTGTCTCTTTTACGTTGCTCTCGCGTTTCAAAAGAAAACCACGGAGATCCAAGCCGACGCGTTCAATTCGTATTACCAATGTAAATTAATAATTTTCCGATAATTACGAGCCGGGGGTTGCCTTGGAGTGGCGATGACGAAGGAAAGAAAAACAGTGTTGGAAGAAGTTCGAAATTAATAACGCGATATGGAAATAAATTCCGGCGTGCTCCCGCGAAATCGCGAAATAAACAAAATTAAAAATTTCTCGCGCGGTAATCTCGACGATTTTTCCCACCCTTTCCTCTTCCATGATGAAAAAGGTACGAGACTGCCAACGTCGAAACTTGCGGAATAATTATTAACGTTAATAAAGCAATTTAATTAGCGACTTCTCGCGGAACTACTCTTCTACCCGTCTCTCTCGCTCTCTTGGCGAATAATCGAAGGCAGTGCTTTAACAGAGAAAGGAGATAACTTGGCGCGAAGAAAGGGATCGTAAGTACGTTAACCGTTCTCGTGGATAGAAAAGGATGGAACTTTTAATTTTCCTCGGGCAACCTTTTCCCTTCCACTATTTCCCGATACACGTAGAGCGAGCCGCACGCACACCAAGATATTCGTTGTTAAATCGAACGAATAGAAAAAAAAGTCATGTTAAGAAATTGCAGGTGTACGATTTTGTTCCCTTGCCAATTACCACTTGTCTTATACGCGTGGAACGTTAATCTATCCCTTCGTCTCTACCTTTCTTCGATATCCTCTTTCTACCAGAAGAAAGAAGAAAAAAACCAGCCACCGTCGACTTTCTCTTGGGACTAAAATACGACATCGCACATAGATAAAAGTATACGTGTTCGTCCGTGTGTGTGTGTGTGTGTGTGTGTGTGTGTGTGTGCGTAGAATCTCACGAAGATCCTCGCGCGTCGGTCGTTAATCATTCGCGATGTCTACGTGGCGGGATTTAGCAAATAAATGAAATTATTACACACGGCGCGAGTAGCCTCGGGGGTAGGTTGGAAAGAGGAAGGGTGAGAAGAACGGAGTGAGTATTGGTGGAATGGAGAAACAGGAACGGGGGCAAGGGTGGAATCTCCCGTCGATGGACGACGGAGGATGAAGGAAGAAGAAGCCGAGAAAGGAGGATAGAATCTCCTCGGGGTTATACATTCGGAGTGTGATGAAACTCCATCTTTCGTGGATGCTGCGTTCGGGGAGAAGCCTTTTTACGTTAAATCTATGTTTTTGGAACAAAATAAAAAGAAAGAGGGAGATAGAGGAAGAGATAGGTGAAGAAAAAGGTCGAACGTAATTTTTAGTAACGGATGATTAACTTCTTCCACATTTACGTATACCTACATACATATGTATGCATTAGATTATGTTTCTTTCTCTGAAAGCGTATTTTTCGAGCGTATTCGATGAATATTATCTCTTTACTCTCGTTTATCATGCGGACGCTCTGCTCCTCGTCATCTCACAGGAAGGCAGGAAGGAAGCCGATAGGATTCGATCGTAGGAATTCGTAAAGGATTTGCAGATGCTGCCTTGACGTCTATATCGCATTTTTATCCAACTATCGTAAGATCGACGACACGGAAAATAAGCTGCAATAACGATCTCGTTTGTGCAACAAACGTCTAACGAATCGGAATTAAGCGGAAACTTTGTACTCGAGGTATAAAAGAACCCTTTTAGATTTTTGTGTTTTTTATCAAAATTTAAACGTATGTATTTAGGTATGTAAGTGTATCTAATCTGGTATTGAAATGGTTGAATGGATCGAGTTTAAATGTATACCAGCAATCTGGTTGCATTTAACGAGGATCCGGTACTAATTTCAACAATTTCGACAATTGCAGCAATTTTTAAACAATTTCACCCGAATCAGAAGAATCAGAGCATCACGAGATGTATTAGTATCTATCTAATATTTGGTCAACGCGATTAGAACATTTCTTTTTAAATTTTAATTTTCATAGACGAAAATAGTAGAGTTCTTTTTATTCGATAAAGGAAACAAAAAGAAAATAAATGTCGCGCTACGCGAAATTAGAAAGAAGATTTGTTTGGTAGTTTTGCCTCGTTCGTATTTCCGTTCTCGCGCGTACGCGTGCACACACTCGACGAGCGCTTATGCAAGCGGGCAATAAATCAGGAATATAAATTGTTCGCGGTGGAGTGGTTGCTCCTTCCTACGGTAGAACTTAAGCACGTATCATCGCACGACAGCCGGAGTTCACTAAAACCTGAAACTTTATCGTCGCGCTACACGTTGTCAAGACTGAGCGATGAAGACGGAGGAAAGGCAATAAAAATTGCGAGAAAAAATTTATGAGACTCGCAGCTCCGCCACCTACGCTTCCGGCGTTTTACCTACGAATTTCCTTTCTGCGTTCTTACTGTAAGAAAGAAAAAGAGAATGTGGAAGAAAGAGAGAGGCATTGTAGAAGTAATCAAAATGACGATATATTTCGATAAAGTCGACTTAACGCGACGAACGTCAACTTGTCCTTATCTCGGTTCCCCATTCTCTCCTTATGATATCATTTCTTCGTGACTTCTCATACTTTTTCGCGCTAAAAGTCGAGATAGCTAAGTTTTCTCGAAAACTTATGTGATTGATATATACATAAATTTGCAAAACCCATTTAACGTGCATGAATAACAAGTAGGAATTTTACAGATCCAAAAGTAATAAATAAGAGAAGAGTATAGCTTTAATTTACATACATTCCTTATATCACGTGATCTAGATTTTCGAATTTCACGAACAATTGTACTCAATTTGAACATATTCGAGTTTGTTTTTCGTCGAACGGGTAGACGTCCCTTCGGGGTGATCGGTTACAGGATATTTGATATTTGCTGCATCACCATCCTCAGGGAACTATATAATACTCGTCCGAGAGCCAACGGCAAATTTTATTACCTATCGTTATATACAGGGTGATTCTGGAAGCCGAGAATAGAACTTATATTACGTCGTAACAGAAAATAACTGGAAGTAATAAAAAATAATAAAAACTAACGAAACAAATATGTTCTTACAAAATATTAAATATCGCAAAACGTTTATCTCAAATACCGAGGAGGTTAAAGAACTTCGAAAGTTTAACTTCCTTCGCCCGATGTAAAAGAGGATCGAATTGCAGAGGGCGGGCTTTTAAGAAGAAGGCCGGATAATATCGGCGGAAAGCCGGTAATACGATAATGAGGCAGCCCTTTATCTAAGTAGCTGAACCTACTTATCCACTTTCGAGCCATCGGATTTTGGTTCGCGCGAACGTTGCACTTTTGCCTCGAGAAGAAACTTTCGAGTATGGTGCTTCCATTTCCGTTTCGCAGCCGGATGCTGCGCCGTGTTTCTGACTCGTTCGCGTTGAGTACAATTTTTGATACGATCTCCGCAGTACTCCAATATAACTCTATATATACATATAGTAGATACAAGTTGTGTCTATTTGTTATTGTTGTACAACGTGTAAAAGAAATAAAAAGAATAAAAAGAATAAAAAGTTAACGATCACGAAGAATGAGTCTTAGACGGAAAGAAAAAGTATAAATGTATAATTTATTTGAAAATTTATCTGCTAAGTTTTAATAACCATTTACGAGCTACAAATTTCGGGAAAATATATTATCAATTTATAAACAGAGGTCTCGTGTCACGTATGTTAATTAACCACGTGGATCAGATTATAATGTAACAAAAGTGGAAAGATCACGTCGAAATATTTGATACTCGAACTATCTATTAAAAACAATGCGAAGTCAATTACCGTGGCTGAAGGTAATGTGCATGTGTATATATATATATGTTATATATATAGTATAAAAGGCAAGCGAAACGTACTGAGATGATTTTAAATCGTAGGAAGAATAGAATATCATTTGATGCTCGAACGGCTGATATTAAATGGCGGAAAAACGTTGACGCAAACTGTTGCCAGCCGCCAGTCGATGTATCGCGTAAATATACAGAGATATTCACGCGAGTAACTCCCTTTTAACGATGCTTTCAATCCTCTCCTCGTACGCCTTCCGAACGAACTTTGCAATGCCATTAGCGTTGAAAGCCTATGCGTGGGTATATGCTACTTGTATTATATTATATAAATATATAGAGAAAAGATCGAATACATTGCATCATGTCGATCTCTCGTGTTCTTTTTTTCAGTGGTCTACTAAGAGTTAATAGAACTAGACCGTTCAACTCGCATCACCGGCAATTACGATCTCGTAATTACTACTAAACAAATTTCATAAACGTTTCAAAGTCTATGGAATCCAGTAGAACTCGCGTTAACTCACAATTAAAGCTTTCACGATTTTTCAAACTCAACGGGGCAATCCGTGACGAGAATGTAAAGTGTTTGAACGTCGGCGATAAGAGATACGAGAGGGAATATAATACAAAATAAAGGAGGTTAAAAAATAAAAGAGAGAGAGAAAAAGAAAAGAAAAACCGTGCCCGTATTCGCACTCGAATTTTTATGTAGCTCAATGGATAAACTCGTTCGATCGTTTCGCGTATTATTTAATCAATATCGATGGACGGTGGTTCGTATCGAACTTCGAGAATCGAACGAACGTACGAGTACCTCGGGCAACGTTTGCCGATTGGTTTTTACGGAACTCGTTGCCGAACTCGTTTTATTACTCGTTGTTAACGGAAGAACAGATTGTATATAGGTACGTAGATGGTTTTAGTTAATTCCTGCTACGATCCTAAAAGTAGTGACTTTTTAAGAGAAAAGCTAGAAAATATAAAACAAAATTGCAAGTCGATGTGAACTATAAAATATGATTTATTTTACTTGCTCATATATTTATAATACGTAGAAATTGCATTAGAATTGCATATTTATAATACGTAGAAATAAATAATATACCGAGCGAGTCTCGTACAATGACGACGATTCGAACGAAACCTACGCGTAGGTTTGCTCATAGATAATCGATAAATTAGTTGACAACGAGCCGTGAAGGCAAAGCAGGAATAACAACATCCTGCCGGGCGAAATAGCACGAACCTCCGAAACTACATCGTTTTAATAGCGTTGCTTTAACTATGCCGATAATATGCTCGAATCGCTTCGGCTTCGGAATTTATTAATGAATACTACGCCGCGCGTATTAGCTGGAAATACAACATAGAAATTACGAGGCTTCTATCGCAACCTATGTACATCTACGCGTGGATGGCTTTTGGGTAGAATTGTCGAACATAAATCATTTTAATGTGACTCGTTGACGGGACATGCTCGACATTTTCCGCTTGTTAACACGTGATCAAATGTTTCTTACGATTCTCGATTTAATATTAATTTAATTTAAAGTTGCGCCAACAGCTAGGTCATTGGCGATTATAGGGTGTAGGTTAAATTTCGTTGTGTAGGTTACAATCTTTGAGGAATTTAATTGTGTTTTTTATGTCATCTTTAGAAGTTAGGGTCTTTTTGGAGTTTATATTACGTTTTCGTCTCTGATCGTCAAATTGTTTACATCGATGTAATTTTCTTTTTATTTTCCCTCTCCTTTAAGAAAATTATGACAACCACGTTTGATTGGCTGTTTATAATCAGTGTGTAGTAGATTAGAACACATTTGTGTACAATTTCCGCCAATACGCTTGATTTGTTATTTTCGTAATTAGCCTATTGTGTGCATTTACTTCGTGTGACGAAGCTCCGTACGAGGCCAACCTCTACACAGTTGCCGGTCGTCGCTCAAATAACACAGACGTGTTTAGCTCCAGTCCGTATCATCCTTGTCTATCGAAACCATTATTTCGTACATCAGATTGTCGAATTGAATAAACCACACCGAGAGTTAAATCTAAGATAATTATCTATCGAATATATAATCATACGTTATATTTAGATTTCCTACGCGTGGTTCTCGGAGAAAGATCGTCAGCTTTCGATTTCTTATAAAACATAATAAGAAAAAAAAGGTGAGAAGGAGGTCGATCGATGGCGTAGGACAAGACCGCGAGACTTGCGTCATATTTTCGTACAGAGAATTTAATAAAGCGAACCACTTGTCGAATTAAAAATACGCAGCTGCCGGTGGCTGGCTCGAGACGTAAAAAATTCGTCGAGCTAGGAAAAACAACGGGTGCATGCGAAAACGCGCGCGCGCGCGCACACACACACAATAAAGAGCTCGTAACGGTGCGAATCGTTGGCGAAGCTCGCGTGGCTTTTCAACGACGAGAGGAAAAAGAATGAAAAAAAAACACGAGAGCGAGGAATAAAAAAATGGACGAAGAGAAATCGAGCGAGCACTCGTCGCGCTCGCTCTTTCGACACCCTCTTCGAACGCTAATTAACTTCCTTTACCGGTATATGATGTTTCTCGCGGTTGAATTTTTCATGAATATATAGACCTCGGTTTTCCTATAAATACGATCGGTTTGCGTTATTTATTAATAAATACATCCAATGGACAGCTCAATTTATCGATCGATTCTTCACCGCTAATTGCATCCAAAAATGTTGATTACGTTATTAGGATAAACAGGCAAAAGTGGATAGACAGTCTCATTTCGAAATTTATGTCAAGGTTTTTGTTTAGAAATATATGTTTTATAAGAAAAAGCAAGAACCGATACCTTGAACAGATACCATCATCGATCAACTGATTTTTAACGAAATAAGAAAAGTGAAAATAATATATAAGAGTGGTTTATAATAATTTTTCCAAGCCGAACCATGTCAACACTGCTTGTAATCTACCTCGCGCAGCAGCTTTAATGCACTTCGGCCAGCTTTTCCACGCCGCCACCGTTCGACTTTCTCTGTTCTCTGCTCCCTCTCTTCACTCATCCTATCTTAACTTTTCCGTCTACCCACCCCTCTCACTGTTCCTCTTTTTCAAGATCCATCCTGAGCCCCAAGAACAGTCCCGAATAGTGCCAACTCTCTCGTAAAGAATTTCGAAGGGTGGAGACTTGCTGACCGAAGAAAAAAAAACTACCGAAGCAGTACGGGTGACGATACCAATGAAAACTTGATGTTATTGGACTTGGAAATTCATTCGTAGACCGTTCGAAGCTGCAAAGGATGGACCGACGGAAGAAAGAAAGGAAGGAAGGACGGAAGGTAGAAGCCAAGCGTGGTTCCTTAGCCTAAAGGTATCTTCACAGTAGGAAAATCCTTGAATTACACGAGCGGCGCTTAAGAGAAATGCCGGTGAGTCGGGACCACGGCGGAAGTGCCAGTGTGGGATGGCATGGCGACGTGTGAGAGGAAGAAACAAGGATAGAGATAAAAACCCTACGGGTGAGTATACAGAAAGAAAGAGAAAGAAAGAGAAAGAAAGAGATGGAAAGAGTCGTTGTGAGGATGGAAAAGCAGGAAGCGTCCGTCTGAGCACAACTAACCCCCAACCCTTAGCCACTAATGGTTTACAAACAAACGATGACGTCAGGTACACCGCCACGCGAAAAAGAAAGACGAACGAGAGAAAGAAAAAGGGAAGGAGAAAAAAGTAGGAGAGGAGATGGCCCGAAAGCCAGTGGACCGAGACAAAGCCTGCATCCGATTATTAATTTACCACGTGGACTCCATTATCGTGCCCTATCAGCCGGGACTTCTCTCCTACGAAGCATTCGTAGATGAGGAGCCATCAGCAAATACGAAAAAAAAAACAAGGAGGAAACAACGTGCAGGATTGTGATGAGCTTTCGAATGCAACGGTACCCATCTGTCGTTTCTTTTTTTCGTTGTTCCTTTCTTTCATTCTTTCTTTCTTTCTTTCTCGTGTTTGCCAATCGTTCTCACCCTACCTAGCCATACCACTTTGCTCATTCATTCGTTATTGTTTTCGCTTAAACGCTCGCGATTCAGGCTCGTTTATGGATGTACGTATGTATGTATGTACATACGTATGTATATATCATACGTTCGATCGTTGAGACTAGCAAGAGGCTGGTTAATTGGCCGCGTACTCTCGTTTCATTCTTTTCGTGCTACGTCGCTTAACAATTTACGTATTCGTTCGGATAAAAAAGGGTACCGCTGACGTGATAAATTCGAAGCATTTTATCAAGCATAAAATTCAAGGAAAACATTGTATCCTCGTCGCTACCGTGATCACTAGAACACGTCAGTTTTATAAAAAAAAAGTTGCATCATGTTTTATTCAACATTTCCGACACATCATTACAAAAAGGAACATTCGTGTTCCGTGAAACGAACATATTTTCGTTCGATCGTTTCTACGTTCAGATTAAGTAAAACATTTCCGACCAGTCGACGATTAAAAATTTGAACGGATATTCGATATTTGTAGTCCGACATTTTCGTTAGCATCCTTTTTATCGATTGCTTCAGGCTCGAAGGGATTGAAATTTGATTCCAAGTTTCGGTTACGTCCAAAAATGTTTCTACTCGTGTTTCCGACTCTCTCTCTCTCTCCTCTCTCCTATTTTCGTTATAGACCGTTAGAGAAACCAATTTCCATAAAATTTCGGCATAACTTTCTTGTAATTTTGTTCACTCAACATATTCGACAACTATAATACTCTCAAATACTTTAACGATGCTGTTTGCTATACATATTTTATAAAAAGCACCCGTTACATTATTTTATCAATAAAATTAAACTAAATTAAATTAAATTAATATTTTTCTTATGCTGCAGTGTCTCATAGTTTTTTTTTTCTTTTATTCACAATCAGCGTCATTTTGAATCTCGTTGCAAGTTGTACTTAAGAAATTAGAAATTAGAAAAGAAGAAAGAAAGAAACCGAGAGAAAGAGAAGAGAGTAAAATAATAAAAAATTTATGGGAAATAAAACGTTTAACCATTTTACAAGGACGAAACTGACGAACAATCAACAAAACAGAGAAAGAGAGCGAAGGAAGAGGGGAGGTCCGATTCAGCGATTCTTTGTATCGTAGCGCATGCGAAAAGTCGAGAAAGGCTCTATTGGAAATCGATTTTATGAGGAATAAAATGTTGTTTTCGGGCGACGTTCGTGGTGCCGGTGCATGCTGCACCACCGCTACCCACCCCCGTCTTCCCCGCGTTACACTCACAAGTTTTACACCAGTGATTTTTCACGTCCGTACGAAACGGCGTGTACCATAGCACTCGAAATTTATAGCCAATGAAAATTCTCCGTTCCACCACCACCGTCACCGCCATCGCTACCGCCGCCGCCGCCACCGCCACCTCCGTACCTCTTGACTTTAAAATCAGCTGTGAATTTTAAACCGCTGTTTATTTGCCCAACGCAAAACGCCCGGAAACTAAACAGACGCCCAATGCCCCGTTTTATGCATAACGTCAAATTGATCCTCAACCTTTTCTCTTCCACCACCCATTTTACGATCGCGAGATTACCATTTATAATTTTATAGTCGCTCGAACAACATGCCTGGGATTTATTTTGTACGTATCGATTTTGGAGATCGACTAATATGTTCTCCATTAAATTTACTTATCTTACGATCTTTGCATGTTTTTTAGATAATAGTGAAATTATGAGAATCGATTTAAAAAACGACTTAACCGCTTTAGAACCACGCCACTAAGCGGTTAACATATCCACATACCTACACGCATAAAGAATTATAATATTATTAATCGTAACATGAAACTTAACCTAATATCGATTAAACTTATTTATCGATAGTTTCAACTCGGACGCAAGAGACATTCTCCCGGTTCCTGCTAATAAATATCATTTAAATGAGAATTAAATAATTCCCGAGTGTGAAATGACAAAATCGAGGACCGTATCACGGCATTGAATTGGATGAGCTTTACTTTCTCATGCCCGTATCCCACGATCGAGAGTCGATGCCGACTCTCATCGGCCAATCAAACGGGTAAATCTCGTTTTCGCAAATCGAACGCGTCTGCCTCGCTTCTCCCTCTTTCTCTTCCCCTCCCCCCATCCCCGAACGCCCACTCACACACCACAAACACATTCTCATTCCACATACGAAATTTCTCTCCCGCCAGTTTTCTGGCACATGTTATTTTCCACCGATCCGTCTTTTTCGTTTTATCTCTATCTCTCTCGCACTCGTTTACGCATATTCCATCCTTTCCCGCATGATTCGTGTCTCGAAAATTTTCCCAAACGAAATCCGACGCCTGATTAAATCTCACAAATCGCTGGGCTTTCGTCGCCGACGATCGACGACGAAGGGATATCGAAAATGGCCACGGTTCTTACGCATCGTCGGTCGTATACGTATCGGGTATTAGCTCGAGAAGTGGGGGCGGGGGGGATCTAGCGTTCAAATATTTTTAGAGATATTTCAGCAGATCCTATAAATATTTTATTCGAGTAGGTATTATCGAATGAATTTTTCAGAATATATCTATCGCGTTAGTTGTTTCCGAGGTATTAACGTAGGTTTATATTATTTATTGAGTATCATTCTCTCTTTATTTTATATCGTTCTTTCTTATTATTCAATTTAAATTGTTACATCTTTTAAACATCTTCAGGATCTCTCTTAAACATTTTTCCAAACTTACGTGTTCACTTTTATCCTTAATAACACGAATGAGAAACGACAAACGAAAAAGTGATCGTGTGCATTTTTCTACGAGTAAAGGGCAAGTAGAGTTGCAATCGCAATAAGTTAAGTGTTCCTCTCTTCCGGATTACGAAAGCATTTCATCGATCGTACGAGAGCGGGGAGCAATCGCTTTAATAGACCAGGATTCGCGGTTATTTATGTTTCTTTATCGTCTCGTTCGACTTCACCAATGAAACTAACGAAGTTCTTGCTACGCGGTGAACGGAGTGTACCATTCGATCGTGGATTAAGTTTCCTCGGAATTCCGCGCGATCTATTTTATCGTCCGATATCAGCAAAGAACGGGAGACTTCGAATCGATAAAAGTCGAACGAATGAAAGTTAATTAAGACGCTACCGGGGTTTCCTGAGACATTATTCGCGGTCAGTGTCAATTTATGAATGGAACAAAATTCTTCAGAGCTGGAGAACAGTAGGCTACAACCACGTGAGCCGCGATTCTTTGAGGGAGTTTAGGAGAAGTCGTAAAAAAGTACCAATGATTTATGTTAAAAAATTAGGATTTATTTAGTAAGTGTTACAAATAATGGATAATAATTTTAAACTGCGCACAATCATTTTTTTATCATAGAATTTTTCTTTATACTTTAGACGCAGCCCATCGTTCGACATCTAATCCTTCAGGGGGAAAGCTCCGTTATGGATGTCTCGACGTTGGAACTGTCACTGAATATAAAGTAAATCGCCGAGAGATGGTAAAGAGCATTAGAAAAAGTGATCCCCCCTTTCTTCCTCTCTCTATCTCTCTCTCTCTCTCTCTCTCTCTCTCTCTCTCTCTTCCTCTCGTCTCATTTTCCACGAGAATATAATGAAAATCTGAAATGAAAATAAGATTCTCCGGTTTATAAAGTAGAGTGTTTTATGAATTCCTTATGAATCGTCGAGATTACTTACCGCGATATTACTAAGAGAAAGAAGAGAATTTATCCGCGAGAAATAAAATCATGCGCCATTGTGGAATGATTCCCGTTTGAGAAGAGGAATAATATTAATTGTCTTATGACTTCCAAAGAATGCGATAGATCGACTTGTTGCGAGCAGATTATTTCGTCTCGTTAGTAAAAATTCATCTCGTTGGCGTTTGATACGAAAAATAGAAAAAGAAAAATACAGCAGAGGAAGAGTAAAAAAATATGTATTATATATACATACTCTCGTAATAATACCAAGTCATCCCCTTTTCCCGTTGTACCACCAGTTACCGAACACCCTGTATAAGAGAATAAACAAACATGTATATATATACATAACGTAGAAATTGAGAGTTAAAATGCATCCACGAATATTTCCTTTTTTCCACGAGCGGAGTCACCGCACAAGCTGGTAGCTGGAACAAGGAGGAAAGGCGGCAAAGGAAGAAGAAGAAGAAGAAGAAGAAGAAGAAGAAGAAGAAGAAGAAGAAGAAGGCAAGTAAAGTGAAAGACAGAAAAAAGTGCTTTCGCTAACTGGAAGTTTACTCATCTCGTGGCGAGACTCCACCCACGATCCGTCGCCCTCGTTTATTTCTTGTCGGTTCGTTTCTTTTTTATCTTACTAAAAAGAGGGGAGGGGGTAGGGAGAAAAAAAGAGAAAGAGAAATGTCCTTGTTCCACCCCTTCCCCCGCCTTTACTACCGCCATTCTTTTACTTCTCTTTACTTTCAGCAGCCGGTCATTATTCTTTCATTACTCGCAACAGTGCCAGAAATTTCGACGATTACGACCCACCCTTATTTCCATCCCCTATATTTCTCGAGTTCCTTCAAGATTTTAGATCTCGTCGCGATAAATTAGATTATTTAGATCAGACTATTTTCTGACATTAACTAGATTAGATTTTCTTTCCTTATAAATAAGGACACTCGACTATTCCAATACAGGGTGTACCATGTAACGATAAAATAAACGGAACAGGCAAAACGACATTTCGAAAAAAAAGAAAGAGAGAGCTTTTCCCAGCGTTAGATAAATATCGAGAAAATAGGAATGGAGCGCGCATTCGTTCTCTATTTTTCCGTTCACGTTTTCACTCGATGAACGCTAACGACAACAATAAAGGCTAACAACGCGTACTATCGCTTTAAAGCATTTACCGTAAAGTATTTTTTGTTTCCTTTTAAGGACACGAGATCGCTGCGTCGTAAAGGCAGTCGCCTCGCAGATGAAACTTCGAGGAGGAGTTTTAATTCGTGCGCAAAGTGAAAAGTTATTTCTCGGCTGCGGCATTCGAGTTAAGCGACAAGTTGTTCCGCTACACTCTAAATGAAGTATCTCGTGCGTGTATGCGCGCATGGACGACGTTCGTATCGCGATACGCGAAGGAAACAATAAAATTCGTCTGGTGGAAATGTGGAAAACGTGGGAAACGTGGAAACGCGTACGCGTGGCTGCGCGTATACCACGGGAGAACGCGGACGAGTTTTAATTCCGCCACGCGGAAAAGATGGTAAACCAAGAAGAAGACTCCAAACTCCTTCCAACCGACCCACCCCCTACATCACCATTTTGTTTCTCCATTCTACGGTCTTCATTACATTGTGCTTTATTTTGCAGTCGGCTTGACCGCTGCTACCGACGGCGTTCGCATTTTACGTCACGCCACATTTCAACTTTTATGTAAAGGTGTCCCTTCTTGAAAAAAACCACAGTGCGGCCAAGTTTGAACAAAAA
>JAIFRP010000007.1:3755577-3766600 GCA_032403825.1 Odynerus spinipes | reverse complement strand
AAATTGTTAGGGCTTATTTAAATTCTCACGAGGCCTGTAAAGATTATTTGTAGCTTTTTAATACGTATCATGAGTAATCATTTTCAATGGCGAAGAATAAATTTGTTTTAAAATGAAAAGCACTACCTATTACCTACCGATGCTGTAACATTTCGATATGAATTCTGGTTATGCATTTGAAGTCTATTTTATGCACTCAAATACCTGTACTCCGTGCATCTACCCGAGCCTTTCTACTTGTTACCTGTATTATCCTCGATTCGTGCGTTCCATCGAACGTCCCACATTTCTCTCGGTAATTTTAATAACCTCGTCAGCAACAGTTCACGATACATGGAGTTTATGAAATATTTATCACTGAAACGAGACACGGGACTCGACTGAAAACATATGCATTGTACATAAGATACATATGTACATACGCGTATGACATCGTTCACTGAATTTCTCTTCACAGGAAGCGAGTGTTTTCAGGTGTCGAGACACTCTTGGCTTCCCGACGCGATAATTGAAAGGGCCAAAGAGAGTGTGATAGAGGAAGGGAGAGTGAAAATCGTCAGCGATATTTCGACGATTCTCGAGCGACGTGTCCCGCGAGAACGTGGCCTCTCAGCAGGCACCAACCAACCAGTTGGGGTTGGAATGAAAAGAGATTGAAATCGAGAAGGCGGAACGAATCCCCGAGGGTCGATCTCTTCTACTCGTGTATGAGCTAGGCTTGGGAGCCTACGTCGTCAGACAGTATTTAGAAACGGCCTTCCGTGTACGCTCCGATGCCCAAATAGAAACAATTTCTCTCTCTCTCTCTCTCTCTCTCTCTCTCTCTCTTTCTCTTCTCTTGTCTCTCTGTCTCGAATAACCACAGTATAGTCTACGGTCTGTTCCTTTTTGGGACATTTGATCGTTTCTTGTAACAAGAGAGTCATCTACACGTGTCTGCCTCAGTCAGTACCGTTTTCTACCGTGAATTCTTACTAAGAATCGATTCGCATTCTCTTTGACGTTTCTTATGGTTAGCTATTTAAAATTTTACTATTTCCGCGTGAACGTCACGGGGGAGAAAAAAGAGAGATATACGATTCATGATATACGAATAGAGGCGTTGAAAGATCGCCCGATCGGTGCTTTTATACGCGGAGTGACGATAAAGGAAATCCTTCGCGGAAGGAGGACATGGAAAACAGTTTGAGGGGGCGAAAAGACGAGGATGAGGGAGGGAAGTAAGAAGAAAGGTGGAGGAAACAGCCGGCGCTATAAAAAAAAGTTATGGCGGAAGCATGTATATAGCGTGAGTATAGCGCTCGAGCGTGCCTTTACGTTTCACACACGTTTTCAGCGATTTCAAACGTTCTTCCGATGGAGAGAAAAAGAGAGAAAGAGAGAGAAAGAGAGAGAGAAGAAGAAGAAGAAATGATAAAAACGTCGAGAGCTTCTACGGTATTGCATGGGCAGTAAAAAAAATTGTCAAGCCAGATTAGGTTGTAAAAGGAACATAAGAAACTCCCATGGGAAATGGTTACGTACGATTTCGCTGATATCGACGTGACGTAAGTTACGTGCATTATGTACGATTGTTACAAAACGCATGGGTATCTCATTAGCTGTAACGATACGTTCGTCAGGATGGATATGATTGTTATTAACAATTTTTGCGATACTATATCGCGACGCAGCATGATTACGTTTGTCGATGCTACATTATTGCATTGTTGCATCGCCGTCGTCGTTATCACTCGTAATCCTTGTAAACACGATTATCGTGCACGCTTAACTCGCAACAATTTAAGCTTAATTTAAAATAATTAATACTCGTATCGCGTACGTCTCTCTAATCCTTTGACTTTGAAACGTATACGCGTTTGCGTTGATAGGATTGAACGGAGTATTATTCGAATTGATAGGGGAATACGCGAGATTGAGTTGATCATGGCAATGCTCACGAGTACTCTCTTTCTCTCTCTCCCTCTCTCTTTCGCTCTAGCAATGAAAAGGAAAGAGAACAGAAGGACGAAGAAAAATCGTTGCGCGATGCCGTAACTCAGAGTAGGTACACGGCTGAGTAGTGGTGGCCGTTTTAAGGCGTGTTAGCGTTATCGTTGATGCTTGTGCTCGAAGAAAACGAAAGGGTGTGGATGAGAGGTACGACGAAGAGATGGTTGGACGAAGACGAAAGAGCCGAGGCTGAAGAAGAAGAAGAAGAAGAAGAAGAAAAAGAAGAAGAAGAAGAAGCTAAAGAAAAAGAAAAAAAGGAAAAGAAGCTTGCGAGATCGTTGATTTATGCCGCCGATAAGAAGATGCGCGGAACGGTATCCTCGCAGTGTTCGTGTCATCTATCTTCGTTGTTCGCTGCAGGACAGCCAGACGGTGAAGGAAGCTGGCCGAACTTCCGGCGCCTTCCGCGCTGAAGAATTTCCCGTGGGATATTTCGTAATTTAACGGATGAAAGGGTGCCTTTGAAAAGGGAACATCCGCGCAACGTTCACGTTCGTCTTACTCTTCGTCTTTGTCCTTTTTTTCCTAGATTCGACTTCTTTTTCAACTGTTAGAAGAAAGATATCGTTGACTAAACTCGTGTCTTACAGATATTAAAGATTAAGATAGCGTCTGATCGTTGGACCCAGTGGTAAGTAAAACGAAATACTTTTAAACCATTAAGGGTATTTTAGCGAATAGAGAAGACGAAATAATAATTTCTAGCTCGTTTCAAAAGTAACGTAAAATGCAGTTCGCTTTTCATTTGAAATATTAACATTTTTTATCATCAAAGGCTACTCATTGACAAAGATCAAGGTTGCGCGATGTTTGTATGGTTATAAAAAAAGAAAGAAAAAAAATCGTCATCGTTAGCAGCACCATTTTTTATACGAATAGTAATTCATCGTGCACTACCAGAGGGGGTCTCTTTAAAAGGCACGGAGGGTCGGTAGCTCTTTCGCGAGCGTATCCTCGTAGTCTTGAGTGAAAGGGGTAAAACGGTTTTCAAAATTCTCCTCAATAAAAGCTCACGCTTCATTCGTCAAGTAGCACTGCTACGCGATTCAAAATGGAAACTTTTCATTTGTCGCGTTGTTTCAAATTACTCTCCCACCCCAGCCCTCTCCTTGAGACGGAGGAAAATTTAATTAAAGGGCCACGCGTCCGGCGAGTGAAAGCATTTCGAGAAGGTGAACCGGGGGATAGTGAAAGGGATGCTGGAGGGGGGATGAAAGGTACTTACTTCGTTAATGACGGCTTTTCCTTAGAAAGATTCTTCATTTAGCTACGTGAAAAGTGAAGAGCGACCACCTCTCTTTTCGTTTCCACCCCCTCACCCGCTCCACTGAAGTTTTCACAGCGTACTACATTGGACAACTCGAATGATTTTCTTCCGGATCGTCTACTATGAAAATGTCTATTCTGTGATGGTAGATCTCAACATTTTTCGTTAAATGAAACTATTTTTAACCCTAGAAAACTAAATTTATGTGTAACTAATCATTTGACTCATTTAGACCAACATTTATTTATTGTTTAAAAATCCGAAAATACGATGCTGTGCTGTTTATTTTACCGATAAGTGATTTTAAATAACTTTTTCGATATTTTAAAAGCCCAAATTTAAATGATCACCACCTCCGAGAATGTTTCGACATAATTGCCATAACAATCGAACACGATTCCTTTTAGTTATCCTCTTTTTTAGTTTTCGTTGTTTATCGACGAATCGTAGTTAGTATCGTTAAATCGAAAATACCAGTACCGTATTCCGTACCGTTCTACGTGTGATTTCGATTTTAGCCCGTCGGACAAAGTTTTAATAAATCGTCGGTGAAGCCGGTTGCCGTGGCACACTCTCGTAAATCATACAATTACGCGAACGTTTTAAACTTCCCGATCGTGATTGATATCGTCGAGTTTACGAACGAATGTTCTTTCTTTCGCGTAAGGAGCCAGATTTTTACACATATTTATTATCGTTTTCTCAACAATTTATATACCAGCATTCAACTGATTCCAAAACTATTTATTTTTCTTTATTTATGGGTTTCCACATTCGTTCGAATTGTAAAATTTAGAAGATATCGATCGCGTGCTACCATGTTTTTTTTTTCTTTCGATCATCGTCCTATTCGAAAGCCATTGTAATTCGTAAATTCAGTATCGCGAGCTACAAGATTAGACTTTCATTCGTCTTTAAATCAACGGCAGGTTGTCGGCAGCGTGTAGTTGACAGCCGAGTATAGTTTGCAGAGCAAGCAAGTCCGAGCTCCTCGTTTCTTTTCTTTTCGTTTCCTTTTCCCCCTTTCGTTCCTTTTCTCCGCTCCACCTTGTCTCCTCTGTTTTTCCTTCCATTTCTCCACCCTGCCGCCAAGCCTCTCTCACCCCTTCCAGCCTCGGCGTTGAATCTATTTTTACGTCTCATTTTCCAGGACGTAGCGCGAGTTTCACAGCGCACCCCGTGAAATTTTTCTTTTCTTCTCGAAAGGAGTCAGCAGTCATCGCGGGACGTGGCACTCGTTCTTCCGACCTTTCACCTTCACCGTCGTTAGGATGGGAGTACTTATTCCGAAGGGTTACTTCTCGCTCCTGTCAGAAGCAGTTCTTCTTCGACCGGCGGAAGATCGTGATTTTTTCCACATTTTACATTATTCTGAACGCTTTCTTCTTTTGCCTTCCTTTTAGAATTAAAAGAGTTAGCGAGAGATCAATTTTTGCAGATAAGGCAGAAATTAATCATTTTCTTGTAGCATTGATGTGTCTAAAAAAATAAACAGATCGTAACGGTATTCCAAAATGGAGAATATTGAAAAGAGATAAAAGGGAAATGGTTTGTATGGTTGAACTTTCTGAACCGAAAACTTCTTGCTCGCTGAACTCCGTGACGTCGTGAACGATAAACGAGAACTTTTGTATTCGAGAAACGATAGATATTGCGAGACAAGAAGGAAGCAAACGAAGAGAATAAATAATAGAGTTTTAATTGTTAACAACGTGGCATACAGTCGAGAGGAATTCAGTTATTATTTTACAATCGATTGAAATGAATCCGAGTTTGCCGTTTTCAAAAGTGTGCTTTAATCATCTCCCGAGAATAATATTGGAACGAAAGGAAGCTTTTGAAGAAACGACACAATGGCCGTTTCATTATAAACGGAAGAGAACTGAAATGAGCTATAGTTTTATTACGATGCATTTGTATCTCCTTAATATTTGATAAAAAATACATTTATCTTGCTATACCCTTATTTACTAGAATGTCCTCTCGTCTAACCACAAAATTAAATTACGATAGCCGTGCGGTCGACTCAAAGCCACATTAACTCAAGTACATTTTGATTGTCTAACCATTTCGATGGTAACAGTTGGAATGCCGCTCCAACTCGCCTGGTTTTAATATCACGCGGCGCATTGATTATAATAACTGCCCGATCCAGTACCACCTGATGGTACCAGCCTGCAACATGACGGCCTTTACGTCTACAAAATGACTATAGTGCATATCCGAACGTAGTAACTCCGATAAATAACACGAAATTTACGAAGATAACGAAGATAATAAATCGTTAATTATTTTTTATTGATACACCGTGAAAGTTTTACCACCACAGCCAATGAACCCAACTATCTTCTATATAGATATGTGCATAGATTTATTGCTGCACGTAAACGTATACGCATATCTACATATACATATGTGTTTTACGAGAACGCGTGGATTACCATACACGCTATTTTACGGTCAGCGAGCTTCAACCTTCGTTACTATCGCGGTTCATAACGTCGGTTGAAGGGTGGGAGTAGAATGCTGGCTTTAGGATGAAAGAGAAAAAGAAAGAGACGGAAAAAGAGAGAACAGAGCACAGTAACATCCTCTTCAACATTCGCGAGCTACTACAGCATCCAAAACGCGACCCGTTTCTCCCTACGGTCGCATTATGAGAGGAAAATGGGAAGGAAGAAAGGCAAGTCGGACTTGCTCGTTGTTTTACCTACAGAAGAGAGAGAGAGAGAGAGAGAGAGAGAAATAAAGAAAGAGAAAGAAAGAGAGGGAAGGAAACTGATCCTGCGGGAAGCTGGTACTTGCCGAAGTCAAAAGATCGAGAGAAGAACGTCGTGCGAGAGACGTTTTACATTTTCCGCTGAGAGCACTTTCGTTGGCATGAAATCGTGCTATCAAATTCCGTCTTCTCTTTCTCTATCTTCCACTCTTTCCTTTTCTTTTCTCAAATTATTTTTAAATGTACCATTATACTCGCGTATGTGTACGTTATATCGAGAGAATACCGTGTTATTCATAGCCGGGAGAGTTCAAAGCAAAATTTAAACACAAATGGATACTTTCCATTCATTCGGTGCCACCCTGTATCTACTCTCTGTTGAAGTTTTGCGAATTCGTGCTACTTAAGATAAATTTCCAAAAACCAGAACGTACGTGGCCATTGAACGTATCCCGCTTTGAAGAGGTCGTCTCGAGAGTTATTCCACTTTCCTCGAAAGAGAGAGAGAGAGAGAGAGAGAGAGAGTGCGAACGTCGATTTGAAGATTCAAATCGAAATTGGCGCGCAAAGTGCCGCCTTAACGACTACTCTACTCTTCAGCGATCTCCTACTTTCTATTCGACGTGGAAACGAATCGAAAGCGTCAAAGGGAAACGTAGCTAAACTAGACTACCGTGTATATACGCTCGTGGAACTTTAATCGAGCATTAAGAGTGACTTTCGGAGCGGGAGAGAGAGGAAGAGAGAAGAAAAAAGAAAGAAGATAGAAAAGTGAAAGAGATAGAAGAGGTTAAAGAGGAGAGTAGTAGAAGAAGAAGGGAAAAAATAAAAAGATGCGCGAGCAAACACGAAAAACGTTTTCGGCAGCTTCTCCGATAACGATTCACCCCAACCCTCTCCCTTGTTCGCCCATTTTCACTCCCACTCTTTTACGATTCACCTTCTCATTGTCTTTGAATCCTCGAAAAGCGTCAGTCCGCATTCACCGTGAGCTGCTCGACTAACCAGACCGCGAGTATCTCTACACGTGCACTTCTCCCTCTCCTATCCTCTCCTCTCTTGCAAAACCCTCCACCTCGAGATCAAATACTTCGATTGAATTTCAGATCGGGCCCGAGTGGCCCCGGGACCATTTGAATATTTCGACACGAATACTTTTCCGCTCGAAGTGACCGAGAGCAGCCGACGCATTTGAATTTCGGATGAAATCGAGCCGCGATTGGAGCTCTCGTATTATATGCGCGATTCCACTTTTTGCGTGGTTATGGTTTCCGCTATGTTAGTTTTGTTATTTTTGCATTTTTGTCATCTTTTCGTTTCGATCGTGGTAACGGACGTGAAATTCGTAGCTCACGCGACTGAAGAACATATTTCTATAATATTGTTGGTAACAAATATTCAAAACGATAAAGTATATTAAATAAATATTCACCGTGTATTAATAGAAAAGAATTAGCAATATTAAGATTATTGATTGCATTTAATTTACTCTATTGTTCAAATTGTTGAGAGAGAAAACTTTTATAACATATAGGTATATCTACTTCAATACAATTCGTCTTTTAATTAATACAAAAAATTACCCAATTAAATATCCATAAGTTTCGCTCTTCTTAATATTTTAAACTATTTAATATCCGACCGTATAGTACATACATACTAATATCGTCGAATACCGAATAATACTTGTAATACTACTTAATATAAATTACCTTAGATTTACTTTTTATTAAAAATTAAACATTCATCTTCGTTACACATTTTTCTTATAATACAATTTTTTTCTTTCGCTTAAAATTGTGAGGCATTAGTGTACGCGGAAGGGATTACAATAAATCACGCACCTTATTCTTTTCATAAATCGTTCCTCTTCGCATCGTGCACAAAGGTGCATTCACCCGTACGAGAAATCTCATGCATTACCAGCAGCTAATGTAAAGCATTTACACGAAGTAATCGATATCGCCCATTCTTACGTGCCTGATACGCGCATACATGTTACGTGCACTTCTTCGCAATAACTTGGCAAATAATTCATCATCGTCGAGACCGATTATTTATCACGTTCTATCCATTCACGACTCCGTCATTCTTAGCAGGTGTCTGTATAACTTTAATAAATGGTTTCGAAACATAAGGTAGGGTCTCTTAATACATCGTGATTATTACGAAGTTCGTTAATTAACAACCGTATTGTAATCCCATCGAACAATACTTATCAATAGACCTTGGTTCGACTTGAGTTTAAAACGGGAATATTAGTATAATATTCGTGTTAAAGACAAATTACGTATACGTGCATGCCTATTACTCAACAATCACACGATACCCCGATGCAACTAGGAAAAGCAATATCACGCGATACCGCATCAACACCGAGCTTAATGTTATTTTAATTCAACGTCAAGCAGTAAGAGAAAAGCGGCCAAAATATAGATGAATACGTGGAAATTCGTCAGTGTTGATATCACCAACATGCACGATAGCAAACTTTTGCCGGAGGCACGTCGAGGAAAATTCGTTCTATCTAGGGACATTCCTACCTCTCTCTCTCTCTCTCTCTCTCTCTCTCTCTCTCTCTCTCTCTCTTTCACATACACATACATACACACATGCACGCTCTCTCACACTCTTCTCGAAAAGTTTTCCTTGCACGTCTCACTCGTGGAGTGACGGCCGACGATACCCGCCGTCGGATCTTCGTTATTTCATAATTCACGCTCCGTCGGGTATACCAGAAATCTGCCTTCACTTTCACCCCCCTACATCGCTCTCTCTCACTCTCTCACTCTTACTCATTCATTCTACCCGGGAAGCAGCAAAGGAGTGAGAGAAAGAGGGAACTCTTTTGTCCTGGTACTCCACGTCGAGCGACAGGTACAGACAGGACCGATAGTACGCGTCGAGAAGAAATAGGAGGAGGCACACGGTTTACGGGGTGAATGATAGACGAAGATGGATAATATCATGGTGAGAGAGAGAGAGAGGGAGGGAAGGGAGAGTAGAGAAAGAGAGAGAGATAGAGAGAGAGAGCTGATAGGGAACAAAAAGTAGAAGTGCTGGCGATAGAGAAAAAAGGACAGAAAAAATGAAGGTAGAAACAACAGCCGTTGACTTTGCAAAGGAAAAATCGTCGAAATGGATAATCCTTTCGCACGGGAGTAGAATAAATAGTACATTTACTGGCTTATACATATGTGCTAGCAACAGAATTCTTTTTATCTGCTTTCTTGTTTTCTGTTTTTAAGGGCTAGCCGATAACCCGTGATAGAGTTACGAATGAAGATATAAAAATGTGCCATGTACTTTAAAAAAAAAAAAGTATAGTCGAAGCTGGATAACGAGGTTGAAAATATCTTATCGTAAAAGCAAGAATATTTATAGAGAAATGTAATTAAATGAAATAATGTAGTACGTAACTTTCTCATTCTCGTCGATACGTCAACATTCAAAGTATTGTAACGAGATTCACCCCATCCGTTATATTGCCCCTAATTAATATTGAGGAGCGGAATGCATATTAACGAAGATCCTGAATAAACCATCGAGAATTAGAAGCTCTCGAACCAATAAGGGCTTTAGATGTAATTATTACAGAAATTACCTATCAAATGTAATTTCTTAGATCGATTGTGTTTCGTATCGATTAAAGACACGGTAAACGTGGAAATCGTAATGTTCGCGAAATTAACATTGAAAATTTGGTTACTATAGACCACCTGGTTCAGCAGCGTTCTATAAACGAGATAGACAGAGATAGAGAATATACGAACAAACGTATAGTAGTAGTACTTGTAGGAAGTGCCATAAACCAACTTGACTATCGCATAATGCCTAGCGGAGGCCTTTAATATGCAATCGGGGATAAAGGGAGTTAGCATAACGCGTTGCTGTAATCAAAAGCGTGTCTGCAATCAACGAGGAATATACACATATAGATACGTATATATTGTACCGTGCGTGTATCAGATGTTTAGACAATATGAGCTATCGAGAGTAGGTTCGTTTGTTCGCTTTCTCTCCCTTCGATTATTCGGTTCAAAGCTTCCTCTCATTTTCTGGCCCTAACTTGCTCGACAATCGAGGAAAACGGATCGGCCATTCCGGAAATATTTTCATGGGTCCTTTGGGGGACGTCGTGAAACGAGACAGAGATAATCGAAGCAAGTATCGTTAATATTTTTAAGACCCTCGTGGGAAACATTGACGTGGACAATTTATAAGCTCGAACTTTATTTTCAATTTAAAGAACGGTTACGAATTTTTAGGAAATTGTAAAAGTAGAGATCTGCCTTATCGACACTCTGACTAAAGAAAACTAATGAAAATTAAACTAATCATGAGTTACTCAATGGAACCATTATCGTCATAGTATACAAGGTGTTCGATAATGGTGTTACAACCAGAAAAGGAATAATTCTATATGAAAATGGAGATTGCGATGTTTTTATAAGAGAGTTTTTGTTTTCGAGAAAAATAAGCTTGAAAATGTATCGACTAATTTGCCATTTCCGGTTGTACCACCAGTTACCGAACACCCTGCATAATCGCCACACCGCGAGATATCGATTAGCACTCTAGAAGATAAATTGCGAATATTAAATGTAATATATACATTTATAATCTAACGAGCTCGGCGTATGAGTTGAGAAGATAGAAGTTCGCGAGCGGATCGGATATCGTTTTCGAGTGCTTTACAATTTATCATCCTCCCCCGATCGCGATCATTACGTCGGGAAATAAAGCGAAATGCGTTGCGAGAAAATCGATCTAGGTGGTATTTTGTTCTCCGACAATCGCTACCATTTGCGACATCGTTCGCGTTCGATATAATTTTCATCACGACCGTCGATACTATAACGAGCGAAATCTACTTATTATTACGTTAGTGGGATATACGTGGTCTCTCGTCCGAATAACGATTAACTCGGATTGGTATATTCTCTTGAAAATTTATTCGAAGGAATTAAACATTTATCGACGATCCATACTGAGCATCGATCGACGTTTCGTTGAAAGAGCTATCATTACACGATGTATGAACC
>JAIFRP010000007.1:3724809-3736317 GCA_032403825.1 Odynerus spinipes | reverse complement strand
CCGTGGAAAACTCAGACCATTCAATATCTCGATTTAAAAAACTAAATTGTTGGTGAGCTTGATCATACATACATATTACAAGTATAGAAATAATTAGACCATGGTTCTAATATCTCTAATAATTTGCCACGAGAAGCGAGAACTCGAGCGAAATTGAACGTAAGCGTTACGTTTCTGCCATTAGTTCGAACCTGCATAAATCTGGTGAGCTCCCACCAGCTTGCAAGCATTTCCCTTGGTTTTTATTCGACGTGGGTCCACTGGCCAGCAGATTACGCGTTTCGCTGGGTAATGAAACTTTGTTTTTGCCGATCGATAATCACCACTTGTACGTATGCGAATGTGACAAAGTTGGAATGAGGCACTCGAAATATCGCTAATCAAGCACGTATTTATACGTATCGACGCGAAATAGAGATTACATGTTTTCCCATTCGAAATCCACGCGTTAAACAATTTTATATTTTTCAATTAATTCATTCGTCGAAGCTAACATTTTTTATAATTTAAAAAATCACTTTTTTTTATCGCGAGATAGCTTTTAAATAAAATAAAATATTTGGTGTATCTAAATCGAAAAACGAGAATTTTACAAACGATATACATTCAGCAGCATCCCCCCGTTCTTCGAATTTAAATTACCTCGACATCGTTTTAAACACACCCTCCAAATAATTTACTTCCAGGCGGAAGAAAAAAAAATGTAGGCCAGTGGAGGGTCGAACGATTTATCGGCGAGAAAGAAAATTCGACGTCTCTCGGAATCGAAAACGCAAACAATGTTACACCCAGCGGTGTAGTTTTGAAAATTCAGATCTCCCCGAACGAACCGCTTAATTAACGGGTAAACAGTCGGCTATCAAGTTAGTGTATCTCACTTGATATAAACGCAACGAAAACTTTGATCCGAGTTTGCCCGATAACTTGCAAGTTCATTATAAATAACTGATTATAATTTATCGATGAGCGATCGTAGATTACTCGATGTCATTCGCATAACTTTGGATTATTTATATATTTGCAGAAGATACTTTTTTCTAGTTGCACGAACAAATTTGATATCACGGAACCCATCGGCTATTTAAGAGTCCCCATGAATTATAAAATAAGAGGAACACATCTGACGAGAATATATTTCTTTCGAACCGGTTTAACCGCTTCGATCAAATTCCGAAACACAAAATACGAACCGTGTTCTCGAAGTGATATAAGTCCATTTATTCATACATTGGGATATTTATAAATATAAAAAAATGTTCATGTCTAATTAAATCTGGCCTTAATTCATTTTTTTGCAAAATTAGGTTTATGCCGTTTAAAAAAAATGACTCTTTGGCTACTTTGTTTTATTATAACACACATACGTACAGTATCATCGGTCACAGATTTAATTTTTAATTAATATTTATTGTACAATTTAAGTGGAAGATCTCTACGCTCGATGTGGCTCGTCAGAATGTTCGGTAAACCTAAAGAAAAATTGCAAATCGCAGATGAATACATATATCAGAATCGTAATTAATGTCTGTTTTTTGTTTTTGTTTTCTTTTTTTTTACCAAGAAAACGTAAGTCAACGAACCAATTTCTTTCATTCTAGGGTACGACAGATTCCATTAGCGTCTCTATTTTTACCCGGCGGACACATGATTTTGTCAGTATGGATTATCGATACTATCTCTAAAAATGGTTCAATATGTATTCTCATATTTATAAATCTTTGTTATCACATCAAGTTCATTCTACTTACGATATTTATCGACTGACAATGGAGGTTTAAAAGTATCATTTGGTTTAATCTCTGTAACCTGGGGATACGGGTGCACCGGATGCGAAGTCGTCGTTAAAAATTGTAACGATAGAACAGAAAAGATGGCGAAATAAAATAGTGAGAATTTCATATTGCGTGGAGAAGTTATGAATGCTCAGAAATTGTTACACCGTCTGTCTGTCGCTGTAACCAACGAACGTGCTTTTAAGGCAACCAAGCATACCCCACTATGATCGAAAATACCGTAACATGCTAATTTTACATATTAAGATCTAGAAGGGGATTAATATGGAAAGCGTGGCATGATTTATAGAAATCGACGGCCTGCCTTGCTTGACATCTATTGCTTTTTTTTAATAAGAAGAAAATAATATATTCGTCGTATTTTATTTTCATATCGTATAAGTATTTAAAATATATGGAACGCGTAAAATATACCGGAGACTTATTAATTCAATTATCAGTCATGTGTCATTTCGTGCAACAAATTTTGAATTTTGAAAAAATGTGATAGAAACGGAAGACCAGTTTTAGGAATGCATTCGAAATGCATTTATTACCATCTTTACAAAAGCAGTAGTATTCACGTGATGTTGGATGCTAGGCGTGATGCACACAGATTTTTTTTCACACAATCATATTTTTCTCTATCCGAATAGGAAAAAGTGAGGATATGAAAAGGAAATCTTCTCTTAGGGTAAGCGCATAATGTAGATTTTTTCTCGGTCGATAATTTGATCGGTACCAGGCTGCGTTACCGATTTATCTTCGATCGAACAGTTTAGTCGGTAATATGCGCACACAATACAGCGATAGTACAAATATTATATAGTTATATTATAAAAATCAAATAACAAAATTCTTATAAGCGTTTGAATTGCATACAAATTTTTGCTATTTAATAGTCTTAAGCCTAATTGTTGACGAACATTTATTTTAAATATAAAAACTTAAGCATTAATCAAGTACTTTGGTACTAAAATTTAAAAAAAAATGAAATTAATCACTTTAGCCCGTGAACGGCTCATATGTTATATATGCATAAATTGACAAAGGTGGACTATTCATGTTAAACTGGTATTCGTGTACCGTTCTCGCGTATGTTAATAAACTCAGTTTTTCAAAGAATCGAAATTTATGATTCGTTTCCTAAAAATTCATATCTTTTTTATAACACGCACGTCGCATTGAAAATCAGTCCACTGGTCGACATACACCAATCCGATCCACTCTTTCTCCAGATGGGCACATTTTCGGTGGTACAGCAATAATCGATGGTCTGGCATGATGACGGCCATGAGTACGTTTCGTCGTTTTATTGTTTGTCTGAGGCGCTACTCCAATAATGATAGAGGCAACTATCAAACACATCATTATCGTGTAAACGATTGAGAAGAACCGCATGTTGATCGAAGATTTCTGTAGCAAAAAAGTTGATCGATAAAAAGAGATCAGGAACGAATATACGAGCAAATTCATATTTCAATTAAATAATCCTGATTTTTTTATTTACGTTAAATTTTATACACGTTAAATTTACGTTAATTATAATTTTGTTATTTATTAACGAATTAAAGAATTATTATATGCGATCAATTATATGATCTCCATTGTTATTTATGGACAATTCTAAACAAATATATATATATATTATATTTACAAAGAATTGGTTAATATTATCCGAATAGAATTTGTTAGAATTAGAACATGTTCATTTTTACAACCAAATTTATTTTACAACATAATACTTACTAGTAAGAAAACAGATCTATAGATCCGTCGATCACTATCGCCGTCGGAGCACAAGAAGAAAATCTCCTTTTTCCCGGATGAAAAACCGTATTTATAAAGGAGGAGATACAATTCGCGTTTGCGCACACCGTACCGTCATTGTGCACTATGAAGCACGTGTAGGTATCTTAAGAATTGACCACTATACCAGAAACATAGAATAATTTATCGAACCACGATCTGAACGAATGTCTTCCTCGAAAACTGGTTTGACCGCCGTAGTATTTATACAATAATAGGTATACCGGGTGGTTCACGAAGCGTGATCTGTTACTAGTGGCCCGATTCAAAAACTGTTTGTTAATATAAACAATTTTTTTCAATCGGACCACTAGTAACTCTATATCATACTCGTACATTCTGATACCTTTGATTTTACACGAATATTCGATAATAACTATTGCACAATGATTAATTATAATATTGAAACGATCGAAGCAGAAACTTGGAAAAAAAATTGGAACGAATACTTGTCGTTAAATATTTTACATGGAAATTTATTCGTGGAAATCGATCGTGTCGATGAGGTATAGCGAAGTCCTGATTAATAAAACGAATAAGAAACGTGATATACACGCCAAGCATGGTGCAAACGTGAAAAATACATTAAGGCGCACAGAAACGTACACGCATACACACACACGTGCTTAGAAACTGGTAACAACTGTTCCTTTTAGTACTTTTTAGTCGAGAGTGCCGGTTTATCGTGTCACGTGACCGAGTCTATGTATAAGAATTTAAATAATAGATTTATCTCTATTCCCTTCGTGATTTTCTTCATTAGAGAAGCGTACATCCAACGAACCGTTATCTGACCCTGGAACTCGTTTAAATCGAGTACGTTAACACGATAGAAAGATTAGGTACAGTGACGAGCTGAAATTATCTTCGTTCGTTGTGGGAATCAAAATCGAAGAAATTTATTTCCGTTAGACGAGGACAGCTCGTTTTACTAAGCGGTACGATTGGCGGCAGTGATTTTTTTTCTGCTTCGTATATATATAAGAAATCTTGAAAGATCCCCCTCCGTCAATAATCGGCCCAATCATTGGCCCTGCTCACCGACTCGTCGATACGCTAAAGGTGGGAAGGTACGCTACCACAGTCTCGTACCGACCTTCAAGTCGTAAACACTGGCACGTATAATAGGAGAATTAAGCGGACTCGTTTCGACAGTCGGGCTCGTTCCATGCTACCGTAACATCGACACGTTAACCGTTTGCACTATTATTATTTGTCTCATGTATTTTCGGCCTATTCTAATTTAATAAATCGTTTCTTTATAAAGTATGCATAATGAGAAAACACAAATATGTAATTTATTGTTATATTGTTATTTATTTTGTAATATAATTTAAAATAATTTGTTCATGTCGCAAGTAATTCAAAGATTGTCGAAAAAAATAATATTGTCACACCAGAGATAACTAAATAGTGCAAAAGGTTAATAGTTTCTTATCTAAAAAACTGCTCTATCAATTTTTAAAGAAGGAAAGAATAAAATCGACATAGAAAAAAGGAAGGATCGAAAAAGCTAACACGAGGCATCTTTACAATTTGTATAATAAAATTCTAGCGATACTTTCGTTAATATTTAATTATGGAACCGTGAAATTCTTATTTCGTATATCTAGTCCAGAGACACTCGCTGCAGCAACTGGATCGATTAACTCGTTCATGAAAACGTTTCCGGTGCTTTTTGACCCGTAAAGAGAGCCAGCTGTCGTGCAAAAGTTTAGGAAGACAAACGATAGCCTTTCAGAGGAGTCGCGCAAGTTTTCGCGTATTTTCGGGAGGACGGATGCGAGTCAACGAGGAAACAGAAGGTTCCTTTCTCGCGTCTCAGCTTGACTCGTCTAACCCTGGTGAAGTGTTTCTAATTGAAAACTTTTGTCAACTCGATACGTTTCGAACGGTACGTGAATAGTAACATTTGATTTTGCATTGCGTCCGTTCCACTTTCCAGAGTTCTGCTAATGAGTATACCTACCTCGTAGTCACACTCGCTCCTTATCAATACGACGTTCGATCGTCGACTGACTCACACACACATACACACTATTTGACATATACTGAACCATTTATCGCGTAACGAAGTTAAATTTCAATAGATTTATTTTCCAAAAAAGGATTAGTAATAATACATACCCGAAATTTTGTAATCTATGTTAATATATATTATAGTAAAAAGAAGAGAACGGTGAAGGTCTTAAAATATATTTAATACTACGCGAACAAACCGAATAGAAAATTCTGTAGAAAATTTGACACGACTTATATCCTCGAAGGAAAACGACTTTTCCTTAATTCTCAAAAGTTTTTGCAGGAATGCTATCTTATAGAAAGATTTTTTCCAATTCTCGAACCGTGTTAAAACAAAATCGTGTTATCGAGCGTGATCCTGATAGATTTTAACGACGATCGATAGGCAGGACGAGTGGAGGAAGAGGAAGAAGAAGTAGGGGCAAGAAAAGAATTTTAGTTTCGCGCGTGCCCCGAAACGATCTCACGAATCTTCGAAAGGGACGAGAGTTTATTTACGAGGGGTATTTTCACGGGCGTGCACACAGTCCAGTAATTTCGTATACGAACGAGAATAGCCGGCGCGACCGTAAATAAGCGACGACGAGACAAGGGTCTCGTGAAAAGGAGATAAAAAGAGGAAGCGTACGATCGCGTCCACTTAACAAAAGTTACGCCCGCATTTTAGCCCGATCGAGAGAGCCGAGCCGGTACCTACGTTATCCGAATAAATTAACGCCGTTTGTTTAGTACGATACTCGTGCACGCGCGTTAGACCTTCCTTCCTATCTTCAGTCCTTGTCTCTCTCTCTCTCTCTTTCTCTCTCTTTTTTCGAACAGTTAAATTTGATACGCTTCGATCGTTTCACTTTGGTTTTAAAAAAGGGAGCAGGCGGTAGCGTATGCATCGGTGATCCGGTAATTAACGAACGAGTTATTCGTTCTACAGAGTGTCCCGTAACTTGTGGTACAAGCGAGCAGGGAGTGGTTACATAAAAAAAGTGAGTTGAAAATGTAGAATAACGTTTTTTTCATATGGGGCTTTATTTTCGGGAAAAATAAATTTCAACTCGACGGATTTCACTATGTTACTTTCGAATATTTCGGAGAACCCTTTTATGCTTTTTGATATATTTTAATTTCAAAGTTCCCAAAAGAATGATTAAAAACGAAAAGAAAAAGCATATTTACCGTGTCGAAAAGTTAAAAACGAAGGGAAGTACGCTGACTGCTTATATTTGAAATCGCTAATTGAACCCGACCAGGGACGGCGGTAGGTAGGTACTACCAACCAGTATCGGCTCAAAGGTAAACGAGGCCTAATTAGCCGACGGTCGAACGGACGAACGTTGAACGAAGGTTCGTGGTAAGAAGAGAGAGAGAGAGAGAGAGAGAGAGAGAGAGAGAGAGAGAGAAGGACGGGGGAGAAGCAAAAAGCATAAAAACCGAGAGAAAAGAAGGAAAAAACGTTGGAAGCAGGAAAAGGGAGGAGGGAAGGAAAAAAGAAGCGAGTTCATGTCGACCCCTCTCCAATTACTGTGCGACCAATGTGCAAAAAGCGTGTGAGAAGAGTCTGTAGTTTCGAAAAAAAGGAATGGAAGAAAAGAGGAGCCGATAACGAATGTGGACGAAGTCGATGCCGAGCCGATGGGAAGCCGATGCGGGATCGAAGCGAGTACTCGAGAAATATTCGGTACGTGAGTACCGAAGGATCCGCGATCCTGCGATCATCGAGAGATTTCTTCTTCAAACCGTTGATCACCATCACCACCACCGAACCCTCGTTAGAATTCACGTTCACATACATATATGTTCACCGTTCACGTTTCACGTTCGACGATTCGACGGTTCGGACAGCTCAACGGACACGCATCGACGTTTCGTAGCTTAACGAGGCCGGTTCCTCCTCCTCGTCGTCGTTGTTCGTCGTTGCGTTATATTCCCAGAAGAGTCATCCTAAAACCGTTCGTCCGTGATCTTCGAGTGCCAATCTCGTACGTTCATACGTAGGTGTTCCAAATGAATGCTCGAAACTTCGGATTCTCTCGTTTCGAAAGAGAGAAAGGGAAAGAGAGAGAGAGAGAGAGAGAGAGGCAGCTTCTCTTGGTGATTCAAAAAACAATCGGACGTGTGCTGGACGAGAGAAATGAATAAAATTAAAAGTGGAACTGATTTTACCTGTTTTTTTATAACTACGTACATGATTTCAAAAAATAACGTTCAGTAAAAAATTCTGTTTAATTACTTTATTTTTTACCGACTTTTTAATTAATCGTGAAATTAGTCGGACCTGCCGAATAACCGGAAGTGTCGTTTGGACGATCTTTGATAAGAACGATACAATTCTGGAACCATTTCCATATAAAAGGCCCTAAACATTATACAGAGCTTTCATATCTATCACACGGAACAAAGTCATGTTTTTAGTTAACGAGCTGAAAAATATCGAAAGGTCAGCAATATCTCGTTCCAGTTTCTAATAGCATTCCATCGAGTAGGATGCGAAATCGGACCCGCATTCTATCACTCGGTATTTCGTTTACGGACAGTAGGATAAAGCGGGAAAAGCGTGAACGTATCGTTGCATAGTCTTGGCAAGTATCGACCATTGAGGAAAAAGACGAAGAACGAAGAAAGAAGAAGAAAAAAGAGAGAAAAAGGAAAAAATAGAGGAAGGAATCTCCTTTCGATACATAAACGAATGCGTGTTCGCTCGTGTAGATAGCTAGGAGGTTTGCTACCCAGCAAATCCTCTTGTCTACCATCGCTTTCTTTTTCGTCGCGTCCTCGTTGCTTCCTCGTCACTTCGAAAGCATCGAAACCCTTCGAACACTCAACCCGGACCAGCCGCAGTGTTTATTTCGAGGCTTCGAATGGACGAGCGCGCGCCCGAGAGGGATATACCGTCGTATTTTTCTTTTCCTTTTTATTTTTACTCATCCCGTTAGCAATAAAATATGATCGTTGTTATAAAATTTCGACGTCGTTGGGTGATCAATTTTTTTAAAAACGCGTTAACTTGGAGAAATGCAATTTATGACGATTAAACAAATCACCCAACGTTTGCTTTACTTTTTAAAATAATATTTAACCTACATCTGGAATAGTTCACCTCCCAATATTTAAAGTAATAAAATCAAGCGTGCAGACTCGTACATCGTGTTATACCGGAACTACCAATATTTAAAAATTCACAGTCGCGATTGACGGAAAAACACAAACGACGAAACGAAGTTTTCTCGGCGTGTCGAAAGAGAAACGAAAAATGTAATGCTTTTGGAAAAATTGTCAAGTGAGGACAAAGAGCCTGTTGCATCCCCTCCCTCTCTCTCTCTCTCTCTCTTTCTCTCTTTAACTCTCTCACTCCCTTTTCTCTCTCTCTTTTTACGAAAGTCGAGTCAGGTTCCGATGTTTACAATGCATCATACATTTTTTACACGGCGACTCTAAACGCTTTTTGCCGGTGCAACGCCGGCGCACAAAGACGGTCGCGCCTTTATATTCGCACGAGGCGTGAACGCAAACTTCGACGTCGTACGCCCGAACGCCTATCGGATGATTCTGCTCGACGGATCGAAAGAATTTAATACGTACGTACAATGTAGAGAACGTGTACGGAGAGGGCGATGCACGCAACGCGGAAACTCGTCTTTCTCTTGCACTTGTATATGTGTGTGTACGCGCGCGCGCACTTCTGTGTACATTACGCGAGCTAGCTTTGAAGCGACGATTAGGAAAGTTTAAGTTACGCTCGTGACGTTAACATTGTAACTTTCTATGAAGTATTAGAATGGCGTCTATGTTTTCGCGAACAATTGCAGTCGATCAAAATTTTCAAAAATACCTCTTGTAAATCATAAACGTTGTTACGTAGGTGGAGTCTAGAATATTTTGTTTAAATTTTTCAACAAACGAAGCTCGTTAAGCCATATCATGTAGATTATGATCTTTTACCAATATGGTGATCGACAATTCTTTTTAAGTGTAATTAAGGAAAATGTATTAGGTTGTAATACAAATTATTCTGCGAATATAAAGTAGGATCGTAAAAGTTATCACTCGCCATCTGCGCATACGAGAGATCCCATAACTTAAAGAAAACATAAAATTAATAAAAACTACAAAATGAGAATCGTCAACCCAGAAACGCGACTCCTCCCGAGAGTAAAAAGAAGTTTAGCGACATAATTTATTTCCCATTACGTTGTAACACGTAAAAAACGTAGAAAAGGAGATGTACGTATCTTTCTAATGGTCGGAAGATACGCATGGAAAATATTCTCGATGTATAAACTTGAGTATCCCTCGCTTATGTCAGTTTTCGAATAGAAGAAGGTTGTAAATGGAATCAATTGCTCCTTACCCAACCCCCGCTCTCTTCTATAAGACTGTATTCCGCTGTTTTACGAGACAATCGAAATTTTAGAATGCTTCCTCGCGAAAAATCGTAAGAAAACTAGCGAGAGGAGATCGGCAGCCTAATGAACGGTAAACTGGTGCTTGGGGTGTGTGCGCGAGGATGAAAAAATAAGGTTGTAAAAAAAAAAGATGGAACGAGAAAAGTAGGTGGATGGCAAAACGTCGAGAAAAACGGAGAAGAGCGTGTACGGTGGTAAAAGTGAGAAAAGCTGTGCGTTGGGTAGAGGAGAGGGTGAAAGAGAGTTTTCGAGGGGGTCGAGAGAGGGGTTGAAAGGGAGGGTGAAGTTAATCGTCAACGGCCGTCCAAGAGTTCGACGGTTAACGAGCACCTTAGTAGGCAAAGCTGCCTTTTCCCGTACGACGAACAACGACCTCGCGTTATACGCAACTTTTAAGCCGAGTATTACCTTTTCCCCCGTTAATTAATAATTAAAAATGCACCGGTGGTCGCCTCCGTCGCTGCTACTGCTATTGCTGGTACTGTAAGTTAATACACAGCGTGCTACTACTACTACTACTACTGCTGCTGCTGCTGCTGCTGCTGCCGCTGCTGCTGCCGCTGCTAGTGCTCCGTGAAGCTTTGAGAAAGAGAAAAGAGAAACAGGGATGAGAAAAAAGGAAGCCGAACTGTACGACGTTGGATGATAAAACGTAAGCAAGCTGGATAACGGAGAGAAGTAATTTAGAAAAGTGCTATCACCGGGTATGGGGGGGGGGCCTTGTAAAATGGTACGATTAAAAGGACCGTATCGATCGCGTCGCTTTCAAAATTCTTATGAAAAAATGTCATTCCTCATTTTCTTGTAGAATATTGATTATTAATAATACACTAGTAGCTAGATGTAATTGTAACAGAACATTTATCGAAGTGTGATATCAAATACGTGTATGCAAATCGATTATATGAAGAATCAATATTTGTGTACAAAAAAACAGATATCAGAAATGTTTTATTCCTCCTCTATAGCAAAGTACATAGACAAAAAGCGACTATCTCTCTTCCTCTTTCGCTTTCTTTTTATTATACGGCTGCGGTTAATTGGATCCGATTGATTCGATTAAATGTTCCCCTTTGAAAAAGACCATTTAAATTCGGAAAGCGCGATAATCTTAGCCGTTCCCGCTCCTATCGATTCCATCTACGTATCCCCTCTTACTCCTTATCCACCGACACTCCCTACTCTTCCTGCAACGTACTACAACCCTCCTTCGTTGAGCTCGAAATCGCTCTTTTCCACGGCATCCGTCCTTTCTCCAAGTCGCAGACGCTTTCGAGAGAAAGAGACAAGAAGGAGGGATGGGATGGTCGTCTGTAATTCGATTTTGAGAGGATACGTTGCATCTTTCTTCATCCTGTCTCCTTTCTCTCCCTTTCTTGATAAGAAGTGATCCTCGAAACGACATTATTACCTATCTCGCTACAAGGCGATACTACCGAATCCTTCGAAGAATTCTCACGCGAAATGTCTCGTCGATTGGCTTCAACAAAGGGCTTGTTCTCTTTCTT
>JAIFRP010000007.1:3704014-3723261 GCA_032403825.1 Odynerus spinipes | reverse complement strand
CTCTTTTTCGTTCTGTTTTCCTTGTTCTCTTATTTCTTCCACCCTCTCTCTATCTATCTCCTTCCTTCTTTCTGTTTGTCTCGCGCTCTCTCTGTATTGTCCTGTTCCGTTCCTTTCTCCATTTCTCTCTTACTTCCTTGTTTTCTCATATTCCCTTTTTCTCTATCTTTTTCTCTTTCTATCTTTGTACTTGCTGTCCCTTTCCTCTCTTCCCGATTAATTTTCTTTCTTGAAGGTAAAGACGGCACGAAGGAGAAAGGACGAACGCTTATTCGCTTTCCACTCTCTCCCTCTACCGTGCTTCAATCCACCTTCCGTCTTTCTCAATCAAGCCCAGCACTTCTCGCTAAAGCGATGGCGATTATTTGAGATCGCTTTGCTCTCCTCTATCTCTCTCTCCTCTTTCTCTCTCTCTTTCTCTCTCTCGCTCTCTCTCTCTCTCTCTCTGTTTCCCTCTTCTTTGAAAAATCACGAGGCGAAGATATTACGCGCAACGCGCCTTCCTTCGACGAGTCTTTACTCTACTTTAGGAACATCCAGAAGAAAGAAACGATTTGTATTTACGAAGATTGCGAAGGGACCAATAAATTGCGACTACCAATTCATTTAACTGAACATGATAGAAAAGCCTTGCAGTTACGAAAATTTCCTTTATTTTTTACTGAAATACAGGATCTCGTTATACCGCCATTAGTATGTCATGGAATACTTTAGTAATCACTATACTTATGTATGTAATTGGTTATTTCGATAGAAACGGAAATTAGGCAAACGTAATAGGCGCATATTAGCAATGAAAATTGCAGTAGAATCGCAATTCTTCGATTTACTTATTTAAGGATAAATATTACACGATTTTTTGCAGCACTATCTTTTTCTCTTGTGATCTTCTCTCTTTCTTTCCCTTCCTCTTTCTTTTTAATATCCTTCTCACGATGGAGCGATACTTCACTTTCCCAGAGCAGATCCTTTCGATCTCTCTCCCTCTCTCTGTCTCTGTCTCTGTCTCTCTCTCTCTCTCTCTCTCTCTCTCTCTCTTTCCTCCCTTATTCCAACGAAACGGTTCATCATATCCTTCGCCCCTTAGCAGGACGTGCTAACCCCTAGACCGATGCTACGGAGGAGGTGGCTCGCCGAAGCCACCGGTAGATAAATTTTGGTTATTATTAAGTCCCCACCGCGACGACGACGAGCGGTGGGATAAAATGACGAGGTCGATGAAGGTCGAATGAATTTTTCTCCGCGAAGAGAAGGAAAAAGACAGGAAAAAGAAAGGAAACAGAAAGGAAAAAGAAAAGAAAAATACAAATGTTCCCTTTAGCGTTTACAGTTTCACTTCGTTAATAACGTGCGTTGTGTAAACTGTAACGCCGGCTCTGCACTTATGCCGTGAAAACCTGCTGAATTCATAATGATAATTCACGCCGTGAATTTCACGGATTTCCATGGCGTGAACGTAGAACTGGCATAATAATTTAATAACAAAAAAGAAAATTAATAATACGTTTTAGTACCCAGACACAGAGATTCATGTTTTTCTGTTATATCTCACTTATATTTTCCATTCTTGGGCCACATTCTCACAGAATATCGCATATACGAGAAAACGTTAATTAATCCGTCCAGGTGTAAACGTTCGAACTTAATCCCAGACTTTCTTCATTCACCAAACTTTCGGTTATCACTTCTTCGCGCGAAAGAACAACGTCATGGATAATTTAAGCGGTAGTCCTTCCTCTCCGCTTTCTGTATTCTCTCGATTAGTTTTCTTAAGTGTACTTTAATGCCACTTTCGAGAAGATTAATGAGTCGCCGAGACGATATAACCATCGAGAAGTGTACAAGGGTAAACTTTGTAGGGTGAAGCAAAGGTATGATTTTTCTTTTTCGTTTTTCTTTCTATTACATCGCGGGGCCAGAATTATAAGGAAAAAATATTAATGTAACGCGACACGTACCCAACGTAGCACGACACCACCCAAAAACCATTTTCTTCGAAATATTATTTCCACTTTTGATTGTACACGACACATACGCGTTTATGAAAAATTTCTTTCGTACACGAAATAAAGGAAACTATTTTAGGAAACATTTACTGGAGCGATAAAGTAAAATTACAGACGCCGGAAATAAAAGTGTTTCTCTACGTGTATCGGACGTTGTACATACGCTATAAACCGGAAGTCTACGGCGCTTATGAGACGATACTCTGGGAAACAACTTCTGGAATGCCTCTGAAATACTTGTTGAATGCGTTTACTCCTTACTACGCGACGTAAACAAGTGCCGCGTCGACGTTTCATCGTCGATTTAAAAAGAGAAGAACCGTCAACAGTGTTTGTATATAAAGTCATAAAATTATAAATTATGTGACTCGCTTTATATGAAAGTTTAAGAAAAAAAAAACAAGAACAGAAAAAGAAGAAATTCCAACTCTTTTTAGTTTTTACTCGAACAAGTAAAAAGTTAGTGGTGCGTCACCAAGGACGCAGTGAGTTGTTGCATATAATATACGCCAAGCTCTGACAAAAGGAGTACTGTTATGCACCTGAATTACTTTGTTCGCTAGAAGCCAGCATTATATAGAAAATTTAACGTTTTAATGTCTAGCGATAAAACGAAAATCATTTTTAGGAATCTTTTTTTATTGGAACATTTTTTATTTTGGAACATAATACTTAGATCAAAATGTTAGTTAGGTTGATAGTGAGAGGTAAATAAATACACAAGGAAATAGTTAACAATAATTGTTAAAATTTATATTTATTGCATATATGTGTACATGTATGTTTATGAATCACACTTAATTTTTAATATAAATTTGCAACGTCTCGCAATCAAATGAGTTAGGTACTACAAAAATATATCGCATGATATGCAAATAAATGAAATTACACATAAATACAAAAATCAATCGGATTCTGTCGCGCGATGAACGCCAGACGAGGCCTCGCGTGATTCGCTTGACAAATTACGCTACATTTCGACATCTACCATAAGCATCACGTTTTTGTCCAGGTTCACAATGTTTTGGTATCGTAGCGATGATCTGTGGCCTAGGTGTCGTTTTCACATCTTTGTTTATAAGCGCTTTTTGAGGAATGGCCGTCGCTCGAACGATGGTCGCGGCAAACATCAAGCCCAACAATATTGCGCGTATAAAATTGAAGAATCGCATGTTGATTGATTGCAGATTTCTTCAGGTAGTAATATCACTGAAGGACAGAAAATTGATCGATCAAAATTAGTTAATCGAACCGACGATCTTCGATCGTTTAATAGCTGGATTATATAATCTTGCTTCGTTGTTTGTGTCAAAATACTTACGAGCAGGAAGCGAACCAATACGGCAGGCAGGTATCTAAGCGTGTCGAAGGAAGAAGAAAGATTTAACGAGCTCGGGATCGGATCGTCGTCGTCGTCGTTGTTACCGCCTAAGTGCAACTGTAAGATCTGCCTCCTACTTGTTAGAAATCGCTTTTATAAGGACGTGCGGATATTGCGAGGTTACGCACTACTGTACCGTTAATACGTGCATCAAGGTATGCGAAGATGTGTTTCTATATGTATCATCATTATACGATAGATTGCGAGTAAATTATCAAACCACGATGAGAGTAAATATCTTCCGCGATAACTGGTTTGACTGCTATCGCGTTTGTAATGTACAATATGTTCGGAGAATTTAATATCTTGGTTACCTTCGCGGTAACTTTACGATCTTGAATGAGTCAGTGGCAATAATTATAACCAGTAATTAACATTAAATATAAGTCTAATCGTCAATGATATTAACGAATGTCAAAATTAATAAATAGAAAGTTTTGGGAAGGATAGCGTTAAATGGTAAACTCATTTACAGAGAATCATCGGACAGATTGGGTCGAATAATTATGTACATATATACAACCTGTTCCGAGAAACAAATTTTCAAGTATTCATTTCATCTCTTTTTAATAGTACATGTGTGTGTGTGTGTGTGTGTGTGTGTGTATTCTAGCAGATCCAAACTCACACTACTCTCGTGGTTTCTTTCATGAGAGAAGTATACATCAAACGACTGACCCTGAAGTCTGTTAGAGATCGTGGAAGTAGACAGGTGATTCGATGAAATTTTTTCATTGATAAGTAATCGAGAAACTTTTTTACTGCAAAAAAATGTTTTTATTACATAATAGATTGGATTTACACCGTAGAAGGTGAATATACTTTATGATTATATAAAATACTATGTACACTTTGTATACCAAATGTTTATTGAACAGTATCGGTAAATGAATTTGATATAAATTTGTTCATACGTTAAATCGACAGTATTTTCGGATTAATTTAACCTGACCCCTGATCTTTGTAATTTGGCAGCAAGAAGAGGTGACATTTGGTTTCGTAACCCGATCGCCTTGAACGATCAGGTTAGTGGATACCAATCGACTCAACGGGTGGTAATAAACCGACAATTACTTTATAACAAAGAAAATACATTCAAATACACGAACACCTACACACACTTGAGCTACATTTCAAGTAATTCTATTCAATCTATCTCCTTGCAAGTAGATAGCAGTACTTTGATAATTCTATATCTTTTTTTTTTGACACCTATAAGAATTCTCAATTTCCTGGTGACACGTCATTGTGTCAGAAATTTGTGTATATAACGGAGCGATTATACGCCGGTAAAGTAGTTGTTCGTGTTCTGCTAAACATTTCACGGGCTGCGGGATATTCATTCATTAAAGAAGCGAATACCGAACAGAGTGTTATCCGATCTCGGAATGCGTTTAGAGTCGTTTACGTCGCTACGATAGAAAGGTATAATTCTAATCCATATTGAACAACAAGCGTACTGTATGTGGATTTAACTTGTATCTTTTAAAATATTTAAAAAGACCAACGAACCTTGAAAATGAGATCCTCGCTCGTCAGCCTCTTCGCAGTCACGTTTGTTTCAACGATGCTATTAACAACGATTGACGCAACAATGAATAATGAGGAGAGTTCAACGGAATCAACGTCCGAAACAATGACGACGACACCGACAACGACACCGACGACGACACCGACGACGACACCGACGACGGGGAGAATTCAGAGCAAAGGAATACTGCCAATTCCATTTTTGTTTCCAAACTTCGACCGTACCAATATTATTTCACTTATACAACCGTACACCTCCATCGATGTCTGGAGTTCTATTTCGTGCAAAGAAGGAGAAAAACGAGACAGAAATATGATATGCAGACTTGATGAATCGAGGATGGCATAATTTCAATTATCTTTCTGAAATCGAGGTAATTTTCTATGCATGCTGAATTTAACCATCTGTACTTAAATGTAACATTCATTCGTATACGAAACGTTCAAAATTTTCCATGTAAAATCGATGAGAGTGTTTGCCAGAAAGAAAATGATCGCAGGAAGGAATGCGGATCCGTATGATAGTATTCCCAAACTGCGCATCTCTTTTAACTCGATCGAAAAGTAATTTTCCTTATTGGGGGAAACGATCGCTCTTACTAATGCGATTCATCTCCGCTTTTGTTTCGTCGGCTCCTTGATTATAATATTCGGGAAGCACATTTTTGAATTAATTTCTTCTGACACGTGATTTTCAAAATTAATCAGGTAACTCGATGATTCGATAAAGTTGCGACTATTTATTAGTAGAAAAAAATATGCCAGATATATGTATCGTAGGTCCATTGAATCGTATTCACACACACACACACACACACACACGTTAGAATCATATCCGACTAGTTTTAGATTTTAAACAATGATAAAGTGATAATATGCATCATATTCTGACATAACAACAACAGTCAATGTCATACGTCCTGTATCCACGCGAGTATAAATATCACATCGTTTAAAGTGGAAAGACATTAGTCGTTCGTGAATGTTTCTACGTTTCACTTGGTCCGACAAATTGATCGTCATATGTCACGTGATTTACTTAATTAGAAAGGTACAATTTCAAAATATAACAAAAATTAAGTTGTGCTTTATTAAGAAAGTGGAAATATTATACTCAGCAACCTAATATTTGTTGTTAATCGTTTGACAATTAATCACGAAGATGAGATCTTCACTGACCTATCTTTTCGCGATCACATTTATTTCGACGTTGTTATTAACGACGCTTGGTGCAACGACGAGGAGTAAGAGTGACGTAGCAACAACAACAAAAACAACAACAGCAAGAGAGGCAACAACAACAAAGTCAACAAGAACGACGATTGTATCATCGATGAACGGGACCTATAATTTGATACCAGAAGTCCGCACTTCTATAAGGGCACGTGCACTTAAATGCCCCAAAGGAGAAAGTCGAGACAATAATGGCATTTGCAGGCCCATAGAATAAATAAAGCAATAATGCATTTAATCTTATTTTACACACTTTGTATAAGAATATTAGTGATTTAATAGCGTATTAATTTGTTGCACGAAATTTCCAAATTTCTTACTTAAAATCGTCGGTAATGCTCCAACAATAATAAGAATTCAATTTTTCAATAAAAATATGTGTTTAGTTTCTTACTCGATAGTTTCGAATATTTATTCGTAGAAGCTAATCGACTCAACGAGAAACAAATCACGATTATGTAATAACGGAAAAAATGTGTGTATCGCACACTGTGTTCCGGTGTATGTATGTATATACTTAAGAAACATTAAAACACACACACACACACACACACACACATACGCGGGCAAGCTTACATCAGTTATATTCAACCTGTCTTCGGTAAAACGTATAATATAATCATAGCCAATTATAACTCGCGCGTCCTTTTGACACCTGTAAGAATGTTCAATGTCACGTGATTGTATCTCTTCTCTAGAGTATAAGTAACACTACGATTAAAATAGAAGAGTAGTCTTGTATGGTTCTTCCTACGTGTTACGTGTTTCAACAGATCCATCTCCATTTCTTGCCTGATTTTTTTAATTACAAAGGTACAGTTGTGAACCGTTGTGAAAATTGACTCGTGCCGTGTTAAAAATTGTATTAACGAAACTTGAATGTTATATGTAAATAGGCGTACGTACTAATGAAATATTTTTTGTTTTAACGATTTCATTGATCGATCATGAAGATGAGATCCTTACTGGCCAGCCTCATCGCGATCACGTTTATTTCGATGATGCTAGTAACGACGATTGAAGCATCGAACGACGAAGCATCGACGGATAGACCGTACCACAAAACGACAGTGGAAATCCCGCCCATAATTCTGAGGAATAACAAGCCTAGCATCATAAGAGAGCCCGCGATTAGATGTGGTTCTGGTGAAAAACGGGACAGAAATGGCGTTTGCAAGACCCTCGCAAAATGACGAGTAATGCTATTTATTTATTTATTTGCTCTTTCGTTATGAAATAATGTCCGCTGTATTTATGTGATATAGGAGTTATAATAAATGATTCGTTGATTCAACGACGTAGAAAAATTAAATGTACGTGTTTAAAAATGGAAAAATCATACAACTCGCGTCACGTGGACAGTCTTATAGAAAAATGATGTTTGTTGTGTAATTTGTACAGGAACGAAGACGACCCAATTCCGATTTCCCTTTAACTTTTGCGCTCGAATATAAGTAAAGAAACAACGTTTGAAGAGTTTTCCGAGATTTTTTTACTTCGGCCAGCACGCTTCGGTCTCCTCGTTATCTCTCTCGGCAGCCATTCAAGCTAGTTTTCGTTTAACTCACATCTCGTCGCATTCATAAATTTTCACCCATTCAAAATTAGTATTCATTTGCGGAATACAAATACGATCTCGTGCTCGGGGCTAGGTAGGTAGGTTTCTCTCTCGTCGGTTTGAACACGTTCCGCGATTTTTCATAAAGCCACGAAGAAATATTAAAAATATTTTTAATTAACGATAAAAAGCCTGGATAGCGATCCATCGGCTAGCTCGCACCACTGGATCATTTTCTATGGGCAAACTTTTTCCGTACTCTGGAGAAAGTACTGTTGCTTCGACGTTGCGAGTTTGCGAACAGTTTCATCGGTAGTTTCTTGAAAGCTTCATTGCGAAAAAGAGAGAGAGAGAGAGAGAGAGAGAGAGAGAGAAATATCCATGCGAACGGTGAATGTTTAACCAAGCTTTTCGCAGGACGATGTGTTTCGTGATTCGTTTTGCTACGTGCTCACCGGAGACGTAGATTAATCCTTGTGCTTGCTTGGAGAAATTGAAATTACCAGTCCATAAGCTACCACTGCGAGAGATTATACCGAAGGGTTTGCTGTACCTAGCGAATGTTCCGTTTGTCTTTACTCTTCCCGGAAGTGCGTCGGGATCTTTAATCCCGTGCGAAACGACTGCATATACCTACATATTATAATATATAAAATTTTCCAAGTATTTATATTGTACATATATACAGATTGGAGATTGATTTATTTCATCATCTACATACGTATATTCGATAAAAAATGTTAAAATAATAAACGCGATACCGTACGTTTCGTTTATAAATGAATGCATTTTCTGAGGAATTCGAATTAGGAAAAAGCAGCCAAAAGAGAGTAGCAACTTCCTTTTTTCATAACTGCAGGCGTCGATGTCGAAAAACCAAAAGACAAAAAGAGAGAGAGAGAGAGAAAGAGAGAGAGAGAGAGAGGGAAGACTCGCGACGTACGAATGGTCGTATTTATTCATAGACACGCAACGAGAGAGTGTACTTAGGTAAATACCGGTACGACGAGACATTTGCATATGTATGCGAGTATTTACACTCGTACGTGGCACACCAAGGGGTTGACGGGGGTGGGTGGTCCTAGTGCTCGTACACGCGGAAGGAAGAACCAGGTTTACGTATGTAAATGCGACCCTGCGATGATGAGTTACGGTAACGTTGGAAGGTACAAGAGCTCGGAAGGGCTCGTTCGCACTCATGAAGAGAAAGAAAGAAAAAACGTTCTTTCCGCTTCACTCATACTAACTCGCGCGCGCACACACACACTCCTTTACGTTTTCTCTCGCTTTTTTTCGTCTCATTTTTGCCTTACTCTTTTTTTTCTCCTATCGTTCCCCCTCTCTCTGCCTCTCTCTCTCTCTGCCTCTCTCTCTTTCTGCCTCTCTCTTCTCCACCCCCTCTCTTGCTCATCCCTCTCTTCTACTCCTCTCGAATAAGAGAGAGAGAAAGACACCCGCGAACACAGAAACTGTCTCGCGCTCTCGCGTAATTGAGACAAGCCACTTCCTCCCTTCAAAGTGATTTTTACACCTGCCAGAACGCAAAGGGACGCCTTAAAACTGTCTTTGTATGCTACGAGAAAAGCTGGAGCCTGAATCGCGCCACGAGCTTTGTTTCCTCGCACACTTTTCCGATCTCCATGGGAATGCAAACTTATTACGTGTTATGATCCTTGTTTTGCTCTTTGTGAAATTCTTTTCAGCAGCTTGTTTTTAGAGAGGGGAAGTCTGGGACGAGAAACTGACGACAAAATCGGGGAGATATCGCGTTGTTGTTAATTCCTCGAGCATTCTTGGCCACTCCGACTACTTTCGGAAGAGGAAGAAGGCTTCGTGCGTCTTACGAGAATTGAAAAAATCAAGCCCCCTTCTGCCGTCTTAACTTCGTGTAAAATTAAATTTACCACTTTCCGAAAGTTTAGGGCTTTAAAGCTTTCGGAAGGACGGAACTTGGAAACTCGGATAACTTTAATAGATCAATCCATTAAAGTCGAAGCGTAGAGAGCGAGAGAGAGAGAGAGAGAAGGGGGGGTAGGTAAGTAAGTACTTGATACCCGAAGAATTTGGTGTTTGCTTCTTAAACATTTATGACGCTCGATGGAGTCATCGCGGATCGTTAAATGAACCCGAGATTTATGGGAAGTACTTTGCCTAAACTAGTAAATAATATACAAAGAATTTCGAAGGAGCTAATAAATTGCACGATAGAAATTATACGAACTTTTTTTCATATAAAACATAATTTCTGCCGAAAGAAAGAAAAAGGCTGATCACAAAGAGAAATCTCAAGATTAGGGAAAAAAGCGTTACTTCGTCGCAATTCTGGTTCCGTTTCTCTCTACTATCCTCCAGCCCACCACTACCAATATCCAGCATCACCATCTGATTAATCCGTTTCATTATCCGCGAGCAAACTCCTCGAGCATACGGTCCAACTTTTTGTTATTAGCATTTAGGGTGTAGAGCGGGCTCTTATGTACGTACATGTACTGTGTGTGTGCGCGCGCGCGCGTGTGTGTGTGTGGTGCTCTCGAGTAAAGCCGAGGAACGAAAGGAAGGGTCGAAGGGCAGCAGTAAGATGAAATGGCTCGAGAGACGGGGCCGGGAGGGGGAGAGAGAGCGAAGGGTTCGAAGCGCCCTATTCTCTCTCTCTTTCTCTCTATCTCACTCTTCGTGTATTATATGGGCCGTAAGCAGGAGCATACGCGTGCACGCGCGCGCGCGAGAATGGCTCTTCGCATTCGCTTAACCGTCCGTGTATTTAGGATAAGCCTTGGATGCCGAAAGCTGACATTCAATTTTCGGTTCACCCATCCCTTTTTCTTCAGTCTTGCGCGTTTATTGTCCGCTTTCTTTGGTTTTGCCTTTCGGCTTGGCGTTCCATGGTTTGTACATGTTTTCAACGAAACGGATGAAAAGTGAATTTTGAGGAAGAGATTGTTCACATTTTTGGGATCGATCGATTCGAACGATAAGATATATTTCAATATAAAAGTGTAGGTATGCATGGAAAATGATTCGATGTGTGTGGATATTATAAGACCGTTTTTGGTCTTTTTGTGCCGGATACGTGTCTCGAATAGAGGAAAATCAAAAAAAGGACAGTGAAGGTGCAGTTGCCACTGGTAGCCTCAGAGTAAAGACGTGTTTGATAATTCTTCGTATATTTCACTGTACTCTATTTTTATTCTATTTAATATGTAGATATTCCTACTTCTTTGAGTATCTAAATATAATAAACACATTCTTATTTAATAAACCTACAAACATTTCTTATTTCAGACACAAATTTGTATTTTGTTTTTAATTTTAATTTTGGTAAGCAATATAACATTTTGCATTTTACGAAACATTATCGTAACATTATGCGTATGTAAAACAAAAGAAATATCGTAGCCATTATCGCGGCGGTTCGCAACCGGCGAAAAAGTAAATATGTTTTTTAATAAAAATCCCTTTCATCGAGAATGTTTTGCCTTTTCATAAACACACAGTAAATTTAACGAGTCTCGTCGAAAATTTATTGTCTCCTATTCGCCGTCCACGCGATCTACGTGTTTTATTACCTACTTCGTTTCACCTAACTCCGCGGCATTGATCATTTCCAACGCGTACGTTTTCGCACCGAGTAGCAGCAGCTTTCGCTTGTCCCTTCGAAATTAATTGAGAAGAGCGTGCATATAGTATGCTTTCGTACATACGCATCCTCGTGTAGTCATTAACGGAAACCATTGTAACGATAACTGATATGAAACTCGTTGAAGTTACGATACGTTTTTTCGTTCCATTTCCGTAACGATAATTTGTTAGCTCAGATTGTTCGAATAATTTATAACTAATAAAATAGTATTTTTAATTTTAATTTTATAGGAAGAAAAAGATTTCATTCAAAAAAATAAATGCACCGTTGTTTTACTTCTGTTATTGTTTGTTGTTACTAACTACTTTATGTTTTTTTTCTTTTTTTTTATATATATATATATAAATTGCTTTATTCCAGCTCCGTTATAACATCGTGCATTCGTGCGCAATACGTAAGCTTAATAATAAGCGAGCAAGTTAGTCCCCGCTAATGAAACGAAATTAATTTCATAGAGGATTCCACTCGTTTTGCTATAAATTAAGGGTTGGCGTCCTAATGAAAACATATCCGAGTTTATTCGAACGCGATACGATATTAGATTGGATACCTACCCACCTTTTCTGAACTTTTCGAATTCCTACGGAAGGGATTCCAATTTCCGTCTTCGAAGGAAAACGAGAGGAGAGTATATAGCAGCCGATGGGGTACGGAAGTTCAAGTGAAAGGAACTTACGGGACTACGATAATTCTTTCCAGTTTATAAAGATACGGTTTCTTTGTTGTACTTGCGTATACAGAGTGTCCAACTCCGAAATCAGGTAATATTTTGAAAATTTGTTTAAAAGAAAAAATATAAGGACAATACGTTAAATCAATTTTATAAACAGCGATTATCGAATAAAATTAACAATTTCAAATAAATTTACTGCGCCTGAACCGATCGATCGATCGATCTAAAGATACAACTACGGATCGTTCCCCTTTGCAATGCAAAGAGAAAGGAAATGAAGTTTGCCAGTCTTTTAACGAATGTCCGGGATCCATTTAATTGACCCTTTATGCAAATAACATGGAGAACGTTTCGAAAGACGAAAAAAGGAACAATAGTTTCAGAACTCGTTCGGGAATGTCGAAATTGTTTTTTTCCCTCGAGAAGCTAATCTAAGCTTATGCCGGAACCACGTGCATGATAGACATACAACTGTAGACGTATTTTTTTTCAATATTCTTACAGAACTTAAACTACGAATTCAATGACCATAATAACCAAACAGGAATTATCAATGAGCTGTATAAATATAAAACATGTCCCCATGCTGTACACGAAAGTGTACAAATCGTTCAGATTCGTTATTTTTATAATGCCTCAAGTGAATAATATATAAAATTGTTATTATAACAGTTTTCTTGTGGATATAAATAGTCTCTATCAAAATCGATTTTGATAGTCTTCCATGCGAATACATATCTACCGACAACAAGGTAATGCAAATGAAAAATCGTTCCGCCTAGAAGGCTCCGCGTCTAAAAACGAATTTCCATTCCCTCGCTTCATCTCTTCGACATATACGGGGTGTCTGAAAGATAAGTCGAAGATACGGAGAGAAAATTTCGTTGAAGAAAAAAATTCTACGAGACATAAATTCACTTTGTGACATAAGTTCATAATATAATACATTAAAAAATTATGTAATTTTGTTGGAAAGCACTCTATGTTTTATGGTACAAAAATGACGATATTTAACCACGAGCATACTTACAATTAGTCCAATGCATATACATTATAAATATAGCGAACTTTTAATCTAAAAATTTTACCTTACATCCTACCTTTTAATATAAATCATTCGCTTCGATCTTTAGGACACCTTGTATATGCACGCAGGTAGCATCGTTGAGTAAAAACTCACCTCTGATATAACGAAAGTGAAAAAAAAATAAAAAAAAAAGAAAGAAGAGAGTGGGAGCTGTAATACGACTCATTTTCCAAGAGGTTTGGTCGATCGGATGAAAAAAAGATAAAAAAGATAAAGAAACGAAGCGTAGATGAGTTCCTCTCTCGTTCTCCCTCTTTTGCGAGTAAATAATGAGAGAAGGTTGGTACGAAAACGTTCGCGCACCATCTTCGAAGTACCATTTATCATAAGCGGCCTTTTCAAAACTGTTCAAAAGTGTCAAGACCACGAGAATGGCTGCCGGTAATCGAGGCTGCTTAATAAAGAGAGACCCAGGTGGGCTTGTACGAACTCCGGCTTAAATCGTACGCGACTCCTCTCGGAAGGAGGACTTGCAGGATTTGCATTCTCGAGAATCCTTTGCCAAAGTTTCCTTTCGAAACGAGAAACTCGAACACGACGCAAATGATTGTTACGTTCTCGGGTTTAGGCTGAAAATATTTTTATCGATATCTCGATAGGCGAATGAACTTCATGCCTCTTGTAACGAATCACGAGCTGGCTGATGTAAGCCCGCCATTCATGTCGGCCGACAAGCGATTGTTGTACTGTGTATGGTACTGCACTCCAGCGCACCATCCGACAAAAGTACGTCCAACAAGTCCGACACACCGCGTGTCGACTGACACGTTGGATCGTTAGTGTCCTGACAACCGATAAAGAGACCAACCGAATGTGGCGAAAACGAAGCGCTAGGAAATGACGTAATATAATACAATATAAAATAAATATAACATGACTGATGTATGGAAAAAAATGAATATATAAAAAACAACGTTAAGAATCAAGTAACATTTTTATACGAATTTTATTACAATATTCCACGTTCAATTTTTCTAATTTTCTTTTTCAACGTAATAGCAATAGCTTCTTCAGAGAAACGTACGTATGCCTCCTCATACATTTTTTCATTTCATTAAAACCACCACCGGTGATATTCAGGTCGAGTGATACGCGTGGTACATGAAAAGTGGTTCATTAATTTAATTAATTTCATACTACATCGCTTACGGATGATATAATAGGAGCTACGAGAAAGAAATCTTCGAAGGTATCTACGTAGACGATTTAAAAATTTCTCATTTTTATCCATTTTATAATTACTATACTAAAATAATATATAATTATTCTTCTTCTTTCTACAAATTTGTTGCGGCTGTAAGACGCGTGAAATTCGACATGTGTTCCGTCACTTTGAGACCGAGTCGAATCGGTAATTTAGAAAGGTGCGAGAAGAAAAAGGAGAAGGAGAAGAAGAATAAGACTCGATCGGAACCTTCATCGGGCACGAGAATCCTTTTGAATAATTTCTCAATTAGACGGAATCGGAGCGAGCGGAGTCTGGGTTCGCAGTTGGTAAGAGGAATCCTTGCATACCCTCGAGAAAGCGAGAAAGAGAGAGAAACGTGAAAGAAAGTCAACGGTCCTCCGTTGACTTCCGCATCCTTGATTCTTCCTCAGCGATTTCATTACGCGAGAAAAAGAAGAAAGTTGCTGAGCGCATCCGGCCAATTGGAAGGAGAAAGTTTTCAACTCGCCCTTCTACGACCTCTCTCTCATTCTCTCTCTCTTTCTCTTTCTCTCTTTTTCTCTCTTCTCTCTTTCCCATGCTTTCTCATTCCCCGTTCGTCTCTTACACGCACACGCGTCCTTTTCCTTACGGTTTCACCTCTTTCACTTTTCTCTTTTTCTCTCCCCCTCTCTCTCTCTCTCTCTTCCTCTCTCTTTTTTCTCCGTTTACTTCTTCTTCATTCAGTATCGAACTTTTTCCACCTTTACCTTCTTTTACTCTTTCTTACGCGAAAGCCAGCCCCGCGTCCATTCGATTCTACGCTTTTTTCGAATCGAGCTGGAAAAGAAAATCGCAGGAGGACTTCGGAAAAGTGTAGGGAAACTTTCTTGGAACATTTTTATACCTTTTTTCTCGACGAAGACAGGGGACAAGAAAATCGGTGTTGGTGATAGGAAATAATGAGTAAAAATAATAATATAATTCGTTTATTGTATCGAGTCATTCGGAAAGTTCGCGTCGATTCTCCATTTATAAAGGTATGTACTTATCTACATGTATAATTGTGCTGAAAATGTATTATACAATATTAGTATATACAATTCTCACACATTGTATTACACAGATACACACACACACACACACACATTATATACATGCGATCGTTCATGTCGAACGATACACACCCCTCACGAGTTATTCTACCCTTCCGGATGATCCATTTGCGGCAAACGACACGTACAATTTCCTTACAGCCATCCAGCATCGAGTTCCGGCATGATGCGTACGGCGTAAATACAAAGGGCAGATTCGAACGAAAGGGAAGCTGTCGATCGTTTCTACCTCGCTCTCGGAATTCCACGGCATCGCGTAGGCGTTCTCCCGTTTCATTTCCTATCATTTGTGTCCCTGTCTTCCCTCGGTCTATATATACATACATGTAGACGTACATATACAATACGTTCGCGTATGTGTGATCGTGGAACACAGCTCGATGCTGGGTACAAAGCCAGAGTCTGGGTCCTCTGGCAATCGTCGATGAGAAGAACCAAAGCGTAGAAGGAACAACCGGTGCTCTATCGTTTCGCTTTTCTCTCCCCCTTTTTGTTCCCTTTTCCCCTTTCTCTTCCTTTTCTCTCTCTCTCTCTCTCTCTTTTCTTCTTCTCTCTTTGTTTTACGACGAGTTCCGACGCTTCTCCATAACCCGAATTTGTTCCGCGTACGAAAACGCCTGCTTTTATTGCGCGGTGCTTATCGCCTGTCTTTGCCAAAAAATTCTTTGCTCGTGTGTGTGTGGGGGGGGCCTATTATTTATACGTACGCATAGAGGTTGTTTCGATCGTGCATAAAGAACGAGACAAGACGGATATGGGTGAAGGAGGTAGAAGCTTTTGAGGTACTATCATCTCGCAGTTCTTTAAAATCACTTTGTACATACATACACTTGTCGTTAATTAGCTTTCTAATCACTGGTACGAGTTTCGTGAAATTTTAGACGGATAAGACGTGTTAATAAAACTAACAAATTTTAATTACCCGTATGCACAACAATTGATAATTTTTTATCAAAGTACTTTAACGAAATTCTTATTTTGTTCCAGGTGCAAAAGTTTCGCGAACGTATTCATTAAAAATTTTGGGCCACCGTTTTTGAACAGATTCGACGAGTACCGATGAAAAAAACTTGTCGTGGTGAATGGAAGTACAAAATGGCGCGATTAAGTATCGCTCGAGAGTATACGAAAAAAGGGGAAGAGGGAGAAAGAAAAAGAGAAATAGAGTGGGTGAGAAACATTAATGTTTATTCCACTTTCCACCACCTCTCCGGTTTTCCTTTTCCATCAGCTCGCGCGAAATTAAATGCGACGGTAGCCTCGACGTCGCACTAATCATTTTTTCTAATTGCAGCGCCCAGCAGAAGCAATTATAAGTGAGTCGAGAGAACGTACCGAAATCTCTCGTTCTTGTACTTACAATTAATCTCGTTTCAATCGGTAACTACAAGCTTAGCAATTTTAAATATTTGCAGCTTCGATCACCTTTTATAATATTTCTTTCAGAGTAACAGTCGTACTTTATTAACAAAATAATGTACTAGATACATCATGTTAATAATACCAATACTATATTAATAATACAAACGTATAATATTAGAAATTATAGCATTAACAATAAAATTAAATTTGAATTAGTTTGTAAAGAAAAGTACTTACTTAAATCACTGAAGTATCATCGAATAATAAAATATTAAAAAGAAAATTAAATAATCACCGATCGCACCGAAATCGTTTATTAATTAACGCATTTCCTGTTTTTATCGCACCACCGAGGGTAACTCTTACGCGCCTAGCGCTACCACTCTAATTTTCGTGGAGTGAAATTATGCGGCCATTCGGCGTGCACGCTTTCCTAATTTTGCCGCAATTTTCGTTGCTTCTCTTTCGTGCTCCTGGCGTTAATACCGCTTACCGCGGTGTATGTACTTCGCCATACGGTAGAACAAACAAAATCTTTTAAACGAAGGTGATTCGCGTGGAAAGCGGGCGAATGGGAGAACGCGCAGAGGTAAGGGCGGTATTACGTTACGAAGAACGCCGGTCAAATTAAGAAAGAGTAAGGGAAATGATCTTGCTCGCAAACTACGCGCTTCTACGAACACCTGCTTTCTATTTGTACGAATTGAGATTAATTTTTATACTCTCTTCAAAGCTACTATCGTTTCTAAAGAAATGAATTCTAAGGTCTACTTTAACTGAGATGAACTTTAGTCGATACTCAACTTTTAGATTCAACAAACAATTAGGCACAATGACGAGAAAATCGACGATCGTCATTTAAATTGATTATTCCTTGTCACATTTATATTAAGTCGTAATATAAGTAAGTTCGGTTGCAAGTATAAACATATTTTTGAATAATTCCAAAAATTCTACTCGCGTGGTGTTAATAAATTTCCATTAATATGGGAAATTATATAATTAATCGAATATAGTTCTGTACTTTGTTAATAAATATAAAACTATCGAATGCCACCGAACTTTCTTATGTTACGACACAATATTATAGACGACTAACATTCGTCGGGTTACTCGTCAAAAAAGCAGGTTTCGAGTTCCGTCACGATGCATTCACCACTACGGGACGCCTACAAATGAGACTGCGAGTGCCGGCCGTTTTAAGGTTAATAACCTCATCTCGAGGCGTTGAGCGAAATTAAATTGGAGCTTTTCTCGCCGGTAAGCTGCGACACGTGCGCTCGAAGGGAGGTATGGTAGAAGGGGTGGATAGGTGAGCAAAGAGCCGGGGGAGGGAATTTAAGCTCGAACCGAAGCTCCGTTCGCGAGAAAACGCTCCTTTTCTTCCCTCTTTTATTTTCATCCCTCTTCACCACCACCCTCGACGTTCTTTTCGTCCTCCTTTCTCGAAAAGGATGAGGGCTCGAGGTGGAAAAGGGAGGAGGGGTGGAGGATAGAGTGAGACGAGTCAGAAGACCGTCGTAGTCTTTCGGTTCGCCGCGGACGAAATCCAAAGTAGTCGGGCTCGTAATTCTCGGTAAGTGTAATCCGGATTTGTATCGGACGATTAAATAAAATTTCGATTATTCTAATACCGTCCGTCCTCTCTTCCTCTCTTTCTCTCTTTCTATTTTTATCATCTTTTTCTATAGCGTTCGAGCATTACTACATCCGTGAAATAAAGTTATTTCAAAGTGGAAGCAAGATTTATCCGTTGAACCCCATAAAAAAAAGGTTTTGTATGTAACGTGCTTCCCTTATTCACAGAATTTATTACCTTATTTCCAAAGAAGTTCTTTCTATCTTTCGTTCGAATGCAAAATATCTATTCCTATTATTTCCAAACGAATTTCAAGTTTTTCCACTTAAAAGCAACCAATGCGTACCAGTTCTAACGGACGACTCTGAATGCGAGAACAAGAAATAAATCCTATCTCGAAAATTCCTTCGACCGAAAGGTATCGAAATAATTGACCGCGACGGAAACAAAAGGAGAATTTCCAGCTTGACGAGCATAAGTGGAAAGAACCATTGTGCTATCTTTTAGCGGTTAAAACGCCCGAGCGCGCGGAGTCTTCTTCCTCGCGGCAATTTCCTTCGATATCTCTCATTTTAAAACGCGCTCACGAGTTCGCCGTGACGGAGAATCGATGGTTCTAACGACGAGAGGACTCCGAAGGATCTACGTGGGCTTTGCCCGGCCCGGCTTTCGTGACGCGAATAAAAACAAAAGAAAAAGCCGGGGTGGGGGAAAGAGAGAGAGAGAGAGAGAGAGAGAGAGACTTTGTGCTCCTTTTGGCTGGTGTCTCGATAGTGAACGCCCGCTTGCGCACACGAGCGCACGTTCTCGCTATCCTTCGATTCTCCCATTTTTCAAGCCAACGCTAGTACACCGTTGTCCGACCGATTTTTTTCCCTCTTACCCCCCACCCCCCGTATTTCTTCGCGCTCGACTCTCACGCCATCTCTCTCTCTC
>JAIFRP010000007.1:3668785-3698654 GCA_032403825.1 Odynerus spinipes | reverse complement strand
CGCGCGCGCGCGCGCGATCTATACCAATACCTTCTCGTGAAAAAAGAAAAAGAAGTTTAAACTCGGGAGCTTCGCGAAAGAAACATGTTGGTCGCGAGGGATCGCTGGAGTTCGACGCTTGATGTTGCAAGAGAGAGATCGGCGAGCATGCTCTTTGTTTTATCCTGGAATACTTTACGAGCGCGCGTGTACGGTCGATAGAAACGTCTCGACAATAATTTCGACGTCGTTACGTGAAAGGTACGATGATTTTTACGTTCACTTACATATTTTCATTTTAATTATTATTGTTAGCGTTAAGAGACTATGTGTCAGAAAAACCTAATTTCTTGAACAATTTTATTAACATCTGAACTCATTAACGTTTACCAATATTTTTATCATCACTTCAAACGCACACCCTTAATTATCTCAAAATAAGAATACACGAACTTATACCACTTTCAAAAAAACAAAGGTTCACTCGACTATATAATGTACGCGATACGCGTTCTCGGTAAAAGCAACGTCATGTAGAATTTGTTTTTTCGGTTGTAACGTTACCACCGTTTTTTCCTCTTTGTTTTCTATTACACATTCGGTCTGAACGATCCAAAGAAAATGGAGCTTCGCTACTTACGCTACGCTGCTTCGGCTAGCTTTATAGTCGTACGTGCACCGCGAGATATTGTCCATCGTTGCGGTGCTGCTGCTGCAGCATCCGGGGATTGACGCACCTGAAATAGCTCGCTAACAGGCAACAACATCTGGCGTTTGCTACACGAAATTCGATGCTTAGATCATACGGCTGTTGGAGATTCAACGACGATGTGATTCGTCGGTTATTTTCTCGTATTTTCTTCGTTCTTCTTAAACGGTAAAGAAAAACTGCGATTTATACGTATATTATCTTTATTATTTTGTTTATCTCTACGAAGTATGGATATCGTTAGTTTTTAACAAAAATACGGAATTTTTTATTTCCAGGTCCTTCCGTGAAATTGTACACCGACGGGAGACCATCTTTGTGCTCTAAAAGAGATACTGTTGCCGCTAAGAAAGTACACCCTTAACACACACACACTCTCTCTCTCTCTCTTTCTCTTACGCTCCAGTTATCCCTAACCCATCCGCCTTCTTCTCTTCTTGCTAAGGTAACTAGATCCTGATTTATATCAGGGACACGCATTGAGCTGTATCATAATATATAAATCAACGGATACTTCTCTCTCTCTCTCTCTCTCTCTCTCTCTCTTTCTCTCCCTCTCCTCGCGAGGGCTATATTATTAAATTCTCTGTGGTCTCCTACCCTTTGGGATATTGCTTCGCGTTTATTCTCCTTCCGAAAGAGGAACGAGAGGGTTCTCGAGGCGATAAAAATATTTCGGCTTAAAATTGGAAGAGGATCCTTATCGTACCCGAAAATTTCTTAATCCCATTTCGCAATATTCGTCGAACACTTGGTGGGTGCTCTTCGAAACGATTTAATGACCGAGAGTACGATACGATTGCGTTCAACGAATTGTCGATTCATTGCGCACGGGAACGAGGTTGATCCCGAAGTTAATCTCGTATGAAACGAGAAGCACGTTCGAAGTACCGTAACATTAGTTAGTGGCTTGCGCTCGAGATCGTATCGAAGTTGTATTTCTCCGAAACGAAATCATGCTATCTCTTGTAACTTCGAAAATGCTTCGTTATCGGCTCATAGTAACCTCCGGAGGTCTCGATTTGCGAGAGAGTATTACATAATACAAAGCCGATAGAAACGTTGTTTCCCGATACTTCTAGTTTATCATCCATTTATGATTGAATCGATTTATACATTTTTCATCAAGGGGGATAATACTAAAATTATGTATTCCGACAACTTGAAAGGTTAAAAACATAAAAGTTATATAAAATATGTATTAAAAGAATTCTTGTAAAAGTTAATTACGTTATAAAGTGACATAGAGAGTTTAGATTATTTTATTACTAGTGGTCCGATAAAAACAAAAATGTTTCAAGCGAACCGTTAGAAACAGATTAAGCTGGTCACTCTTCGTTGACCACCCTCTATAAGAATTATTACTATTAAGCTCATCTGATGCATTTATTTATCATAATTATATATTATATTCTATAAAGCTCTATTTTCAGAGATCAGTTCTCGTTTAAAATATCCCATAAAAATGTCATCGATCAAAAAGCCATACATAACAAGATTTTCGAGCAAATTTACACCATCGGTGTATCATGATGCCGCTCGTACGAACGCGAGCGAGAATCGGTCCTCGTTAACGCGGCTCATCGCTCGTTTCCATTTCGAGCACTCTCGACGATAATTTGGAGGCGTAATTACGCGTCGCGTAGGAGAGCGAATCTCGTAACGCCTGTATTTTGGACCGCGAACCTTACTTTCGAATCGCGGCCGATCTGGAATTCACGGAACGTTGCGCGAATTCGCATCCGTCCGCGTTAGAGACGACTATGACGCGGCCGGAATATTAAAGGGTCACCCGGTATGTCTCCGGCACGTAGACGACGCCCGAAACCACGACGATGTATCAACTGCCAATATTAATATCTCTCGACATTGTATCGGGTCTTCTGTGTCGAGTCGTTCACGCGGCAGTCGCAGCTGCATCGTCGGGAGACGACGCCCCTGGTACAATCGCACCTTATAGCGAAGAAAACGGGGAATACTTTCGAAAATGAAAGAAGAGAAATATTTCTCGACGTTCAAGAATGAAATGGTCGTTTAAGTGATCTTGGAAAATGAATAGAACAGGTACCACGAATTTTTTTATTAACTTTTTAATATTCATGATTATTTACATTTTAAATAGAGTGATTCATTTTTTTAAATTTTGTGAATTTCTCTTCTCGCGTGAACAATTTCTAAAAACACATTCACCAAGATTTGATATAATCAATTTTTCTTTTCTTATTACTTTTAGAATTTCTATTTCTTTCATCCGAGGCTGAAACGAATGTAAAATTCAACTTGGATACAAGTATACCTATACGTACACTATGAATCGTTTATACGAGTTCTTGCGGCCGTCTGCCGTATCTAAATTTATCCGCTTGAAAGTCAAGTACGAGCCGATTGGTCGTAAGTAGCCGAAATTATCTAGTCCGCGCAAGTTGATTCTGCCGAGCCGAGACCAAAATAGTTCGCCGCTCGAGGGTATTTCGAAGTGTGCGAGGATGCAACGAAATACTCGAAAATTTTCGTCTTCTCTTAGACGCGAACGCATATGCAACGCACACGATGTGGATCATCGCTGCCAGGTGAATAGCACGGAAAATAGCGTAAACTACACTTTTTAATATCTTTTTGTTTCTTTTCTAGGAAGGAAATAGAACGGTATCGCATTTTTGATACGCCTAAATTACGAGAGAATTCGTCATTGCTACACGATCGAGATAAGCATTCGTCGATACGATCCTTTCTGGCGCCACATCACAATTTATTTTCTCGTAATGACCGAGAGTCACGCAACCTCGCACCCGAGCAGAAAGAAAAAAAAAGAGTGCTCCGAAATGAATTATTCATAACACGAAAATCGTGAGGTAGTAACTCCTCGCGGATGGAATGGCTTCGCTAATTATCGGTGCTTCTCAAGTAATTGCTGGATTAACGAAGTATGTATCCGTGAGAAATGTCTAAATTTATCTAACAAAGAAAAAGAAACCCCTTACATCTTCGGCCGAATATTTACGCGTTTCGTTGGAAGAGTTTATCATCGTAAAAATACTCCATTAAGTCGCATAATATTATAATTAAGTTGTTAGTTAATTACTCGTCGCATTTATATATTTGTTTATGCATCAAATGTGACAACTAATTTAGGACGGAGGGGGTACAAGTTTTTAACGCCAGCTTCATTTCCTTATTCTAATTAAAGCTATTTCTTAGGGACCCTAGAAGAACGGAAACGTACCAATACGAGTTAGGAGCCACTCGCACGACTAAAGGGACCTTTCGCTCCCCGTCATAATTATCGTATCGCGATTACAATTGCTACTACCGTTAGGAGAGGATAAAGGGTCGTCCTAAAGGGACGCGTATTTCAGAGACGAAACTCGTAACACTGGAGATCAGGAGAGTTAATTTTCAGGAAAAGGATCGTACCAAAGGCAATTCGGATATAAGAAAAGGATCTTCCCTTACAGGACGGCTTCGCGAGAAATCCTCGAGGAGAAAGAAGAGAGGAGAAGAGCTCTTCCTCCCTCTTTTCGCATTTCTCTCTTGGCGCTTGACAACCAAAGAGCCTGGAAAATCAGTGAGACAGAAAGAGGAAGGAGAGAGAGGGAGAGAGGGAAATCGTGAGAAAAAATAAACTAAAAAGAGAAAGATAGGGAGAGGCTGTACAGTATCAGTGAGAATGAGAAAGAAAGAGAGAGAGAGAAAGAGAGAGAGAGAAGGAGAGACGGACAAAGAGACAGATAGAGATAGAGGAAGAAATAAAGGGAAGGAGGTGCCGGTCGCGGCATTAAGAGGGTGGAAGGATGAGAGAGGGAAAGGAAAAGAGAAAGAGAGAAAGAGATAGAGACAGAGGGTGGTAAAAGGGGTGGTTCGAAGAAAGGGAGGTTGGTTAGGCAGCCGCAGCCACCGACACGCCACGAGTCGTTAAGTTCATTCCGTGGTTTTAATGTCAGCACTAACTTCGCAAGCCCGTTCCTCGGTTCCGCTCTATCCGGTGGTGCCTCCGTTTTCTCCTACCAACGGTACCAGCAACACCAGCAGTAGTAGCACCAGTAGTAGTAGTAGCGGTAGTAGTAGTAGTAGTGGTAGTAGTAGTTGCTCCCACTCCTCCTGCAGCAACTCCCTTAACTCCCGTCTCTTTCGGCCACCGTTGTCAGCCCCAATCCGCGCACATATTTTTCTCCTCTTGGCCGCGTTACAAATTCGTCCGCAAGCGATCTTGGCAGAAAGGAGGCCGAGCCCTACGCCACGGTGTTCATCACCTCGATCCCCCCATCCCCGTCCCTCATCCCACCCGATAATCGAATTTAATGCTCCCTGGTCTCATGCGAGGGGTGAGTTTGGTGAGGACTATCGCGTCTCTCTTGAGTGTCCCCGATATTATTGATCTATACTACTTAGTATATGCCAATTACTGAAATTAGCACGATTCCAGTGACTTCTAATTAATTTGATATATTCGATTATCTTACCCTATGTATATGCGAAACGAGTATCTAATTTATTTATCTAAAATGCTTAAATATTTTTACAGTTGGTAACACGTGTATCGTGTTACGCGTGTCTATCTACATTTTTGTGTTCCTGACATAAGTTATTTTCAGTACGGTGCAGAGTGTGTTAAATTCACATTGCCAATGGATCGAACGACGTGTATTTGTCACCGAACTTCGTATCCGGATTCTTATTTTCTTAAGTGGATTCGCTACACTACTTTCATCCACTTTAGATTAAGATCCCAAGTACTTTGACGAAAGTAGGAGAGACCCGTTACATATTCGCCCGAGTGCATCGGCCGCGACGAGAATTTCAAATCACATAACCATCCTCATCACCATACCTCTTCGCTACCGTAACCATCCTAATCATAAATTCATTTTCGTTCGTCATCTATATTTTTATATAGATATTTCATACGTAAGATAAAACGCGTCTCTTACGTAAACTAAAATACTAACGAGGGATTCAAATACTTATAACAAATTCGAGTACAGGTAACTCCCTATAACACGATGGTTAGGTTCGTAAAACAAAATGCCTGCTTGTATTGTTCACTGGATACTCGCGTCAGATATGGAAACCCTCATCGAATTGAAAGTTAAATATTTTTAATATGGAATCGCTTCTCATGGGCGTTTCTAAATTATGCAACCGGAGATGCGAGCGGAACGCGAAGAATGAGAGTTATATTAGAAAGTAAAATGAGAAAATGTGAATATTAGAACGAGGAGAGAACAAAAAGATGTCGGACGATATGTACGTTTCAACGTATAATACGCACTGGCGTTAGATGTTTCATCCTACGAACGAAAACTTCGTGAAATTTCATAATGAGCTGGATAAGAAATCATCTTTGATAAGTTGTAGACAGAAATTGTATAAAAATACACGCGCGTTTAACACTAGGATTAACAGATCAGTCAAAATAACAGATTTCAAATTTTCATTTAAAAATTACTCAAAGTTATAACGTATTTTATAAGTAACCAATCATTTTTACCGATCTAATGGAAATAGGTGTACAATAATTATCGGTAGTTCCAACGTTTAAAAAATCCAAAAAACGTGAGAAAATTCTATTTCCGAATCGGGAAGAAATAAAGTTTTTTATCGGCTTACAACGAGCGAGGGTGACAAAGCATTAGAAACGAAACGAATTTCGTACCTCGGCACTCGCGGAAATTGTATGCTAACGACGACACGTTGCACCGAGGGCGCGTGCCAGAAAAAGGAATCGGGATTCTCGTGCGAGAGAAACCGGGAGTGGGGAGGGGGGGTGAATGGAAAAGGGTAACACGAATTCGTCGAGAAACGTCCGATACGGTGCTCGCGGAAACGTGGAACGCGTCATTGCTCGCGACGTTCGCCAGAAAGTCGAAATTTCCATCGAATTTCTCTCTCGTGGCCTCTTTCGGTCGGCGACGTATACATATCCGTATATTCGTATGTGTGTGTGTGCGCGCGCGTGCCATTCTGGCGCCTCTCTCCACCGTCGGTACACCGCCGTCGGATAATTTACAGAGTCCGCAATAAAATTCTCGTTAACCCATTACGTATCACTGGCCGCGCGACCTGTCACTGCCACTTTCAGTTCGATGCTACCAAATCCCTGTGTCTGTGCGATCGTGTAAATGTATATATGCCGATTTTTCACGGACTACCCTTATCTTGTCTCTAAATTTTGGGGGCTAATCGTTTGTTGCGAAAAGACATCGTTGCAAATGTAACTAACGATATTATATTTTCTAATCAGAAAATTTCCTTATCACTTGGCCCAAGTCTAATTATTTTATAAATAAATTTTCTTCGATCCTTTCCAGCCACGAATGTAATACCCCTTCTTAATGTATAAGAATGTGATAAAAAATAAAAAAGTGAGAAGAAACTAAAAGAAAGAAAAAAACGCGAATATTATAAAATGAGAAAAGTTTTCCGTCAAAGTTTAGAAAATTCGGTAATGTCGTAACGATAGCAACGACGACATCCGGTAGAAGGAGACAAGTTCTCGACGGATCTCAAGCTTCGTTCGGGGGCACGTTCCGTTTCATATTCCTCCTTCAGTTTTTCCCTTTCACCCTCTCTCCATACTCTGTCATTGCACGTCCCCGCGAATCGGACCGACGCCGTGAGAAACGGTTCCAAGCTGGCAATAAAATTCTCGTTAAAATGACGAATGCCGAGATGGGAAGATTCGCCAAGTGTTCTCGGATGCGGACACCCGGGTACCGGGGTAAACGCCGTGTTTGCCCTTCCAAATTCCGATGGTGCTTTCCTTCCTCCGAGTTGATCGTGCCGTTTCTAGGGCAATCGTTTCTCTTGTTACGTACGAATGTGACTCAATAATTACCAGCAATCTAATTATAAAACTTCAACCGGGCCACCCTGTACACGCGTACGTAGATACATAAGTACCTATATACACGCATACTTTTGCGAGGTAGGTATCATTTTCCAAAGATCTCTCGAGAACAATGTTTAAAATAAAACTCATTCTATTTCAGAATGGACCATCTTACGACGAACACAAGTTTTATCTAGCCAATTATCTACTATTTGAATAATTCGAAAGATCTTTTCGAATAACGAATTGCGTACAAAACTTCAACTGGGACACCCTGTATACACGTACCGACACATATATAGATCCGTAAGTACATAAGTATATACACTCATACTTTCGCGAGGTATCATTTTCCGAAGGTCTCCCGAAAGGTCTCGAGTTCATCCTGTCGACCTCATTTTCCCGGTAAAGAGGGCTTTCGTAGAGAATGAAAAGCGAGAGTCGCGCGCGTAGTACTGGAAGGCAGCGCGTGATCTAGCGCGCGAGTAGGATGAAGAAGGAGACGGAGAGGGGTTTGGCGGGGGGTAAAGAAAGATAGAGATACAGGAGAAGCGGGGTAGAACGGGTGGCGGGATCCTGCCACGAGAAATTAAGCCATGGAAAAGCGAGTGCAGGAAACGAGAGTAGAGTCGGACTCTTCGGCCGCTTCCTCATTAATCATTCCGGCCTCTTAGCTTCCTCGCTCGTCTACAAAAAGGTCTTTTACGTGAGACCGACTGGAAAAGAGAGAAGAGGAAGAGGAAGCAAAGAGAGAAAGAGGGAGGGAGACGGAGGGGGGACGAGGGGGACGAGGAAAAGGAAGCGTAGTAGTAAAGTACGAAGGGAAGGAGGATGGAAAAGAAGAGGAGAGAACGTGTCGCCTTTTTGCGAAATTGAAGAGAGCTCCCTCTTAAGAGGTATTTCTTGAGTACATAAAGACGAAAGAAGATGATGAACAAGCGGAAGAAGCATCCGAACCGACTACACACCGGATCCACACGGGAATGAGCGAAGAACAGAAAAGTCAAGGACGTAAGGAACCAATCCGAGTGGCTTCGAGAGGTTAACTGCAAATATTAGCGCAACGATGGACGGCTAAGGATTCAGGATTACCCATCGGATTTCAAATTGGATAGGTTATCTAAGAACCGGTAGAAACGAGCTTCTTTGCCGAGTCGAGGATCTTTCGAAGATCGCAACGTTGGAAGAGTAACGTCGACGTTGGTAATAGAAATAAACAAAAATTTGCGAATACGTGGCTACGTGATTTTATATCTTTAAGTGGAGCACGTATAATTCTGCCCGTGAGCTAGTAGCTACCTAGTAGAGCTCGTAAAAATTCGTACGTTTGTATTTGAAGAAATTTTCCGACGATTCTTCCTCACGCGTAAATTCGAAATCCGCGAGATAACGAAACGCGCCGGAGAGCAGCACCCACGAACATGTTACGATTCTCGCGCTGCTTTTCATGCTGGAATGAAAGAGTCGGCAGGACGAATAAAATCGCTTTAATTCGTTCGCTTTCTCCACCCTCTCCTGCCCCACCCCCACTCCCACGACTCGGACGAAGTCGGTTAGTCTTCTTTATCCCGAAATTTCGCTGGCACCTGGATTTTCCATTAGCCTTTAACTGTGAAAAACAGAAAGGATCTTCGATGTTAAAAAAAAAAAGAAAGGGAATTCCGAAATGAGAATAAAGTTCGGAGTACCGTGAAAGAGTAATTATATTCCCGTTGTACCGTCCACTTCAACAATAGTAGAATAAAAGAGATAATTTATTACGAAAAAATATATCGAAGTTAGCGAGCAAAGTTTTTTTCGTCGAGCCGGTTAAAATTTATTGCTAAGTTGTGATATCTTTTTAAATAACCTCTTCCCTATCCATGTCGTGTCACAGGTTACTCGGCAATTTTTGGAAAAAATTACCTTGTCGCGCCAGAGATGACTTCACAGTGCAAAGAGTTAAATATCTTCAACGCGTAAAAGAACCTTCGTCATTATTCACATAGCATATTAGCACACACAACACAAGGATATGTTTGCTGAATGAGTCTATATAAATTCACGTACACCTACAGGTGACATACATCTTTGACGTTCATTCAACTGAACACGCTACTTTAATGCTCACTCTATGTACCCTTAATCCTCGAAATTTATTCCGCGGCTCTCGCGAAACAAATGACTCGCGGTTGCCGGAATTTCCCCTGGTATAATTAATTAATTAATTAAACAAACGCCACCGCAGGCCGGTCTCGCGATTCGCGCCATCGAAAACGACGAGAAAGACGGGAAAGGGTTCTCTGTCTATCTCTCCTTCTCTCTTTCTCTCCCCCCTCCTCCAAACATCTGATGCCGGCATCAACGTCGGTTCGACTCGACTAGGCTCCACTTTTCCGTGTCATCCCGTTCTTCCCTCTTCTCTCTCTCACTCACTCTCTCTCTCTCTCTCTCTCTCTCTATCTATCTATCTATCTATCTATCTATCTCTATCTCTATCTCTATCTCTCTCTCTGTCTCACTTTCCCTTCCTTCTTCCTCTCTCTCTCTCTATCTCCATCTATCTCTTTCTACCACTCCTCTACTCTTCTTCTCCTCGAGTAGAAAATTAATTAGCCTCCCGCGAGTACCGTGGAGGCCGGCCAACACTGTCCGTCCTTTCAATCTCACGCGCACGGAAAAAGACCGACCCGGAACCGTTTGTTCCTCGCGGCTGCAATAAAATTTTCCACGTCGGCCCGACGACAAAGCTTTTTTCAAACGAACTTCGTTACATCCTTTCCCCACTTTTTAACTCGATTCCGGCCGCGACAGCCTCTCCTTTTTTAAAACCTGAAAGCTACTCCGTCCTCTATCTCGCGCGAGTCACGTTTGAACATTATGATTCCATGTGGCTTTCATTTTTTTCCGGTGTACTTCTAACGATAAAGAGTAGTAGCGTTTGGTCCATTGACTCCTAAATATGTGGTGTCCAGAAAAATTCTTATCGGTTTTTATTGGTCGCAATTCTACGGATTTTGCTAATCGGCAATCGATGTGTATAATCGATGTGTAAGCTTGACAATAAAATTAAATAATAATGTTCTTTAATACAACAATACCTGTACAGTATGTTATGGCTACCAATAGCGCCAATTTTAAAATGACGTAGTATCACGTTACCGCTACTCGGCTAAAGAATTTCACGAGTGTTTATCCTACGAGTTCAAATTTGGTTACAAAGCGTCAGAGACCTATCGAAAAATTTGTATAGCATTTGAAAAAGATGTAGTACAGAAACGAACTCCTCGAAATTGCTCCCAAAAGTTTACTTCGGGCAAGAGTAATTGAGAAAGAAAGTGGGAGTGTAGTAAAAGAAAAAAAAGAGTGGAGAAGAGTGAGGAAAAGAAGGGGTGAGTCGCGGTATGGAAGAAGAATGAGCGGAAGAGCAACGTCGCTTTCGTGTCTTCAATAGAGAGAAAATTTATCGCGCAATAACTTTTCGTCGCGCCGAGTGAAGTTCCACGCGAAACATCCATCTTCATGAAAGCAGAATGGTGCGAGCAGCGGCCGGCAAAGAAAATATTGTAAAGCGAGAAAGAGAGAAAGAGAGAGAGAGAGAGAGAGAGAAAGTAACGTATGTGATAATGATAAATTGTTATACTGCTTTACCGGCGATAACGCGACCAATGGCGTGCGCGGGAAAACTCGTCCTGCTTTTCCGCCCTTCTCCCCATCCCTCTCGCTTACCGTTCTTCTCCCGGTGGACGTCTAATGATAAAAACTTTATCGGGAAATATATTTGACGCCCGACGAACGATCAAAAGGGTGGGTGCCTCGTGACTGAATCAAAATCGCCGGACGTTACCGCTTTATCTCGAAACGTGCGATATTTTTTTGCCGTTATTATCTCATATCGCATTTTTTTCCTTCCGCTTCACCCGGAAACTGCGCGATCCACGTGGATCCTATAACCCGTACCTGGGCTTTCCCGCCAGTTGAGAAACACTTGCTTTTTATGCATCGCGTCGTTTTATAATAGTGCAAAGGTATGACAAAAATTATGGTTCTTGATATTAACGATAAATAATTTTCTTTTTAGATAAATATAGTATACTGAAAAGTTACGAATGGATCATCACAGGACAGACTTGGAACAGAAAACAAAGATTCCTGGATCATTTAAAAGAACTATTGCAGGAGTAGTTCTATCACATGGTAGAAAACGACTTTTAAACAAAAATAAACTTTAGAAAGCCGCAGGTTTCCCGTCCCTGGTCTAGTCTACAAAAATTGTATCGAACATCAACAGGATCGTATCATGGCAGTAATTTTTACGAGTCACGCTACTCATATAACGATCATTATTCTCCCTGGCTATAATCTCCGCGAAAACGGAAGCTAAGTATATCGTTCACGGATATATAAAAAAGAATCTTACGAGCACAGCTTGCACGTTATCGATGCATTCGAACGTCATAATCAATCCCGTTCCGCGCAAGAGACGACGAGTAATAACACTGATGCTTTGCTCGGTCGTACACGTCGACGTTATTATCGTCGTTCCAACCCTTATTCTCGTCTCCTTCGCGTAACACCCCCCTCTCCTCCTTCTCTTCTCATCCTAAGCCACTACTTCCCACCATTCACCTCCCGCCTCCCCACCCCCTTGATTCACGGATGGCGAACGCAAAACGACGTTGCTCTTTATCAGACCACTTACGTTTTATCGATCGTAGAGCAGCCAACGTAATTTCACTCCACGCCTTTCGTTCGCCTTTCTGTTTCACTCCCGGCAACGGCTGCGGATATGCAACTTCGAAAAGACGAGTGACGCATACATTTTTTATAAGGTGAATCTCTCGCAAATTTAATAAACTGATCAGTCGAAATTGTCTGTTATAAATTTTTTATTTAAAAGTTACTTCAATTTATCTATGAAACTTAACGAATGATACTTAATAACTCGATAACTTGTTCGTTGGTTTGTAATTGTTACAGATGCAACAAATCCAATAGTAACGAGGCAAGAAAAATGGTAGGAAAGTGAGAAGATTTAAAAGTAGGAGAGGTTGGTTTAAAACGAGCAATCCGATGATAAAGGAAAAGTATACGACGACAATCCGACACTCAACATATAAGATATTACCCGAGAGAGATGACACAACCATCCGGTGAAACCATAGAGTGAAAAAGAGACAAGAAAAATGAAGAAACTTAAAAAAGGAAAAGACTACAGGTGTGAAAGTGAGTGAGAGTGAGAGAGAGAGAGAGAGAGAGGTAAAGAGAGAAAGATCTCGCCATTGTAATAAAATCTCAGGGAAATCCGCTCGTACGATGCCTCTCGCGATTCTTTCAGCCCGTCTGTTCTTTTCTCATCGTCTTTCTTCCATCCCCTCCACCACTCCCCCCCCTCTCTCTCTCTCCTCAAGGATCGAGTACACGCACCCTCGAACGCACGAGCGCGTTCGCGTGAGGTAGCTACCCGACACCCAGGGAAGAGAGAGGGAGTATCTACGAGGTTGCTCGACACGTTCGCGTGGAATTTTTCGATTTTCCGCGACGAAAGGAAGGACGCGACGGGTGTCGAGAGGAAAAGAGGGCCGGCGAGTAAATTGAAGCGATCCATTATACGGCAGTGTCGGGAGGCAAGCAACGGGTGGTGAAAGGAGAAGAAGAAGGAGGAAGAGGAGAGTAAGAAGAAATGAAAGCACGGTAGCCAAGTTCGAAGAGGGTGCCAAGCTGTGTAAGAACATAGAACCTGTACAGGACCAGTACAGGAACAGCATTGAGAAAGTGTAAAACGCGAAAAGAGTCTCTGTACGTTTACCACTCACAGGTGAGTTCAAAATGGCTGTCTTCGTGACCAGGGACTTGTCATCTCTTCCTCTTTGTTTAGATTTTCGTTAGATTTTGTTCAGATTTTTTTAGATTTTTTTTAGATTATTGCCCATTCAATATATGATAGGTATGTAAACAAAAATTTGATTTATCTTCATCTCACGAGATCACGATAAATACACGCGACTATCTCCGATAAATGATCAGCCGATAATCAAGCGACATTAGCCCCCTACAGGAAGTTCACAACGATCGCGATAAGTTTCGCTATGAATAATTAATAGCCCAACACAAATTTGCCGAGTGTTTGTACTCTCATAATAGACCTAATAAGTAGAGGGTTCGGCGTTCTGTTTACCCCTCGAAATCTTTCAAATCCGAGACTCACCATCCAACGGACCAACGGCCTCGACGTTATACGTTATTAATTAATACGGTTATTAAGATACAAGATAGAAAGATAGGTCGTGGTAGCACGAGCCCTCCAGGGCTTCTCGTTGGCAAGCCCACCTTTCCACCCTTTCTCTCCTCCGCGAACCGTTACCTCCTAATAAATGTTCGCCTTCGTCTATCAAAATCCATTAATTTACTTCGCGTTCCGCATTTATATCTCTACCGAGCCACGCTCGCCGAGTTCGCGAACAATGCTCGATGAATCTTCGATGTTCGATGAATCGGCCTCTAATGAATAGAACATCGCTGGTTTCTTCTTTCACCCGTTCCTTAGTCGCCATTGTACCATGGTTTTTATGTTAATGAAAGAAATCTTTTTTTTTGCTCGCTCGATATCGAGCGTATAATAAATTAGTGGACCGTAATTTTGCGGGCGGTCTCGCTATTCTCGATGCGCAATAAAACCGGGCGACTGTCGACCAATTTTAATTAATAACGATAGTAATAACGACCTGATATCTTGCTACGAATTATTAACAAACCCGTTTTAGAAAAAAAAAGGAAATTTCAATATCTACTTTTAAACATTTTGTAATCCTCGTTTGTTTCTTATTTTTTCAATAACGCGAGCTTGACTTTTGTTTCAAGGTAAACATTAGATTTCTTAATAATTAAAAAAGGAAGGAAGTTTTCCATAACAGCAAGGAATCGTTCGAAAACCTCGTCGAAGCCGTCGTACCCGTAGAAATTCAGTTTGCGAAGGGTCGATGACTCAAGCCCGTGCATTATTAACCTAAGTGCTCAACGGCGGCACCAGCACTTGCAAGAGAAGCAGAAGTAGAAGCTGGTACCTACGCATAGTCGGTAACTACTACTCGTCTCTCGCACCAAGCAACGTTCCCGGTGATCCGCCATTAAACTTGTACCAAGCTATAAGACACAAGTTCCTCGAAAGAAAGTCATTAACTTTTCATAACGTCATACCAAATTAGCTGTCCAATCTTGCACACGGGGGCGCGTACTCGCACCCGCCATTATACAGATATTAAGTTCCGACCCAGGAAATGCTTACAGCCACTTTCGAAAAGTTACGCGGACCTATCCTCGCCCTGGTCGCACAGAAGGCAAAACTCGAAGAAGAAGAAAAAACAGTGGTGGAATCTCGACTTGCCTGTTACTTTGCGTGATTTTTGTCATCAGAAACTAGACACGTGGAATTTCTTTTAACGTGACGATTTTTTTTTTAGTAATTGTGGTATCTCTGCCTTTTGCTTATATTTTTAACCACTTATAATAACTTGTTATCTATCGTTTTATTTAAATGGCAATAGTTACTGGTTCACCGTGTATAATAATTTTCGTATCTTTTATTCTTCCATCTATCGTTCATTTAATTTTTATCATCTTTCTTTTCATTGTTATATTATATTACTTCCCGAACTCGAAAACGTACGCCACCCTCTTTTCCCGCTAATTAGTTGAATTTAATTATTTCTAGGATCACAAAGAACAATCAAAAGAGGATGGACGTGGCATAAAAATCGATCGCGTATATATGTATAGCAGAGAATTTCTTTACCTTTTCTTTTATCTTCTTTTCCCTTCCTTGGCCCTTTCTCGAGCTTTTCCAGCATCGTTTCTTCCTCCCTTTTATCGTTTCCACCCGCTTCCGAGCTCACGCTCCGGCCCACATAATCTCTTCTTTCAGCGGTAACGAGCGATCAGGAGAAGGAAATGCAATTTGCCCTAGCGACCGACGGAAATGGGCTTCTCTCATGGTTTCGGTCAGGCAGCTAGCCAGCCAGGCAAGCAGGCAGGCTGGCAGGCGGACAGGCCGAAAGATCAAGAAGGTCAAGGCTGATACCCGGTCCTATCCTCTCCTATCCTTGCTGTGTGCTAATCGAGGGCTTGCTCGAGGCTAGATCGAAAAGGGTCTTCGAATTTTCAACTGCAGTATTTTTCGTGATTTTTTTGTGGCAGAAAATTAATCTTGTATGCCAATGATTATGAAAACAAACGAAATAATAGGGAGCTACAAAATATCTCACAAAATGCTTGCTTTTATAATTATAAACGATATACTGCTTGATATAGACACCGATAGAATAGAAACGATAACTTCAAATTTTCTCATACCTTTTATCTGATACGAAATCTTAGATTTTTGGACCACTTTTGTAATCATCATTACATATTCCCAACATCTCGCACCGTGAAGATGCTAAACACTTTGTGCACTTAAACATTCGACGTCGGAAAGCTTCAGCTTTTTCCAACGCGTTGAGTAACAGGAAAAAAGAAGCAAAAAAGTGGGATGGTCCAGGAGAAGATAATGCTTCGTGGCAGGAGGAGGAGGAGGAGAGAGGAGAGAGAGAGAGAGAGAAGAGGGTTTCGCAGGGGGAAAAGATAAAAAAAGAACTCTCTTATCTTCGTCGTGTCTCCTTTCTCAGCCGTTATTATTCCACATCCACCACGACCGAAGTCGCACATTTTTCAAGGAGAGCAGCAGCCTGCCAGCTCGAAACGAGAACACCAACGCTCTGCTCTCTCAACAACAACAAGGATAAAACATGGACAATGTAACATTAGACTCGTCAATTAATCTCCATACGCAACGATTCGCAATAATAATAATGACGATGACAATGATAATGACGATGACGATGATATTAATAATAGTAGTAATAGTAATAGCGATAGTAATAATAATAGTAATAGTAATAGGGATAGTAATAGTAATAGTATCCATGATGATAATCAATGAACATAATAATAATAATAATAATAATAGCACGTAACATTATTATGATAATGACTATGATGATGACAATCGTAACGAACAACAGAGACTGACAACAATTGAGCCAATCAAAAAATAAGCTTCTGGATCGGCCGTCATTTCCTGTATGAATTTATGTCGATGAGGATATAGAAACAATTTGTTATAAACGATAAACATTTAAACAACGCAACGATCGTGAACAACGCACTAGTATAGAGGGATATCGCTTCTCATCTCTTAATTCTGTAACCGTAATTAGACTATGAAAATTCATAACACCGCCAGCGAATGTGGCCGACATATATTTATCTTTTTCTCTAGTTGCTTTTTTACATTCACACATACAGACGAACGCTTACACGCGATCATACGCGTGCAGAATTTTGCACGTAGGCGATGCACATACGTACAGTAACCGTAGTCCACCGTGATATGTAAAATGTAGTCTTGGGTGACGTTTTTAAAAATCAAAAGATATCAAGGTGCAAATATTTGTTGATAGATGTTATATTTTTAAAAAATATCTTTGCAATTCCAGGGTAAAAAAAAGATTATGTTATATCGTCCATAGTTACGTGAACATATAATACTAGTTTAAATCTGCTTAAGAGAATTGTTTTATTAAAAATTAATTTTATTTAAACGTAATAACTGTTCTATTAAATAATGATCTATTTTATTAAGAAATATCCATTCTCGTGCGTTCGGATGATTTTAAAATCGTCACTTAGGATTACATCTTGTTACAACCGACGCTAAGAAATACCAGAGTACTTCCACTTTCGTGTTCTCCAGCCTCTAAGAAAAATTTTACGTGCGCGTATCGAGGTGGTGTATATCAAGATATATTTACAAAAATGGTGATGTAGCTCGAAGAGAAGAAGACAGGAAACGAAGGAGGCTGCTACATTCGAGAGCGTTTCGACGTTCTCAGACGCGAAAATGCGATTACTTCTTTTTCCATCTTTCCTCGTATTCTTTTCGTCATATATACTTTCAACAACAAAAATATATATATAATCTTTCTTATCCTATATATTGTACATATTTTTCCTGCAGCTACTTAGCACTTATGCATATTTATTTTTTATTGCATTTCTCTGTCATATATCGCACAAATCGCCGACCGAGAATCGAACTTTTCATCCAGACGATCTTCCTTTTTTGTTTGTTAAAAAAATGTTTTAAAAAATCGATGCAAATAGTATTACTAAAATACGAAGCAGGCTTAGGGTATGTTCGCGTGAAATTTACGGTGGAGCGATCTAACAACCGCGAGGAAATACGAAGCCTCATTTTCCGTACGATTCTAATCCCGCTCTAATTCTAATCCTGTTTACCACTTAAACCGACTCTGCCTTTGAGCCGAAAGTTATGTACTTCCAGTTCGACGGCCGTCCAACTTTGGTTTTCCCATCTTTCGAGCAACGAGAGGAACTCGGACGTTTCGAAATCGCTCGATAAATTTTCCACGAATTTCGAGAATAGTCTCGTATACCACAAATATACGATATATATATATATATATATATCGTATTATAATTTATTGTACTCCCCGAATATTAATACTGCATTTTTATCTAAAAAAAATCTTTTTTTACGTTCACTCTTACGTGCATCGAAGTTGAACACTTTCGAGCTTTTATCGAAACGTCCCGAAGGAGAAACGAAATTTGATTTGATCGTTCTCGCTCGACACGCTTTTGGCACCAGCGAAATCGTTGGTCAACAAGAAGACTCGACGCGTACGTGTTTCTCGCGTGTACGTGCAAACGAGCCGCATATTAAAGCCGCGCGTGCAGCTAACTTACTAGGCGCGCGTGCTCACCCTCTGCTCGCTTCGATTCTCTTCTATGTGTTTTTAGCACGAGAGAGATAGAGAGAGAGAGAGAATCTCACACGTAAGCGTACGCATGCGCGTACGGGAATGGGCGAAGGTATACACCGAAACGGGACCTCTAATAAACTCATTTGCGCTTCGACTTTACGAACCAACTCTACTCACGGATTCGACTTACGATCGTTAGCGGAATCCTCGAGGATTACGTAATCTCTTAGCGATCGATACTCGAGAGACGTCACTAGACTTGCTTTTTACTTCGTAATACAGTGGACTCCCGTATAACACGATACTTGAACTCCTAACAAATTCGATGTTACGCGAATTAGTGTTGAAAATTGTTGAATTTAATTTCAAAACTTGTCTTCCTTTATGGGATATAAAAATCAGAAATTCTTGCCACGTGTAATCTTGTACGAAGTTTCTCTAATTTCCTTACCGTGTTACACGGGAGTCTACTATAGTGATTTATATTTTGGATGACTTTGAATTTTGTAGTATCGTGTAGAATTTGTAGAAATGTCTTGTTATTACTATTTCGATCATTTTTTATATAACATTTATTCTTTTTTGTTACTCCTCTAATTTCAATGAATTTGATCACACAAAATTGTCTTATAAAAAAATCTTTTCTAGGAATAAAAAATCTTTGATCCCCAAGCTGTTACACCGAAGTATCCTACCGAAGTATTCTACCGAAGTTCAAGGTCACCAAGATTTCTCCGTTAATTGTAAGGTATCCTCCGATACCTCGGAACTAGCTCGTGTAACGTCTGCTAGATTCGTACGAAGTCTAGGAAGGAAGCCTAGGAAGCAAGCCTAGGAAGCTTAAGATAAAGACGAATCACGGTTGGCCCAAGGCGAAGCTGCAATTTGGGTTAGACGGCTCGTCGAACACAAAGGCAACGCGAGAGATCCTCGCGCGGAAATTGGTGCTCCCAAAGACGCAAGACCCTTCACCTCCCTGTTCGATCTCACCCCCTCGAGTCCTTAACCCGAGCCAAACTCATTCGGCATGCGTAGCACGGATTGAACGTCGAGCGAAGACCATAACTATTAGCAAACTTCGTAACGAACTTCGGCGCGACCGGTCTACCTGCCAGGAGCTAATGTAAACTATGACAGAATCGACGTCGCGGCTGAGACATACACAGACGCATACACATAGAAACGCAGACAAGTACACGAAAACCGAGTCTATTAATTTTCTCCGTGGGATTTCGTCTCCTCGATTTCGCGATCCTTTCGGTATCGATCGTGACGCATAAATTTTCATCCTTACACTTGGCGTATACGTCTTTTTGTCTTTCCGATCAAACACCGGTAGTTGGTAATTAATAACTTTAAACAGCATCGAAGCTTTTTGCTTCGGATTAAACTTTCATCGCGACACTCGATCGATATCGATGAATGTTAACGAAAACTTGTACGATACGCGAACGTTAATGGATAGAAATCTCATTTTGATGGGTAAGTTTTTGCGATAGTTTCAATAAACTACGATAACTTTGTCGATTCTTTTACGTAGTTACGTCAATTGTTATTTTTATTTCAGATATGTAGTAAAGTATCAATTACTTAACAACTTCAAGCTTACATTTTTCGGTAATACTTAGGATTGCGACTGTCGCGTAAAAATGTGTGAAATAAAATTCCTTTGGGAAAATATTATAAATAAAATTAGGACACTTTCGAGTTTGGGCAAAATCTGGTGGTAAAAAGTCTATTACATCAGCTTCCGGTAAGTAATCTGTTAATTTACTAAACAAAGAAAAATGAAAAGTGCGCTAGAACAACTAGATCCAAGTCGATTAAATCGACCGTCTCCTAGTAAGTCCAAGTATCGCATTGTAAAGTTTGAAACGGGATACCGCTTCGATATCGCAAGCCACAAGCGGCTTTTAGTCAAGGTCTCCGAAACTCCGACGAGAACTATCGACGCTCCAATCTCCCGAACGTGGAAGCGAACGGAACGGCACCGACGATGTTATTTCGATGAAGTTTGCGATATAATTATTAACTGGTATTATCGTCCCGCGAGCGTCACCGGCCAGTGAAACTCGTCGCATTATACGTGTACTCTGGAAGAAAGTTTTCGCAAAAAAAAAAAAAATAGGAACTAAAAGAGGCGTGCGTGAAATTCTACGAAAAAAAGTACGAACTTGAAAAAAAAGAAAAGAAAAGGAAAAAGAAGCTAAATAACGCGAGAGAAAGAAGAAGGATCGTCATTTCTTAATCGATTCTCGAGATCGCCGGTCGCAAACTCGCATTCCCTTAAAAATTATACTAACAAGGAAGATCTCTTGAAACAGCTCCACTTTGACGTTACCGATCACCGATAAAAGACGAATCCGTCGATCCCTCGATCGAGATCGAGCGGTTGGTAAGGAAGGTCTCTTCCTCGTCGGTATCGCGCAACAGAAAACAGGAGTGAGAGAGAGAGAGAGAGATCGTCACGTCGCACGCGCGTAAGTAAAGCGGCCAGCCGCTTGAAAAAAAAGGAATATATCGTCACTCTTCGCGTGTCCAGGAAATCTCGTGACTCCTCTGTATCTCTTTTATCTTTCTTCACCTTTCAACACTGAAACATCAAGATAATAAAAGATGCGCTCGTCGAATAGGACCTCTTCGTTCCCGCGAGGAAGTCAAAGTCAAGTAACGTGGACGTTCATCGAAGATGATCCATCGATTCAACTCCACCACCACCATCACCATCACCAACAACTGTCCTTTCGAAAACATTAAAACCTCCGGCTTTTGGCTCGTTCGATCCAACGAGTTCGAGTTCTTCTTCTTCTTTCCTCTCGTTTCTTCATCACCGAACTTCCTCGAAAGGACTTTCCTGTGGGTATAGCTCTTCGTCGTCGTTGTCGTCGTCACGGAACAGACACCGAATAAATCGAGTAAGAAGAGATTGCCTGGATGTTCCTCCATCGAAGAAAACGGGACGACTGGAGGACGAGAAGAACATTGAGAACTTTGAGATCGAAGAGACGATAGCTGGGAGGAACTTGTTGGCTACGCGACGATATCCATGTCGGAGGAAGAATTCGAGGTAGTCGCGGCCAAGCTACCGAGCGTGTCCTCGTCAGGTAAGCCATGATGACAAGGTGGTGCGGGTGGACTCAATGGTGGCAGGTGCGGAGATGACAACATCGGGTCACCACCGTGGACCGGACCACCGGTGTCGTCCTCCATGAGATCCTCGAATTGCGACATGCTCAATGCCGTTGTTTCCTCCGCCACGAGATCTGGAATCTGTGAACAATCAAGTTTTCTCTCTGGTAAAACTTGTTTGCTTTTAAGTATCTATTACAATGCATGATAAATTGTGTATATACTATTTCGTTAATATTTAATATTCTATATCGCGAAATCTCTTCGAATTAAATATCTAATAAAATAATTTTGCGACGCGATCGATACGTTCCTCTTAATCGTGCCATTTTACAAGTTCGCGAATGTGTTAATATTTAATATCTCTAATTTATTAAACACTATACATTTATTATGTATTCTGGCTCTAACGTAGTCCCTAAACGTTCGCTTGAACTTTTATTCTCCTTTATCCAAGTTGGAATTTTTTGAAAGCCGTCGAGTTAAACCGTTAATGACGTTTCCTTACTTGGGTTCCCACTTCTTATCTACTTTACGAGGAGATAACTTAACGAAGTATCGAATATTCGCTGACACGTTCCCAGCCATATTTAAGAGAGAATATTGGCTACACGATTATGAGAGACTCGCGCGCGCGGCTGTTACGAGATAACGCCGATGTAGAATTTTCTTTGGGGACCGCTCTCTCGCGTGGAAATTCTACTCTGTGGAATATCTCGAGGAAACGTTGTTAATTATTCCCACGTAATCGCAGTTTTGTAGTTACCGAGGAACACCTCGTACGAACGCTCCTCCGCATACGTACTTTCAATATTTAAAGGGAGACGAAAGTGCTCGTAACTTTTTTCCGCCTGCGAATCACGCGGGATGAAACGAAGTAGAATTTGGTTGGACCGCTGTCACGAGAGCACGAATCGTATAATACTTCTCTTAAACGTATTAAAAAAACGGGAGTAACAAAAAAAGGAAGAGAAAAAAACGAAAGTATATTTTGTCGTCGAAAAGCTCGTTCAATGGGAAAAGTGAGAGAATTATGAGTTTGCCGAGATGTAACGAGTACCAAGCCGGTTAAATTTCACGTTCGCCGTGTAAATCAGAGAATCCGAATTTTCCCAGGACACTCGAAAATCCGACGAGCCATCAGCATCCACAGCGCGCGCGATGCGTTCTCTCTCGTTTCGCGTATAAAATATTCGTCGTTATGCGCACGAGTTACACGAGATTTCAAAAAATTCGCTATGAGGTTATCTTTTTTGCAGCGGTATCGTGTAATGCTCGAAAAAAATGCACAGTTTCGATGTCTCTTTGTATCTTGAACAGCACATCTCTGATTTAACAACAACCAAAACGATAGATAACATTGCATTATAAACATAATACCTGTAATCTATATCAATAATTACATAATGCATATATTAGGTTGTAACATAAATAAGTTTGCTTCGAGTAAAACTATAATCTATCGAATTATATTTTCATATGTAACAAAAAAAAGGATCATTAATCTCTTAAAAGGCACGAGGCAAAAGCGACTAATCCATCGCGCCCTTTTAAAGATCAACTTTATAATTAACGCGTTTTCCGCAACAAGTTTTTCGCGCATAGGTTATACGGCAGGAGCCGCGAGAGGTGCTCGACGTGCGCGAGATGAAAGTTCGTCGCGCGTGTAACTCGAGCAAACCGGAGTCGGGACGTTATCAATGTTTAAATTTCCAAGCTAGCGCGGGTGGAGACTGCTGGGAAGGCACTGCTTACAATATGGAGCGAACTTTATCTCGTGTAATAATTCAAACTTAACTTCTGCCGCGCTTCGTCACTTAAACGCGCTACATTGCGGCCTTATCGTGAAAACAATGACACGTTTTCGCTTTTTTCCCCGAGACGACGAACGAAATGACAGAGCGAGATTACGTCAAAAAATTTTGTCGATCGAATTAACGGGACAATTTTTAATTAGCTGCGATAATAGGAATTAAATATCTGCGATATTTGTCGGCATGTTGAGTGGATGTAAACAAATGTAATGTTGTAACGTTGAATGAGTGAGTGAGTGAGTGAGTTTGAGAGAGAGAGAGAAAGAGAGAGAGAGATAATGCAAATAAGCTGACAGACTGCAGAATTGCAGTTTCTAAAGGTATGGAATTTCGCATGGTTGATGATAAGTTTTTTATACAAACGAAAGCATCTTAAGAAGATGTGGAGGCAAAACGTCATCATCATCTTCATCGTCATCGTTATCATCTCGTAGTTTGAGTTTCTAATCGTATCACGAAAACGAGCGTCGAGTCTAAACATGGTACTACTACTACTACTACTACTACTACTATTACTATTACGACGTGGGCGACCTTATCTCTTGGACAATAATTCAACGGTAACTTTTGGTACCATCTCTTGAGATATCGTACTAGTCGTCAAACATCTTAAAGGTGGCCCACCATGCTCTAAAGAGAAGAGAGAGAGAGAGAGAGAGAGAGAGAGAGAAATTCAAGCTATCCTGAATTTATCGTCGACCTTCCACCCGCAACGTTGTTACGCTTACGAGTATCGATTGAAAAGGGAGAGAAGATGATCATCGTGTTACGACCTCCTTATGGAAATTATCTTCTACGAGGAATAGCCAAAAAATCAAATTCGTTTCGAAATTTCTACATAATTAAAATCGTGTCTAGCGGACGCATTTTGTATAACGAAAAAGAGAGCGTTTCTAATTTGATACAATCAAGTTAAATTAAGATAAGCTAATTACAGATAAATAAGAGGAACTCTTTCCTCGTTGTGCAAACAAGAGGAAGATACGTACACGTGTAAGTTTGTAAGGTATATTACGTACACGTGTAGATGTACATTACGTGATAACGTTGTAACTCCATTGACGAAACATTATTATACTGATAAAAAAGATGAGTACCGTTAGCTTCACGATCTAACGTATATCCCATAGTCCTTTAGCCAATAAGACAACGCTACGTGTATGTACGATCTACACGGTGTATGAAAAGCTTAATATCTTTTTTTTACTTTATCAATTAAGATCTCCAGCGTAAAACTAACCACGCAATACGTGTACTCGGTTCTTTACTACGTGTGACTTACGCAACATACGAAACTCGCTTTCAACGGGCAAACAAACGTAGGATCGCATGTAAGAACAGATGGATATTACGAAACTTGCCCGAATAATGTGACAGACGCTTGCTTATTCGGATCAAGGGTTCGCGAATCGATCGTAACACCGATATCGTTCGTGTTAACTGAAAGTGCCAGGCTGTTTTGTACTGTCAGTTGCGAACTCGTAACCGGTTTTTTTATTGTCTAGCATTATTACGATCTCTACGTGTGGGATAGTATGGGAGTGTCGATGCACGATCGATCCTAATCGTGTGATAAAGAAAACGTTAACAAAATTTATTTGTCACTTGTGATACTCGAATTTTTGTAGAATGACTAATTTGTTAAAAATACTTTCTAAAGCGACAATGTCTTTATACGAAATGAGTTTAATCTATAAAGGGAACTACATTATCGACCAAGTTATTCGACGATACACTTATTTATTAAACATCTAATAAAAGGAAATTTAAACAAGGAAAGGGTTCCACTCACGTGTACCTTTCGTTGCTCGAGCTTACTCCTCGGAAAGGTGTTAAGTATGCTCCCGGAAGTCGACGCCCAATTAAAATCTGAAACCGGCAGCCCATGAGCCTTTGCTTGGAGTTCCAACTCCTGGACGCGCAAAAGCAAGCGACGATTTTGGTGTTCCAGTTGCTTGTGCCTCAGCTCGTTCTGCTTCATCCTCGTCAGTTCGTTCTTCAATAATTTTATGTACTCCACCGAGGACTTTAAGATCGTGCCTTTGTTCGGCCTAACATCGCGAACTATCTCGTAATATCTGGAACAAATTTTGTATTATCTGAAAAAATGATTTTGGTTAAGATCGACGATCATATGGTACTCTGCTACTTTACGACTTTTCAATATTACATGCAGTGCCACGCTCGACAATCGCCGGAAGCGAATATGTTAAAGTACAATGAGAAAAAAAATTATATGCTTCGATTCGTATCGATTCGTATCGATTCGTATCGATTCGAATGGAATATCGAATTCGAAGACACTGAGAAAATACGTGGCACGTGCGTACATTTCGAAAAATGATAAAAATGAAAGGAAAGAGAGGAGATGGAAAATGGATCTTTATTAAAATGCGATGTGCGATACTTCGAGCACGATTTCTCGCGGACAGATTTTCCTTAGGATTCCGAAAGTTCCAAAAGCTCGGGGTTAGAATGTAACGCGAGCGATATTACGCTCGTAAGAGAGTGACGTCTCGCGCGATCGAACCAGCCCTTCGTTTTTGAGGAGCCTTCAAGATGGAGAATACCGTGTGGGAATTCACGTGGAATATCAGGCAGCCGAGAACGATAATTCGACGAGCACCATCTTCTTTTTCTTCTTCTTCTTCTTCTTCTTCTTCTCCTTCTTCTTCTTCTTCTTCTGCTTCGTTTTCTTCTCCTACGTGAAAACCTCGAAGAATTTCCATAATACGTGCGCGCGTGCACGCCAATCGCTTTCCCTTCACGTTTTTCTTTTTCTTTTCCCATCCCAAGATCGTCCCGATTTGTTGTCCATTCGACAAATCTCGAACTCCATAGCGACGAGTCTCGAGAAGTTTTATGAGAAAATTGTACGACAGTGATTTACCAGTTTTGTCAACGTACGAATTAAAAATGATATAATGCGTAGGGATATTTGCGTAACAAATTATCTTTACTTACGTATTACGCATAAGGAAATAAAATTTACATTTAAAAAAATACAGATGCAACGGCTGAAATAAAAACAGAACCATAACAATAAATATAACAACGAAGCTCGAGTGATCGTGAAGAATTAATATTAAACAAAACGATATACGGACTGCATGGTAACGAATTCTGCCTTTTCTAAATATTGTCACAAATGACGGAGGTACGCAAGAGAGACGCATTAATTTCGATAACTCCTTAACGAAAATTTATTCTTATTTGTCAAAGCGAAACGATCGTAATTACATTTTCTTTTAACGCGAGAGTCGCTTAAAATACGAACTTTCGAGCTTTAGACTGGAAGCACGCTTGCTTTCATCGGCGAAAGAGAACATCGAGAGAGAGAGAGAGAGAGAGAGAGAGAGAAAGGGAGAGAAATTTGCATATATAAAGTCGATGGGCGAATTGATACTTGAGATGCTGTTAAATTGGACAGAATTTTAAGCTGGAAAGGATTGTGCATTCAATGTTAAATGTTATTATCCGCGAAGCGACGCTGGAATATCTCGTTGAAAATTCCATTACATTCGTAGGTTGAACGTGCATCGAAGAAGGACGCGAAGCTACCCGCTTTTGGAACTTAATAAATACTAAATTTATAGATTAAATTCTCATGCCGGATCGTCCTGAAAGAAGCTCATCAAAAATGACGATTCGACTCGCGAAATTTGTTTTACACCGTTTCCGAAATCGACCAAATACTTCCGGCCGCCGGCCGCTCGAAGTAATTACTAAAGAAATACATATGAAAAATGCAGTATAACAAAAATATCTACAATTTCTTAATATTCTAAATTTAAATACTTGATGTAATATTCAATAATCTCTTATCAGTGACAATAGAAAAAATGTGTATAATCATCGCAATTTTAATGTTTTTGTACTATGTAAGAATTATTTCGTTAATGATCATAACGTTCATTCAAAAGTGCATAATTCTTGTCGCTCGAACTTTGTTTCCAAGCCAGTCTCCTCGTTAACGTTGCTCCGACGTTAACCAAATTTCTAAACGTTCCCTAAACACTCACAAATACGCAATCAACTTCCAAGAGTGTCTACCATCGGAATCCGCCGTTCCTTTTCCGCGTGCGAAGCAATTTCTAAATGAAAGCGACATTATCCGCGCGTCATCGCGTCGTCGCAACGCGTTATATGTGTCTGAGTTCGCTCGTACCGTTTCTGCTTAAGATTTCAAGCACGTGCAAATTGGAATTCAATCGCGACTCTCGACTCTTGCGCTTTGGCTGCAAAGAAAGCTTCAAGTTGCTCTTTCGAGCTACGATTTCAGCTTTATTAAGATGACACGCGTTACGATCGAAGAACTTTCATCGCGTATCCTAGCAATAATTAATGACAGCATTAAGACAAGAAAAAAGTAACGTTCAAATGAAAACTGTGAAGTAAGATGGTGCTTGCTCTTAAAAATTCTCATCGCGTCCCATATTGTACGGAGATTTCCCTAATTGTCAATACTTCTTGACAATTTCTTATTTATTTTTTATTTTTTCTTATTTCTTTTTTATTTCTTTTTATCACGTTATTTTCTTTAACAAAATATGTAACTTGCGTTTTCTTGATTGGTAAAAATTTATTCTCGCTAATCTTCCAGGTAAATGTCGGGCAAATGTCGGGCAAATGTCGGCACCTTTACTTGAAAACTTCCCTCGCTACCTACATCTCTCGTAGCGATTTTCCTTAATGAAAATCTCGATCTACAGACGCGAGGTTAACCATACATCGATTACAAAACGAACGATACGCGGTATCTCGCGTGCATTGACCTATATATATGTTATCGATAAGAAAGCAGCACGTTGAAAGGCTCGGCGTAAAATCGTCTATGTATAAAAGTACCGAGTTCCCGTTACCCTTTGACCTCTCGCACACTCGTCGAGAATTTCAAGCCAACATCGAGCTTCCACCAAAATCGGTTCCTCTCCTCTCCTCTCCTCCTTCGTATAGATTCTCGAGTGTAATCGAACGATCGGCGAATGTAAACGCTAAAGAAGAAGAAAGAAAGGACCGAAGGTAAGATGGTTGAATGCTTCGCGTAATTATGTATTCATCGGGCTTGCGTATTCGTATCTACGAAACGCGTAATTCCAGAGGCTTTCGCCAACTTGCGAAGGCAGGCAGCTTGAGCTGCTTTACACGAAACGCAGTGGTCCAGCGGCACAAAGGACTTTTCTACGGCTCGTGCAACTTTGAGAACGACTAAACGTATGCGGTTACGTCAGCCGGCAACGCGCGATATTACAAGCCTGAGTTTATCTGGCATGGATCCACCTCGCGTGCTCTTTCATTGAATGTTACAACGGCCCCGTTGCAACAACGCTCGACCGTTCCTACAATTTTCCTATAACAATAGCAGCAACAACAACAATAACATCGGTAACAGCAAGAGCAACATGAATAAGCCACAATTTGAAATATCATCTATATATGGTGTTACGGAACAGGAATAGAGAGAAATTAACATTTCCCTTCGATTGATTTAATCGCTTCAAACTTGATAGATGTTATATACACTGGTTTACTACTTCGGTATCTGAAATATCGAGAAAATTAACATCAGAAAATATAAAGAAGGAAGAGAACGAAGGAGGGACTACCTAATTGACAAAAAAAATTTAACTACGATCTCACCGGCACCGTAACGCTAACTTCTCCGAGCTAAAAAACAGATCGAAAGTTACGGGAAGGAAAAAAGATATCAAGTGGGCACACTTTACCACTTAACACATCTCGAGATATACGTATCTACCTACTAATAACGTGGCCGTGATAGTTTCGTTAACGGGAAGACGCTAATACGTCGACGAAGTCTCTGACGTCGATACGAGTAAAAAGAAAAAGATACAAAAAATCTCTGCTGCGTTAAAGATGGCTCCGGTTTCGAAACTCGAGATCTATTTACGGAACGAACGTAATGAGTAAACGAGTGCACGAGTACAAGAAAGAGAGAGGGGAGAGGTAGTAAAATTTGTGTCATGTTTTGTCAATGCCTTTAAGGAACCGGTCGAGCTTTCGAGCAGTCGCAAGCTTGCTGTCCGCAAGCTCGGTGTCTCGTAAGCTTTCCTGTACGTTGCCTTAATAATCCTACTGGCTCTATATCTGTCTCTCTTCCTCCCTCACATTCTCACTGTTACCAAGGAGTTTGGGGTTGCTTGGCGTTCCACAGTTGCGTTCCGCGGCCTGGCCGCATAACGGAGGCTACGAAACAAACGCTATACTGCCGGCAGGTAGTCTGTGAGCTTCGAAAGCTTCTTGTTTCGACCACTCGTGTTTCCGTTCTCTCTCTCTCTCACCCCCCCCTCTCTCTTTCCCAGCATCGTTTCTTGCTCTCGACAGCCTGTTGAACGTCTCGCGAAATACATCCGTGGAAATTGAGAGGAACAGAGAGAGCGAGAAGGAAAATCGATCGATCGAATTGTTCGCGGCAAGTGAAAATTTCCCTCGTAACTAAACTTTGTCCTACTTTCTTCCCTCTTCTTTCTTTCTCGAACAATAAGTACGTTTCCGCAGAGAAGAAGTTAAAGGAAAATAGTGACAAAGATAAACAAGAAACATACAAAAAAAAACAAATATCATTAGTAATAGCGATAAAATAAGA
>JAIFRP010000007.1:3653101-3665656 GCA_032403825.1 Odynerus spinipes | reverse complement strand
AAAAAAAAAAAAAAAAGATAAAAAGTAGAAAAATAATGAAAAGCGTTATATACTAAGTTGCAAACATTTGAAACACCTTGTACTTATATATTACGGCGAAAGTTCGATACACTTTGCTTATAGTCTACCTCCGAAATCGAATTAAACTACGAACCCGACGATGCATGCGCATCGATTAATTAACAAAATTTCCGAGAGCTATTATCAATTTTGAGATATATTTATTTAACTAATTAACCCGACGATGATCCATATTTAATGCTAATTCGATTTAAAGATTAAAACGCTGCTGATCGCGGCCGATTGTTCTATCGTTATTCATCGTTTTATCGAATGAAATATAAAATTCTCATACAAGCGACTGTTATGCAACCATTTTCATTAACGAATAAATTGCATATAAGCTTCGTCTTTTTTTCGTACCGTCTCATTCATTAAATATAAGTTCACTAACAGTAACACACGTTGGACTGATACAAATATTTAATAAAAATAGACTTAAATTTGCAATAACAACCGGGCTAATTAATATAAAATCCCGAGTATAAAAATATTTAGAATGATTCGTTTTATAAAAAAAATTTATGTATAGGTTAAACGTATGCTCGTGAGAAAAAAAAGGATAAGAACAAACAATAGTATTACCAGTAGTATTGATAGTATTAGTAGTAGTAAGTATAGTAGCAAGTATAGTAATAGTAGAACGTAGGAAGCTCGTCCCTTTTTTACGAGGAGCCTAGCAAGGCGAAGTTCCTCAAGATATTCGAGGCGCGGACTCTGTGAGCGATACGTGCATAGAGACGTGTATTACATACGTGTTTACACACGTTCGTACGTTAAGAGCGAGAGAAAGAGAGAGAGAGAGAGAGAGAGAGAGAGAAAGAGAAATGGTAGAAGAAAAAAAATCAAACGTGCGTTAGAAAATCAGGTCACGTATGCGTTCTCTCGGGTCACGTGTAAAAAAGCTCGCTTGCATCTCCCCCCGATAAGCTCCGCTCTTATTTTCCGTCATGTACGTTGGATGGATGCATATAGGGGTTGACTAGTTAGGGCTGGTTTCTAGGGACTCTGTAAGTCGAGCTCATTGAACTCGACGTAAATCAGATACGATCAGCGCGGACGAGTGGAAAGTTTAAATCGAAAAAGAAATGGAAAAATATTGGTACTCGTTGTTTCTATTTAATGAAAGATCAGTAAATAGTAATATTATAAATTTTGCTTCGTTACAAATATTTTAAATCGTCGATATTTAATTTAAAAAATCCCCAATGTTTTATACACAAAATATGGTCACAGATATAACCAAAGCAGTAAAATAATAATCACGCGATATCCCATTAATGATTGATGAACTTTTGTAGTAATTTAATGAAGAAAATGTTACATAGAAACACACACATGGATAATAGACATAACTTGTGTATTCCGTTTGACGAAGTACACGCACACACCCGCGCACATCTGTACATACGTATACGTATATCGTGATTAAGTTAATAACAACATGACGTGCTCTCGCCAGCTAAATTATTTATATCCATAGGAGATATCAAGCTCGTGGAATCGAGATCGCGTGGTTCGTAGGACCGTAATACATACGGTATATAGTAGGAAAGCCGTGTAGTTACGATGTCTCGGTTTTTATCGTCCGTACACGTTCGCGCGTATATTTCAAGGTTTTATTGCTTATTGCGCCACGGGCCAAACGAAACCGGATAATTGAAGTTCACTGATTACTATGGTCAAATTCGTGAAATCGTTGCCGTGTCCCGATTTCGAGTGTGCGAAACGATGTGTGGAATCGACAAAATAAAAGAAAGAAAAAAAGAGAGACAGAAAAAGAAAAAAAAAAGCAGGAAAGAGAGAAAAATGATCCGGTGTTCTCGCTATCGTTGTTATCGCCACTGCTGTTACTGTTGCTGTTGTTGTGGTGGTGGTTGCTTTTCCCACGCGGTTAACAATGAACGCACTCGCAAAAATACACCAACGCTTTACGATTGGCTTCACCGGTCAGAAAGCAAACCAGTTCGCGCACGCGCATGATTCCACCGGCGTGGATTCGAGTTTATTCGGGTTAACCTTATTCCTCTATTTCAATTATTCACTTTTAAGTTTTCCTCGAGGTTGGTTCGGTTTTCGTGAAGCACGCTTTTCGGATCGTACTCGAAGGAAAGTATGAGTATCTACCTACATAGTAAACATTTTTCGTTCGTTGCATTGGGTTATCGTATGTTATATTAAATACTATCGTAAAATAGGACACCCTATATAAAAAGACCCAATCTTTTTTTCAACGAGCTATAGTAACATCAAACGAACTTCTTTTTCACGAGTAAAAATACGATAACCCATCGACTAAAAGAGATTAAACTCGATCATTTACTTACTCATGTTATGGTTGTCCTTTTTCTGTCGATCCTTCGCCAAAGCATGGATCTCCGCTTCGGTGAGTAAAAGGGGCTCCGGTTTAATTTGAAGATCCGGCAAATTCGTAAGACTACCCGCATGCCCGTCTTTTAATCCGTCGCCCAGAGAGCCGGCCTCGAACGACAGAATGTCGTCCAGGAGGTCTTCAGCCTGTAACAACAACAACAAAGAAAAGAAAATGAGGTAATTTTAATTGAAGATTTTTACGACTCTTTAACATACATTAAACTGAACTATAACGCATTATTACTCAGTATAGAATCATTTTAAGACACAATTTATGCATCAACGAGCATAAGCAATACAATGCGATTTGAATCGATCTTGGTTATTGAAATATTTTTAAAGCAATTAACCCGATTAGTGAACGTTCGAAGTCAGACTGAAATCGAACGATTATAAGTGTGGAAATCGAGGATGAGTTCGAAATGGAAAGAGGATAAAAAAGAATAAAAAAGATCACTCGTAATACTGCCAGCAGCGTTATCGATAACTCTCGTACGCGATCACGACAAACTCGCGTTTCCTTTATGACGTAATTTTACGTCGTCAGGTTTTTCGAACCGCAATATATTTTCTAGCTATTCTCGATAAAGTGATTCACATGGATATATATGTGCAAGCGTGTGTGAATTCCTCGTCCTGTTAAAAGAAAAATAAGAGAAGAGAGAGAGAGAATTCAAGCATCTACTCGTGAATCGCGATAAAAGCGTAATATAATAGAGGATCTCCGGATTATTATTTTCCACTCCCCCTCTCGCTCTCTCGCTCTCTCGCTGTCTCACTCTCGATCCTTCATTCACAAAACGTTCCCGGTGGATCACGCTAAATCTCGAGTATACCTAGTACCGCATTTTACGTAACACGCCAAGATGCAAAAATACGAAGGACTCTTAATCTCTGGATCGATCGAGAGAATATAAACGTAATTAGTAGCAATGAGAATTCCATTCATACATCTAGTAGTTTACACGGTCTGAATATATGTATTCTAAATCGGTTGCGGTACGGTTCTAATTATGCCTAATTAGCTGTAATAATTAGCCGAAAACGAAGACTCCGATTAAATTGTATATCCAACGGACGGTTTGGTGGATCTCCCGTTGCCGAAATGTAAACGTAGCAACAGATATGATATACATAATATGATCCATATATAATATGTATATCGATGTAAGAGAAACGCGATAATACAGATTGTGTACGCTGCACGGGAAAGCAATTGAATTACTATACGATAATCAGTCTTCTAACGATCGATCATTTTGTTATCTGTCGTGAAAAAAGGGGAACGCCCAATCCGTTTAAATATAATTAGAGAAATAACTTTTTCACGCGAATAACTCGACGGAAATCGAGGAGAAAGCGAGAGAGAGAGAGAGAGAGAAAGAAAAAATGTAGCCGACACAATATTTCCCTGCGGAAAAATGTAGCCGCTAAACCGTTGAGTGATCATTTATTTTTCGACGGCTTAATTACCGTCGCGGCGAAACGTTAAACGTCGCCACTTAATTGCGCCGTAATTATAAAGTAATTTACCGTTCGGCTGGAGACTAAAAATGTTTCATCTACGCTTCGAATGTCACCACGACTATTATTACATACGTACGTATGTATGCCATGTCTATGAAAGATGGCGCTTGATTTTTTTTTTTTAATAGAAAACAAATTATCGATAAATCGATATATTAATAAAGTTTAAACGGCGTAACGAAGAAATAATGAAAATAAAAAAGAAAGGGAAGAAAGAAGATGCTACATCGTGTATGATACCCACACATATATACGTTTGGAAGTGTACGTGTGTGCATACGTGCATGTCACGGCATTCGTTACGTAAACATTACGTAAACAATAATAACCGAGGCCTGTCGGTAGAATACAAGCGATTCGATGCCGACTATTGCTGCCGCCCCGTTGCTGCTGCGAGAAATGAATTGAGTTAGCGTCGTGAGCATCGCGAGAATAACGCTTTGATGTGCGCGAAACGAGCAAAACCCGTATACACACGTTCTTTACTTCTCTCACCCATCTACGCTCTCTCGCAACAAGAACCATGCAAAGTTCGAGAAAGAATTGTATAACGGGAGGCGTGTGCGAGCGTCTTCGAAAGTCGAGTCGACTCCTCGAAACGTTCGAATAAATTATAAATTATCGTCGGCTCGAACGACGTGCGTTTATGCATTAGGCGATTTATGACGAAAATTTATTGCAAGTGCGATTACGAGTTAGCTGGTTAATTTTGTAACGTGGGTTGTATTTTTTTTTTCATTGCAGTCTATAATACAAGTTGCATCAAAGACACAGCATTCATAGAAAAAGTTTGGAGAATCAGAGAAATCTCTTGCAACAAGGGACGTGATGAAAACTTTTAAGAGCAAGCACCAACTTTTAGAACCTAACCCTGTTTTCTGATGAATTTTGATGACTATTATTAACTATTAACAAACTTAAAAAGTGATTTTTGTTCTCGGGAAGTTTTTTTTATATTTAACATGCTCCAATGTTTCGACATAAATATAAATCAGGCCATATCAATATTTAATATTTTATAAGGATGCTACCAAATTAATAAGAAATTGTGTAAATTTCCATATCGCGTATCATTAAACGTTAATGAACTCGCGCTCACGCTAATTGCATCAATAAGTAACCGGTTCTCCTAACTTATTCATTAATTCCAAATGGAACGTTTCCGTTTACCAAAGAGAAGAAAAAGAAGCCAGTCGCCGCGTTTGCAGTTGGATGAATTGAAACGCGTGTCTCTCCCACAAAAGAACTAAGGGAGCGTTAAGTCGCTTTCGCGTACGATCGTTGCGATTAATCGTAGGTGTTTATAAAACGATCGACGACGCGTTACGTAATGGGTAAAGACTAAGTAAAGGCGACTTCTTTTTAACGCGTTGGAAAGTAACATCGATCGATTAGATACCTACTCGGAAGTAATACGTTAAATAATAATGCAAATTGTTTTGCAATACCAAGGATTTACCTTCTTTAGATCCTGGTTTTCTAAGTTGTTCCTTTTTTACATTCATTCACATGACGCACACGGTGTATCGTCGGCTGAATTTGTAAATAATACACCTAAATTTATCACTTTATCCACACGTGCTCTCCGATTATACCGGACATGAAATACTGATCAATTTAGTAATAATAAAACGTATGAGTGCTGAACGATCGAAAAAAGTGTAAAACTAAAAAATGTGCCTGGTGCAAATTTGGTGCGAGCGAGCGAGCGAAAAAAAAACGAGGAATGAAGGGAAAAAGTCTACACAGAAGAATAACGAAATCAACGCGTACGCGATCTCTTGGGAAACAGCAATGGCTCCAGCGGCCGAGCACATAAATCCAATCAATTATCCGCAATCTACGGCCGAGATCGATCTGAAACAAATGTCTGTCCCGACATTGCCGGACAATAATAAAGTATTCCAACTCGTAGCCGTTCGTAACTTTTGAAACGGATCATGAATTTCCCTAGCTCGATTTCCTGAATAACGTCGGCTCGTAAACCGTCGAATACGATTTTACCGGTTGATGCGTTGTTGAATCGAAAAATGATGATTGACGGATCGATCGACTAACTCGAACTCATTAAAACGCATCGTTTTTAATGAATGTAATTCGTTCGTCATTGGCGAATCACGAAGGTATTAGTTTTCGAATTGAACGAGCACGAACATAAGAGTGCATATGTATACTCGTGTCTGGTAAAAACCATTCATCTTCCGAGCTCTTTGACATCAAAGAGATTACAATAGTTACATTGGCATTGTCGGATATGGGTATTAGCCTATAGCACGTACGTACATATGTATATCATGATCATAAATGGAGCTGCTTCATTGTATACTCGAACATTCAGGGAAATCCCGTTTTGAGTTACGCATCGCCGACACGCGTGAGCCTTATTATTTTATAACCGGAAACTCATATTTTTCATATAGCGCAATCAAATAATAATCCGCACTGATAAAGATTTTTAATACATCATCGAAGCTGACCGGTGAAAAAAAGAGAATCCGCTTTTCGCGCGTCAATGTAACATATATATATATATATAATCATAATTCATAATACGAACCTATTAAGAGACATAACAACGTGCGTCATCACAGATGGGAACACGTGTACGTAGATAGGGGATGCTGCTATAATATGCATTGCGGTGTGCACTGTTTCTTGCACATTTTATGCTACATATACAAACACGCACACTACACGAACACGGAAAAAAAACATACGTACATGTTACATTGGCTTGGATAGTAATATAAAGGGTGACGCTCGAAAATCTTGTCGAAATTTGACGAAATTTTAAATATTTATTAAGGATCGTTGTTCATAGATCGATCGATCGATCGATCGGAGTAGAGGTTGATGAATGATTATAACGATGTTGAAAGATTAGAGACTGCGAATAAGAGTGCTCCTATTATCGAACACAGTGTCGTTTGTCAGTAAGTTTTTTAACGTCAACGAAATAAGTGGAGAGATCTGGCGACGATGTAATTAAATATGTCGATACACTCTGTATGCGACAGACCTCCATATGTATAATGCGCTACGAAGTATCATCGCATCGTGCGTGTTTTCTCTATGTGTTGGAAATAGGGAGTACGACACGGCATTATTATCTCGAAAGCCTGTTTTCGCGTTGACGCCTACCTACTACTCTACGTACGAGCAGAACCTATAAATTAGTTAATATCTTCGCACGAGACGATGTTAATCGTGTTTAAAGATCGATTAGAGCCAGCCTCGTTAATTAAGCATACTCTGTGGATATTAATTACAATGATCGATAACGAGAATACAACTGGAGTTTTAAAAAATTACTAAACGATTGTAAGTTATTATTTTTTAATTACCGGTAACGTTTTCGGTTTGTGATAATTTGACAAATATTAATTTATATCGTATTAATTTAACGCAATGGATCCTAATTTCTATATTTTAATTATAAATGAATTTAGTTAGATAAACACTTGGAATTGCAACGACGTCTCAACCTTCCACAAAATTATACATGTTCAAACTAGCGGATCTTCTCGGACCATCCTATCCACCGTTAACGAGGAAAACCAATCCAATTCGCGTCGTGGAATAATCCCGATCATGAACTTGAACTTGCAAAACTTGCTAAACGAAGTACCGCCGACGACGCTCGAGCGGTCCGGTAATCGAGTTGTAACTGAAGACGGGTGTGTTCAGAAAGGAACTTCATGTCTGTGTATCTAACTTGAACCAAACGACTATGCTATTTTTATATTAATGACATGATCACGATTGTTAACACCAATTAATTCGGTATAGGTATTATATAAAAAGAATAAAATAAATAAAACGACCGAAAGGAATTTAAAAGAGTTTGCGTCTACGTAAAGAGAAACTAAAATAAACAAAAAATTCGAAGAAAATTATTTTTCAAGAAACTTAAAAAGTCGTCATTATTCTCGAAGATGTTGAAACTCCACGAAACAATCGCGTTATCTCACTCTCTCTTCAAACAGTTATCCCAGAGCGATCTACCTGTACCAAATCGCATTTCCGGCTTCCCGTCGCCGGAAGATTTAGAACACGACGTGGATGAACGCCGAGGAAAAGTCACGCAGCTTTATCTCTCGGCATAACTTTACATAACGAAACGAGACCGGTTAAATAAGGTAGACGTACGTAATGATTACGTAGCGTTCCCTTCCCCTACCGCTTACCATCCCCTCTCTTCGCAAACGCCATTAGCTCCTTCTCCTCCTGGCACAGGGATCGCCGGTATCAGCAAGGTTACCAGTGCAAATTAGGAACATTATAGCAGCTATCTGCGTGCTCTTTCAAGATGGATACATTGCCGCAAATACAACGAAACGCTCCTACGCTTTGATTTATCTCCAAACGTATCAACCTTCCATGCCGTGAACATATTACCTGTTAACGAGGAATTCTGATTTACTACATCAATTTCTAGAACTCTTTTTTAAGAAGAATTACATTTTACGCTAAACATTAAAAACACTACTATCGCTAAAAACCTTCTCATCAGACACGAAAGACGTGTTAAAAATATTAACGTACAGTCACTGTTGATTTAGACGTTACCGAATAAGAGAATTATACTTTTTATGATATGCTTTTAAAATTTCAAGGGCATGCATCGCCATTGATGGCAATCGTGCAAAGAGTGATAAGAGGAATAAAAATTTTGTATTTCCTCTTCGAGAGATTTTTAATCCAACCGTTGTCGTGACGATAAAGTTTATAAAAACTATCCTCTTCGTAGACAAACACGGCTTACAAGACGCAAAAAAGGAATTCGAGTTTTACGAGTATAGCGTAGACTAGAATATCCTCTTAAATAAGTCACTATAGGATTACCATTTAATATGCATATGGATGAACGCCACGAAGGTATGGCTCGTTTTATCCTCCTCCGAGCGAACGTAAAAAAAAGAAAGAAAGAAAGATGGTGGGAGAGAGGGTGTGTTCCTCTTTATAAAAATTGCTCACGACTTGATACAAGTGTATGCACGTGTACGTACCTACCCAAGAAAAGTTTACGTTACACGCTCGCGTGGCCCAAATTTCGCGAGAAACATCAAACCGATTCGGATCACAACTTTAAACGTGATCGTTCGATCGCAGTATTGGGCGTGTCTCGTTACGAATAAGCATGCATAATATAGTCGAATAAGTATGTTACTTCAAAAGCTAGACGTTTTTTGATTTCATCATTGATCGATAATAAATTAAACACCCTGTATGGTGTACATATATTTTACATAATTTTCTATGATCTCAAACATCTAACAAAGCGTACAATGTCATAGAAATATTCTATTCCATACGTGAATTTACTCTAATTTTTATTTACTATTTCGAAAAGATAACTTGTAAGAGCACAGTGAGTGAAACCACGTTCCTGCAAGAGATAAGTTTTTCTCTCTGACGAAAAAGACACAATTAAGATGAGATAAAAGCGAGGAAAAGAGCGATAGAGATAAGAACAAAGATAAGGAAGATAGACAGTTTGAAAAATTGTGTGTTCTTTGTTAATTAACAAAGAAGAGGGATACGTTTTGTGAAAACTTTAACGAGGAATAAGACGATTCCCTCTCTCTCTCCCCCCCACCCCCTCTCCTTCTCTCTAGATGTTACCTCGTCAAATATCATAGCTCGTATTATCGGAGTATGGGATCGTGTTACGTAGCGCTCCTACTATAAAGATAAACGATATCAGCGAGATTGCCGGTAGAAACGGGAAACGTTATAGGACCGTATGTTATTTCTAAAGGCGTCTTTACACGATGAGAACACGTACTTCCTTTGCTTTGATTCTTCTCACATCGTATTTCATTCGATATCTCTGTCATTTCATCATCACCAGCATCCTAACGCATATACGCGCGTACACGTTCGCGTATCTCGTCTTGAAAATAAACATTTTATTTCTAACAGTTTTTTCCATAGAAAAAAATATATGCTCAGTGTCCCTTGTATAGTTAAGAAGAAGAAAAATATGACAAAAGATACGACGACGTTGATTGTAAAGTAAAAAAGAGCGAAAGGAAAATGTTTTATAAATAAACATAGAATATATTCCCGGGTTACACGGTCCCGTGCGCGAATTTTATTCATAAAAGCATTGTGCCTTGGATATTCGAAAGATTCGCTTAAATATTCATCTGGTTACTTTTCAGCAGGAATTATGCGTGTAATACCTGACGTATCTTGTATGTATGTATGTGTGTATATACGTAGAATGAATTTCGCTTATGATTACGTTATATCGTCTTGTAAGTACTTATACTTTTAATATATTCGATGTCGCACTGACGTAAGAATTAGTTTGTAACTTCGCAATCGTATTACGATGTAATTGATTATATGCGTTTGACGCAATTTATACCGACCAGTAATGTTCCGTATAAATACGAATGTATACTCGTATAATTGTGTGCGTGTATTTATACATATATGTCGTGTATGTCTACCTTGTAACAGTTAACACAAAGTGACCGGCAAATTACACCTTCGGAACCTTCAGGCAACTTCAAAAAAGGAAAATTCAAAAAAAAAATAAACATATACGAGATACGGTAAAAACTTTTGAAAAGTAAACTTTATCTGCGATTCGAGCTTCCGTTCACGCGCATGCGCGAGCGTACTTCAACCCACGTGTAATTTACCCCGCACATTGTTGCGTGCCTTCACATTTATCTAATCGCAAGTTACATTCCCGTAATTCCCCTAGCACGACGTGTCTACATAATTTGCAAAGTACCTGCCTCTTTTTTCTCTCCCCCCCCTCTCTCTCTCGCTTTTTCTCTCTTCTGTACATCACTGTTCCTTTCTAGCTTTGTATCTCCTTCTCTTTCTTAATTTTCTGTTATTTCTAATCTTTCTATCTACCTTGTTTTTTTCTACAGTTTCTTTCGAAGAATAATACCGGAAGATGCATTCGGTCATTACGATGTACCGGGTGTACTATTTAACGCGTTGAGTTCTATTTATCGCGTGTGACATTTTTGGTGCATTTTGAAATTCGTTTCCACGCTACGTAAATTGGCCTGGCACTCAATGCGTTAACTTAGAATTACTATAATTTACCCATAATCTAACACGGCAAAAAATTCATTGAAAAATGTGATCTAGGAAGCATAGTTACGCGTCAAAATATTTATTTTGTTAGAGTTATAAATTGTTTTCCCGTCATACGTATCGTCGAAATTTGTTTTGCCCAAGAAGGAAGCGAGGACATTTAAAATGATCGATTCGCACCAGACACCCTGTATATTCGGTAACTGGCTGTAACGCCAAGTAATATTTCAAGGCGAGGCCTTATTTCTACAGCGTGTGAGCGCGCACACAGATATACACGTAAATATATTTTACACGGAGTGTCACAACGAAGCGAATTACGTGAAATTTTATTTCGTGTCTCTCTCTCTCTCTCTCTCTCTCTCTCTCTCTCTCTCTCTCTCTCTCTCTTATAACATTAAAGCCATGGAACATTCCCCGACACTTTCCTCTTTAATTCTCCTTCAAAATCGATAAGCATTATCTTCCGTAATGAGAATACAAAAATGAACACAAACAAAGACGATCTCGGTATTTTTCAGAATTTCGTAGTAATAAATTATTATTCGATGGAGTTTTTATCATATTCACGTGGCTTTTAAATGATATAGATTACAATTTAAAGTGTGATGACGAAAAATTAAAAAATTATACTGCATTTTCTGCACGCGTGTAATTTTCTCTTATCTGAAAAAGTAACACTAGAATTAAATTCTCACGGTGCGTCAAAAATTTGTCTTCTTACATGTTCAAAAAATCAACAGAATTCAAACTTTTGTTTGTACCGTTCGAGAAAAGTACAATTTAATGACATTAAACAATTTGTCGAGAGACGCGACGCGACGCGACGCGACGTGGCTCGAATTCGGTGACTCTAATTGCACGCTTTCTATCCTTGATAATGCTGGTGTCGCAATGCGTCGACGTTTCTTGTTGCAATAATGATAAAAATGAATTCTAGGTAATGTAGTATGAAGAGACTATAGATCCACGTATCAATTCGAATACGTCGAGCATAATTCAGCGGTATCGTCGTAAATATATCGTCGTCGATGTTCATCGGATACGATTACGTGAACGAGTCGTTTCATCGAGCATCCTGCATCCGGTGATCATTCGTGTAGGGAAAAAACAAAATACATTTTTTCGTCGTCACGATGTCAAGAAAGAAATTAAAATCGATTCTAATCACTCGATCGAAGATAAACTTCAAAAGGAATTCATCTTATCGTATATTATTTGCTAATCATTATTTATATTATTGCTTATTGTTTATCGGTATGGTAACGTTTAAAAACTGAAACTTTTAGCTTGTCACATTGTCTTTATCTCAACGGTGTTCTAATTTCTCATTTAAAAAGAAACATAAATACATAGATAAAAAGTAAAAAGCAAACAAAGAGCAGAGACCCAGATCGAATCCGGTTTTTTACCGGGCCGAGCGATATACGGAGAATACTCGAAGAACTCGACTTTTAGACTTTTAGACAAAAGCGCCGGAAATTAAAATGCCATGAACCTCGTTGTGACAAAACGAAGAATACGAAA
>JAIFRP010000007.1:3639475-3653064 GCA_032403825.1 Odynerus spinipes | reverse complement strand
ATATAAAATAGATATCTAGAATATCTCGTTGTTTAGATAGCGCGACGATAACACGACGACGTTCCATTGATAAAATTTGTCTAATCCCACGAGCGATATGTCTATCGTTTATCTTACACGATCAACGCGCGCGTGTTTCGGAACTGGCTCTTTAACGTAATATCGCTTCGACGGAAAAAACGAGTAACGCATAAATCATTATACAATATAAAAAAAATCTCGTCGTTCGTAAAAATCGATTCGTGTGGTGATTTCGAGATGAAAAGTGACGGAACTTTTAACCCGGATACTTCGGGAAAGCGAACAGAATTCATTTTCATGCAAAGAAATTAAATCGACGGTACCGCGTTAAGCTCGAAAGTTGTGTCGACCGTGAGAGAAAGAAAAAAGAGAAAAGAGGGGAAAAAAGGTAAGGAAAGAAAGGAAAAAGAAAAAGAAAAGTGTAGAAAAGAAGGAAGCACGTTAACGAGGAAAAATCTTGGCTGAACGATTTAAGTACGGAAGGTACATATATACAGAGTTAAGAAGGGCTCGAGTATTAGAAACTTCTCGGTAATACACTTTCGAGCGTACTTTCGATAGGAAAATTCCATTTAAGCGAAACCTGAAATGAGAACGACGATATCAATGGTGTAACACGGCGAATTTCCAGAATCTGGATAACGCCTTTTATCGCCAACGTTTTACTGTATCTTATCGCGGAGACGCAGGCAAAGAGAGAAAGAGAGAGAGAAAGTGGTGGAAAGGAGAGAGAAAGAGAGCGAAAGAACGGGAGCACGAAATCAGACGAAGAATACCAGAATGAATTCTAAGCTTGCACCAAGTTTTCCATGGGGCTGGCATAAAATGTAACTAAATCGTTTTACTCTCCGTACTATTGTTCGATAAACGGCACAACCGAATACCCGTCTCCTTGCAAAGAAAATTCATGAATTTTTATTTCAATGAACTCTGAAGACTCGTGAGATTGAAATTTGTTAACGGTTATTGACCCTAACAAAAATTTCGTTTTATCAATGAAGTTTTGGAATAAATTAATGTCACTCCACAATCAAGTTTTAACCAAATTTAATCCACAGAATGAAATTTGTCAGAAGAGAATACAATATGTGTCGAATTAAAAAAAAGACAACGCTTGTATCGGACACCACGATACGTCAGTCACACACGCATAACCGGTCGAAATCGTGCTCTGGGCGTTATTACAACAACGGCACTTTCACGAGATCTTTACCATTCGGTATTGGGTCTATCCCTCTTTCTTTCTCTCTCTCTCTCTTTCTCTTTTTCTCTCTCGATGTAGGCCAAATCTTTTTACGAGATCGTAAAGAGCGAGGATCGCATTTTAAAGTCGCCCGCGTCTAATCGAGGCCCGGCGAGTCGTATTATAAAAGACGAAATTTAAATCGCCCTGCTCGAGAAAAAGAAAAAGAAAAAGACAGAGAGAGAGAGAGAGAGAGAGAGAGACAAACTTCTATGGAATTTAATCGGAGTACGCGAGCGGAGTGGCGTCGTTCGAATTAAAAGGCGGACAATAAGAAAGTTACGCTTTCACCGTCGTCGAACGAACGAACGAACGCCGGCCCCGCGAAAATTGCATTTCGATCGGTTCGAATTTCTTCCTATTCTAGCCGGAGGTAGGTACCTACGATAAGTGACACTTTTATAATTAAAATTCTCAACCGACTAGCGCACTCCTCATTCACGGAAAAGCCCGAGGTCGCTCGAACTCTTCCAACGAGTGTTGTTTAACTTCGTGGCAAGTTTACGCGGGAAATTTGAAAATTTGTAACATACTCACCTTACATCTACGCGCGATAATATTAAAAACTGGCATCGTGCGAGGAATAAAAGAATCCAGCCACGAACGTTGAACACAATTGTAGGGAAAATTTGAAGCACCGAACAACACACGTGTTCGTTGCGAAACAGCCGACAAGGTTTCTGGCTTGACGCGCTTCGATCGGAAGAGAATCGTCAAAAAGTACGACGATACGCGTTACGAGCTATACTCATTATTATTGTCATCGTTATGTCGTTAGACTTTTAACGATAAAAACACACGCACACGTAAGAGACTGTTCTGAATAATCGCACTCGCGATACGGTTTCGTTTCGGGAATTCTTGAATGGCACTCGATCAATGGCATCGGCATGCAGTGTCATGATCGATGATCCCAGTATCTTGAAAATCTTTCACGCAGCCTCGTCTCACTTATAAGATATATATATATATATATATTCCGTTTAAAGAGATCGTAAACACTATCGACACTATCGATATCACGGTGGCGGTTCGATGTCCAATCGAATAAGAGGAAGACTCGATGGGATTCCTCGCGATCGCATCCGGCACAAAAATACCGCGAGATTTTCCTCGTCGTTTCTCGTTCCTCTCTATCTTCCTCGCTAAATCACGTTCCTCTCTCGCTCTCTTCACGCGCGCGCGCGCGAGCGCGCTCGAAACACCTTCCAACTGACGCGCAGCCTTCGAACATTAAACTCTTCCTTGAGATACGACTTGTTACCCAATCACCGCTAACAATTAGATAACAAAAACGTGTCCGCTCTCCGCGGGCTCAATTTCCAACGTTGAAACTACTGAAAGCTCGACTTTCGAGTTTCTCGAACGGCGAGAATCGAAAAAGAGAACAACTTTTCTTCGAAACTTTGATTTCTTCTTCTTCTTTTTCCTCGACCCTTTTTCCTCAACTCTTTTCCACCCCGCGAGCCATTCCGAGTGGCACTCCACGATGCTATATCTTCTCGAGCCTTCTCACTTTGAATGACAATCGGGTCGATCGATGCCACTTTTGCAGGCCAGCAGCTCCACTCGAATACATCTTCGATCGTCGACAAAGTTCACTTCCCAGAGACTACGGTGACGGTGACAACAATGACGACGATGACGACGATGATGATGGTGGCGACGAGATAACTCTATAAGTTCCTACGAACAGCAATAAGCGCCATCAAGGTCGCGTGGTTACCCAATAACCATCTTGCTATCTCTCTTCCTCTCACGCTCCCTCGATTTTCAAGAAAGAAGATTAGTAATAGCAGTAGTAGTAGTAGGAGGCAGTCGAGCGGAACGTAAAACGTTCGTTACGAGCGTTTTCGTACGATAGGAAGCTGCACGATGCGGCTCGCTGATCTCCAAGGTTACTCTTCTTCTTCTTCTGCGTTAGTCGAGGCCACCGGCCGAGTTTCCACGATCGTCTCTTCCTGTTTCCACGCGTTCGCGCACTCTCACGTACACACAACTCCGTTTTTCTAATTAATTAATTCACTAAATTATTCCGAACTGATTCACTTTCCTCTCCTGCGATCGATCGATCTCGATTTTCCTTCGATTCCATGTATGATATCCTTTGAGTCGTGGAAACCACTTCGTGACGCGATCGAGGAAAGCCGAACTCGAATTGCCCGCGCGAACGCCGCGTGTGAGCGCGCGAAAAACGAAATGGAGACGGTGGTGGGGGGTGGGGGATGAATTTAGCGTGCCGGTCGTGACTCACGACGCAAGATTCTTTTTTCTAGATCGTTATCGTACTCTCTCTCTCTCTCTCTCTCTCTCTCTCTCTCTCTCTTTCGTTTTACTCATCGGTATATAATAAATCGAATAAAACGCGTGGCACGTCACACGAAGAAACAGTAGCAGCGCGCGCGTGGCCAGAACGCGCGCGCGAGAGAAGAGAGTACAAACACGGCTCGCGCAGACCGTGCAGACACGACGAGCCGTTCTGAAAGAAACTCGGTGTGCTTGGCACCGAACGATGACAACCACTTCGGCAATGTTCGTTCGCGCGTGAAAACCGAGCGAGCTTAGCCTCGGCTTACTTCGGTACGCTTCGGACTACATCGGTCGCCGCGACACGCGCCCGCTACCTACTATCGTACGCTCTCACTTAGCCATGGACCGTCCTTGCAACAGGTTGTTCTTTTGCTCCATTTTCTTTTATTTTTTTCTCTATTCTTATTCTTACTCGTTTTATCGTTTCATTGTTCTATTATTTTTTAGGTGAGTATGCATCGCCTAAGGCTACGCGCGCACTTGCAGTTCTCTGTCACGCGATTATTTATTTGCACGAATAGAACACGCGCTTTTTAATCCATCTACATCAGATGATGGAACGTTCCGCCAAATTTTCCATTGAAATATATAAAGTATGTTTACCTATTATTTTAGCAAGATTTGTTGGTTAATATTATCTATGGAGAATTTCGCAAACTTTGGCAAGGAGAAGAAAAACTAGCGGTCGTTGTATGCAAGTATCAAAAGATCAGAATAGTTTTGATAAAAATTCTTTAAAAACGCTGACGCGTTACGCGGTAGAGTCTTTTCATTTCCCTTTAAACTAAAAAGAAATACGACGACAGAGTATGGCTTCCTGTTTCCCGTGCCACGCGTTATCGCGTAGGTAAAAAAATCTTTGCGATTGTAAATCATGCGTAAACACAATTTACATACGTTTTACGCCTACGTCCTAATTACATCATTACTTTAATTGACTATACATTTTGACTTTTTACACATCTGCGTGACGTCTACCGTTATTAACCAGGGACGACCAACGTGTTGCGTAATTAAATAAATAAATCGAACGCCAAAAGCAAAGGAAGATTTTACAACGAAGCTCCAGCTTATGTTAATTCTTTCGATTCGGAAAAAACATAAAAAAATTATTTAACGTCCTATAATAACAAAACTAAAACGAGAATTAGAATTAGATCGTTGTTGACTAGGAACCGTTATCGTATCGTAGTATACATGAATACGATCCTTGAACGTGACACGAATAAAATTAACGGTATTAATTGCAAGGACGCTCGTGTATGAGGTAGGTACGTAAAAAGAAAGACAGAAAACTTATTCTTTCTTCTCTCTCCGTCTCTCTCTCTTTTTTCTCTCTATATACAAGCATATGATAAAAACGTGTCGCCATAGCAATGATTACTATTCCTGGTTATCGAAGTGGAGAGGAGGATATCTCGAGATATCATCACTGCGTGTTTTTTTCGTAACGTTCTACACGAACACGTGTAAAAACGCGAGATACTTAATGCTTATCGCTTAATCGTTTAATATTTTTTCAATTTTCGCGTATTATCCCTGCACGTGTGAGCAGATACGTTACAATCGAACGCTACAAATTGTTTACTATAAAACCTTCACTTTTGTAATAAAACACAAATAATTACCCGGGCAATAGAACGCAATAAAAAATCATACTTTTTGCAAAATACGAGCAAAGAGACGAACAAGTTTCGACTATTTCCGCGCGGCCGTGGTTGCGCGAGGGGAGGTAAAAGGATTGCTTATTGTTCTCTGGTCATTCAACTTTATTCGGTAACAGTATATCTCTACTTTCAGTCAGTTTTATAACATCGACTTTTGGCCAATTAGATCGGCAAAATATTCATATGTACGTTGATAACAAGTTTGACGTTGACAAGTTAGAAATCGGAGAACACGGGTTAGAAGTGAAAATGCATGAAAAGATCCCGAATAAAAATACTTAAGAATAAATTTTTAATGGCAAAACTCCGATCCGATTTATGTATTGTCTTATTAAATATTTCTACCGATATACACCTCAGCTTTCACTTGCTAATCCTTCAGAATTCACAAACTAAAAACCTTATCTGATTCACCATGAGTTCTGCTTCCAATTACGCTTTTTGTAACTCGTTAAAAATTTACAAAAGAAATGTTGACTCCATAATTGGACGACTGCTTTTCGAGTAATACGTTACGTCAAAAACGACGAGAAGAGATACAAAGCTTGGGGAGAGAGATAGAGATTGACAGAGAGAGAGGGAGAGAGAAAGAGAGAGAAAGAGAGAGAGAGAGAGAGAGAGAGAGATCTTCCTTATTACGTAATGGCGCTAAAGCTAAACGCCCTCGCTTCTAATTCCGGCTAATACAGTGCCACGCCGGGTGATTGGTTCGATGAAACCGGCCACATAACGTAATTCATGGAATTTATCGAGCCGCGACGACCACTGCACAATGTAACAAGACCGAAGCGTGTCTGAAAAATGCTACGTCAGGATCCAAAGTACGAGGTTGTCTCTCGTACTTCTATTTCGTGATGACCGTAAACTTTCATTGAATTCCATGGATGTAGACCTTCGCCAATGAATCTTACAATGAATTTAAATAACGAATCATGAACACGTGTCTATAATGAACTAACGTGCAGGTAAATACACGTGTATGTAATTGCAAAACTGATCTTACCAAATAATTACAGTGCAAATGGGATCGCGTGAACGCTTTACCACGCTAAACTGCCACCGGAAATAATCCATATCGCTAATGTAAATAGAAAACGTTTCCTTTGTTAATTTAAGATAATTGTGGACTGGTTATGGCTGTAGTTGTCGAAGCAACTGCATAAAACATTAGAGGGAAACAACAATTCATTCACGAAAGACGAACAAATCAATGTTGGTTATTATATTGCTAGTGGTCCGATTAAAAATTTTTTTTTTGGTATAGCATGTTTCGGAGAGAGCTTTAAGATGATTATAGCAAATTTTTTCTTTACTTATGTTTTTAGTCTCTCTAATTTTTCTCTAATCTATCTTGAATTCTTTATCTCTAATTTTTTTACATCTATCTTTTAACGGATATTGAAACGAATTCGGTAAGTAATATAACAAATTTTGTTACAAATGAACTATATTACGTCATCGCGGAAGCAAAGAGAGGCGAGCCTTGCAAAATGTCAACCTTGATGTTCAAGTAATTACCACCGTTCAAATATTTTAATTACCGACTATCTAATCGATGATTTATCGACATGAAATGTTCGACGTGTCCCTGCAAAACCGATTGCATTCTTTTACGACTTTAAAACCGAATCGTTCTGAGAAACATACATATTTTCACGAGCGACGTCTTCGAAGGTGCGCGCACACGCGATCGCACATCTAAAGATAGTCCGTGCGAAACGGCGTTTGGCGTTCGAGCTAAAGAGATTAGGGAAGATTTCAGCGAGAGTTCGTGCTCGGATGTCGAGTGAACTTGGAAATAAATTATTAGGTAGGGATACCGAGCCTTCTTGTTAACTTCGCTCAGCGACGAGCGAGAATGAAAAATAAACAAGAATGAGAAAGTTAAGGAACGATCGCGGTAACGTAAATATTATCTTCTTTTATAGCATCTTTTTTAGAATCTATGAATAGACCTGTATGTACTAATTATGTGTTTCGTGATGCTATAAAAAAGGTTAAGAATTGTGGTAGTTATATAAAACATTTTGTCAAAAAAATAAATCAAGAGTGAGAAACCTTTTTAAAATGGAAGGCTACACCGATCCGATGGACCCTTAATTAAAAAATGATTATATGATATTGTAAAAATTTGTATTTAAAACCCTTAACGAACGAAAACAGAAATGTAAAGAAAACGAACTCTAGAGGAAAATGAATATGTAAAAAAAAGACGCGGCAAGACCGAGTACTCGTTATACCTAAATGAGAAGAAAACAATCTAAATCTAGTTTTAACGAAGAAATTGCAATTAACTGTGCTCCTGGACTTTTCGGAAACGTTCTCGGATCTTATTGTTTATCGTGCAATACAAGACGGATATGACTAAGGATTGTCAATAAAGAACGAGTGCAATTTCCACGCGAGCCAACGCGGACAAAGCTAGTAAAGTAAATCTCAGAGTGTGGCAACGTCGTCGTAGTCGTAGTCGTAGTTACGAAGACCCAGTTTTCGAGTGGAAGTAGACGTAGGTAGACGGAGTAAAGTAAAATCCAAGGAGTAGGAGAGCTCGTCGAGTGTAATTTTGAAACTCGAGCGAAGAACTCGCCAAATCGGCGCTACATGGAAATCCGCGCGCGTCTCTACGACGTTGAACGATCGGTTAAGTGCGTTCCGCTTTTACGAGACTTTTTTACGAGTTCCCCGCAAAGAAGAGAAGACGATTCGTCGCGTGTATCCTCGCGATCGAGGTACGCGAGTCGAATGCCGGAGAAAAAGAAAGCACCTACGCGAGTGCCATTATGCGTGGCAACATACAGACGGAAAGAGCAAAAGAGAGAGCGAGAGAGAGAGAGAGAGAGAACTGTACCTATACTACTCGAAAACGAGGGTGCTCGAGATGCACGCCAAAAAATATCGAATACTGGAAACGCTTTCACGAGATGTGTTACAAAAAAGAGCAACATCTTCCCATGTCGAATTAAATAACCTCTTCCTTTTCCGAAGTCTGTTAAAAATCATACGTAGATATACAGAGTGAACCGCGAAACGTGATTGTTTTATTGTTAGATCATTCTATTATCAGTGGGCAGTTTTTGTCATTCATATCTCTCTGACTTATAATATTAATAATAAAAACAAAATTTCAACCAGTGAAATTTCTGTATCGGAACTGGCGACAAGATGTTCACGGAAGTGAAATAACCAGTTGACACGGTGCGCTAACGAGCCGTAGTGAAACTCATCGTGAAATAATAATTACCATCTAAGAACTGCCGACTAATGAATACGTTTCTCAAGTGCATTCAGGAGGTTAACACGCGCCCGTATCTCTCTCTCTCTCTCTCTCTCTCTCTCTCTCTCTCTCTCTCTCTTTCTCTTCTTCACCCCTTCTAACCCTCCTCCCCACCATCTTTGGCTCCTACCACCGGCAATAATACGAATTACATTACAAAGCGGGCGATTATACGCGCTTCCACTTTATTTACCGGCGAAACATCCCGGCATTCCTATGTTCTACTACCTCACGATTGCGAAGCTCAAATTCCCGTGAATCCTACGATAATGTTTATTGCAAAGCATTTGTTTTATCACAGGCTCGTGAACGCTATCATTTCATAAGTATCAGATTGAACAGCTTTTCTTGATGTAGATGTAAAATATTACACTTTTTAAGAATTTATGAAAATTTGTAAAGAGAAACAAATTAAACTGTATTTATAGTAATTAGAACACTCATATCGAACGGAATTTGTCCGTGGGTATGTAATGTATATGTAATGTTTATATTGTTTCTCCTTCGGTGCTCCCGAGGTGTTCGAGAAGCGAACGAACGCGAGGCAGTTACGCGACGACAACCGACCGAGACAGTCGATAGCCTTAGCGCTCCAGATATTAGTATTCTTTTTTTTGTTTTGCCCTTCTTACTCTTTTTCAAGCTCGCACTACCTGCATTAGGTACGCATATACATATAGATATTTTTGTAAAAATTTATACATTTGTTGTAAAATGTGATTATTTAATTTTTATATTTTTATGCAATTTTTCAGATAGGTTCCAACTTCTATGGAAACACCCCATATACATAATCTATAGGTTTCAACATTCATATATAGAGTAACTCGAAAGAAAGTAACGACTCGATATACGTTTGATCTTTTACAAGCTCGTCTCCGGAAATTGGGTATCCCACAATTTCGGGTGTCTTCCAAGGATCTATAGTAACAACGACGTGACGATCATCAATGATGAACGTATCACGTAGAAATTGCCATAATCGAATACCTGCTTCTGAAAGCACTTTGTACCCCGTTATCGGTCGAATACCACGGATATCTACTTTGTGTTCCTCGTCTGATCCATTATTCAAAATGGAGGACCAGCCGGTAAATGAGATTGGTGCCGTTTGAAGAGGCTCAAATATTAGCCCAGAACTATTCTTCTTCTTCTTCTTCTTCTTCTTATACTCGAGACTTTCTATCGCAGCATCCGTCTTTCTATCACGCGACCACACTTGAATCTTTGAATCTGTATAAAAGCGTATTGAAATCTTTACATCGTGAGATGATCTCGGGAAAGTGCTGAGGTTTCACACTTGATGGATGGTTGGACGGATTTTTCTATGAATCGATAACGGAAATTATTTCGTAATAAGAAGTTCGAAAAAAGTGTATCAAAATTAAATCGAAAATTTAGATGAAAGATCGAGCGATATTTTTGTATAATACATAAAGTCGATAAGAAAAAGAAGTACGAATAAATTAGGAAACTTAGGATATATTCAATCAATAAAAAATAACATAAATTAAACTCATTCGAGTATACGTTAACGATAATCATTCAAACGTGCTTCGCTTAGGAAAGCTCCTACTCCGTGGCACGCTCGTTTCTCGCTTTGGGCATCGGGAATGATTTCTTAACGATCTGCCGTACCAACGGCAGTAATTAAGTGAATACGAGGTAGAATTTTCTCCGTGACCCATATTACGAGTCGTTTAATCGTTCCTCTTTCCTATGCAAGCTTATAAGCAGTTTGGTAATCGCATAGATTTTCAAAAAGCTCGAGCGGTATACTACCAACAAAAAATTGCATTCAAAGGAGGAAAAAGAAGAAGAAGAAGAAAGAAAGAAAGAAATTCAAGAAAATGAAGAGGCCTGATCAATTTCAAATGAATTCATTTAAAGGTGACAGAGGACAGTGCTCCTAGCGAAGTCTAAAAATGAACTAATATAATTTCCTAATATAATATTTAATATTCTTTTTATTTTATTTTTAAGAATTTTGTTTTCTCATTTTTTTACCTTTCTTGAATATACGATTAAACAATATTCAATAAATAAATTAGAAATATCTATCGAGTAGGCAATTTATGCGTCATCGATATTTGAGTTACATGAAGTGTTAATGTTGTCGTTTTGAAGAAGACACCCGGTATATCGTACGAGTTCTTCAGCGGCACCGTCTGCCGGATCAAAAGATCAATTTAAAGGCGGTCGCTCCGTATTGTACGTACATACGTCGTCACCAAAAACAATTTCGCCTTATTAAGAGCCCGAGATCGTAAAGCTGACGACTTAACGAGCTACCGGCTTGTTTCTCATATATGCACTCTCCGTCGAACATTCTACGCGCGCGCGTTCGAGCTTCGCACTGCAGTTTACGACTGAATACGTCCGCCCTCTTTAAACGAGACGGAATCTCAAATATTTCATTAACTTACTCGCATTTTTATAATATACTATGCCCGTCAATTCATATCGCGTTACTCCGTTCGTGTACGAACTCAGGTTATTTAGATTATTACCGGGGGTATTTTATTGTGCGAATATACAGGGTGTCTCGGCATAAACCGAACACCTAAATATTCCCCTTCGTTTGAACGATATTAGACAAATCTTAAACATCGCTTAAACCGTTTCAAAGGAGGAATACGATACAAGAAAAAAAATGTTATCTTCGTCTATCTGTATCTCTAAAAAACGTGTTAATCTTCCTTGTAAGCAGACAACTCGTCGAACTGGAAAAAATGATTATCGCCGTAAGCTTGTTAGTACAAATTTCACTTTTTCCATCGTAGTTTCATACTCCTCCCCCAACCGCTCTTTATCGAAACCAGTTTTTTTAGCTAATAAACGTTAATTATCGCTTATCGTTTACAAGTTCTCTTTACAGGATGAGAAACCACAAAACGAAGTTGGAACTTACGAACAGTTTTATATTCTGGAAAACGAAATATAATCATAATATTTTATTTTTCTATCCAGAAATTACCTTTCGCCATTAACTTCTCAGAATATAAAAGACGACAATTAGTAAATTACAGTTTCTCTATAGTCAATGGCAAAACTTTATAACCGGCTTTGTTTCAGCGCTTGGCAAAACGCGAGCGCAGTTGTAACGCCCGAGTTAACAATTTATTCGGTATCGCATGGACACACTCTTTCGTGGGAAAGCTGCTCTTTTTATTAACTCGTACCGTGAGTTCTGAAATGTACCATATATCACGAGGAATTATAATGAAAAGTGACGAGAATAACCGTGGCCATATATCTGGCCTAAGTTAACACTTCTAACCCTTTGCCGTTCAGCCGGTGCCTCGGCTCTCATACTCGTTTCGTCTATTGTGCACATGTTCATTCAAAATGGAAACTACCTAAGGGAAAACTTACATCGTTGAACTGGTCATAAATCATCGGCAAATAAGCAGCATCAATCAACGTGTCATACTTATAAGTGTGCATGATGGAGCACTGTACTCTACTTACGTTAATAGTCAATGATTTTTTTTTTGCTATCTATCATTGTAATTAGAGATTAGATCATTCGAACGTTAGTTACGGTATTAGGAACACTTAGGTATTAATTATGTTAAATAATTTCGAAATTTTTGGACGAATCCATAAAGTACGAGATATGAACGCGTTTTCTCAAAGATACACGCGACAACGGATACGTCCCAGATTACAAAGATTGTGCAACGTGCGTTACGTATATATGTATAAGTACGACGTTAACTCTTTTTTCCGAGACTTCTTTTTAACGAAGACCAAAGACGCGCGCACGGCGGTCTACGTCGAGTTTATCGAGGCTACGAACAAACAGCGAGAGTTACGCTCCGTGTAAATTGGTAGGATCAAGAGACAGACAGACAGAAGGTGGCTTCGTTTTGAATAATTACGTTTACACGTGGACGTACACGTAAGTATCGCGATGATCTTCAAATTTAATACTCTCTTGGTACACCTCGTAAAACTCGTTTATCGGGCAAAGAAGTGGAACTGCGAAAGTGGAACGGAGAATTCACGCTTGTTCTCGTAACGTTCAAAATTAACGCTTAACGTTTCAACAAAAAATATTTATATTTTTACAGAAATGTCAATTTGGATCTTTTTTTGTTGAATGTATCTACTGGAGATATTCCGAGTATTCGTATTCGTATTCGTGAGTAATACTATGGCAAATTACTTGTATTTATGTCTGGCTTGTGTTCGGAACATCCCTAGTATCTACTTGAAAATTGATCGCGTTTAACGTTTATATCATAGATTCGCAGAGATTTAATTATTTATTTAATTAAGGATACGAGACGAGATAGAATAAAGATTTCGGTCTTCCTTTACGAAATGAAAGTAATTTTAATTTCCTTTGCGAAGCGGACTTCGAAACTCCGTACGGGTCGTTCTTCGTTGAGAAAAAGGGACGAACGAGTTACGTTAGTTTTCACGGATCTTCTCGGAAGAGTAACGCGAATCAGCGCGAGAAAGTTCAACGAGCACCAGAAAGACACACAGGGGAGAAGAAAAGTGGATCGATGTCCTTCCCTATCTCCTTTTCTGCTTTCATGTTTGTTCTCGTTCATTTTCGAGCATGTATGTACGAGAGTACGTACTACGTAGGTTCGTTTGTTCCTGAGATGAAATCTCACGTTTCTCGCTCGAAACTATCTTCGAGTTGAGTGCAAGCCAATTAAAAAGTATCCACCTTTGCTTTTTATTGCAAACAACGTGGAAAACTTTTCGGGGTTCGCGAAATTTCGTACTGTCGAATCAGTCTGCAAGCATTGCAATAACGATCGCACAAAATCGAAGATAGTTTCGTAACGCTTTATCCGTATTGCTGCTGAAATTTACCAGAATTCACCAGAGGGCAAATACTAACTCGTCAATTTGCTAATAAAAAACGATATGATGATTACGAATAGGTAGCTTGGTTTTGATGATTTCTACCCATGTATTTAGTTAGAGTATTTTACTTGATGAATTTTCTAGACTAGATACATCCGAACATTTTTATCTCCCCATTAGTTCAAATACATATGTATATACCTATATACCTATATAACCTATATCCCCATTAGTTATATATATA
>JAIFRP010000007.1:3625137-3639458 GCA_032403825.1 Odynerus spinipes | reverse complement strand
TCGGGATGATCTACTATACTCTTTTGAAAGCGACTAAAATAATAACGCATACCACAGAACAAATTCTTACCTCGGAATTACTAGTAGCCACACTGGAAAGTCCCGGAGACATGGCACCAGTGGTGGGGTCAGGACTGGCCGAGACCGGATTACCGTGCGACAGGAGTCCCGGCGCGTGCGGATACGAGGCGAGATGAGGATGCTGCGGTTTCTGATGATGAACCGCTGGTCCCGGAGGTGCACTGTGCACGACCATCGGCACGATCGGTGGCGGTGGTGCAGTCGGTGTTCCTCCGACATCACCCGGGGTTCCACCAGCGCTGCTATCGTTCCCGGCACTGCCCAGGACCGTCTTTACCCCTGTACCGCAGTCCACCCCACGAAACGATTCGTGAAGGTATTGTCTCACTTGGTTCTTCTGCTTTTGAACTACATGATACCTCGTTGGGTTCTCCAGCAACGTTCTTACCTAAAAAAAGCATTTATCGATAATGAGAATATTCATCTTATTTGTTGTAACGTGAGAGTATCGCAATATTACGAGACAAATTGAACATTGTATTAGAATTTATAGCTAACGTCATCGATGTGTCATTAGTTAATATCGTTATTTACAGTACCAGATTCGAGGATGTCAATAACCTGAAATAACGATATGCATCGAACGTGCTCGATACGAGAAAGGAAAGGGTCGAGGCTATAGCGGATACATATGTAATAGTTAGACGTTCAAATCAATGATCTGAAGTAAATCTTGTAAATGACATTTTCTTTTCCGTGTAACTGCTTAAAATCCGTCAAAATAACTCCAAATGATCGCAATAATTTAAATCACATTATTGACAGTAACCGTCGAACCTCGGCGTTCTATTTAACAGCGTTCTTAGAACCGTAACGTTGCAGAAACGCAAGACTTGGCTGATCTATTAGCGACGTTGCCCCGTTTCTAACTTTACGAGAGTAATAGAAAGAGAGAGAAAGAGAGAGAGAGAGAATATCAAACAGCCAGAAACCTCGAGGGCATTGGAAAGTGTTATTTCAGGGTTGCTGGTACATACTGGCCCGTGGTACATGCGATATCCTGAAGCTGAAAGCTACACGAGCGTGTTACACGCGAATACCGTGAACGAACGAAAAAAGAAAAAGATTGTAGGTAAGAGAAAGAAAGAAAAAAGCAAGAAAAAAGTCAATAGATCCCGATGGAGGTGTGGGGATAACCTGGAAAGCCTCTGTTTATTTTGTATGCTTTAACTATCTCGTGACATCGGCTTTAATGTATCTTTTCTGCTTTACTTATGCATTTTATCGCAAGAGATACCTACACCCATTATCGCATGTCGTACCACATTTTAAACAAAGGATATGTTTTTTTTTATCAGTGTGCTCCTGTCTCGCTATATTTATTTTTTTCATATTTGTTGGTCTGTAATAAACATATATCTAATATTATAATAAGTATATTAGTATTTTAGATTACAGTGAATCGAGTTAGGTATTAAAGTTAAAGTAAAGAATTAGATAATAAAATATTTAAAAAATTTTAAGTAAAATAATATCAAGTTACGATGAATAAAGTATGAATTGTTATTGTTAAAGAAATCGATCGAACGAAGAGACGTTTTAACTTTCTAGAATATAAAAGTCTAGTCTGAAACTTGCATGACACGAAAGATAAGCGGTTCTCTTCCCTTACGTCGCGACAATCATGACTGACTTTTGATGCCGGGCGACGACGTGATTATACAATGCATAGAGATAACATCGACGGAACTGGTAACTGGCATAACAGTATCGTACGACTGTCAATAGAATCGAGTGCCGCTGTGCAAACGATGCCGTTCTGCGATGTCACACGCACACATACACACGCATGCAACACATATGGAAACCGTACATGCATTTTATGCAAATCTCCCATTGTTATGTACGCGTCTACGTACAAAAAAAATGATGAATTGTGAAATTATGAAAATGAATGATTTTATTATAAAATTAGGATGAATGATAAGATAAAAAATGTTACGGGTTTATTTATTTTAACATACATTTTCTTAAAACATACTTGCAAGACTTGCGGCGGGACGTCAACGCCAATGGTCGACAATGGCGTAGGAGGAACCGGCCTGGGATGAGCAGCCGCGGGTCTCTGCTGCTGCAAACTTTGTCGGAACTCAGCCTCCCGTCTTTCCTGCTCCTGCAGCTGCTCTCGCATCAACTGCAGCCTCAATTGAGTGCGCGACGTGGGTGTCGCGGTTTTGAAGGTCGGTGGACTGAAAAAAAAATTTTTCGTTCTTTTCACTTTTTTATGTATTCTATTTAAGCTCATTATACTTTATTATCTTTTATTTTGTTGTTGCATATAATTTTGTTGTTTACACATTATCCTATGCATGGCTACTTTTCGTTTATGTAACACTTTAAATGGCAAACTTATTAACCGTGGACGTTATTCTTTTCCTGTTATCTTTTGCGTACTGAGCTATGCTCATATTAAAGAAATTTTACTCTCCCAGCCGTGAGTACAAGGAGCAACTTATTTTTACGCTTAGCTATCGTGCCATTAAATAGAACCTTTTATAAAGCGACGGCCCCGCCTCTGGCGCTCGCTTTCAATCTAAACTCACTTATTAGTTGTGATTAGCGATAGAGGCGATGCCTCGCTCGCATACTATCGATATTCTCGGTGCTGAGATACTATAAATTTATGCGTAAATTTATCTAATAATTAGAAGATAATTAGAACACTTAACTAAAATAGGGATTCAAATTACGTTAAGTTTTTACGTTTCTATCAAAACGTTTCGAGAGAATCGCTTATATCTCCGAGCATGACTGGCATATCGCACCTATTCCTCGCTAGATTCACGCTTATCGAGGGGCAGCCCATTAATTACTTATCTCGAACTAGTTCTCACGAGGCCGATTCGACCATGAGTTTACGTGAAGTTTCTTGCTCCCACGTCTCGCCATCGTGCTGGAGATAGGTTGATTCTACGAAGTGGACTTCGAGATTAGTCGGCTACGTCTTTTGGACTAGAAAGTTTAAGACCCTTGATATACCCGTTTTAATATTCGTTGTATCTTTATCATTTTTTTTATTTTTATATCTAATTTATTACTTTCCCACGTAATCGTTTACATGGCTGTACTTATAAATGTACTTAGGTAAAAACTTAGAATTTGTCATTCGTCATTTCAGAACAAAAGTGATTAGTAACTCGATCGGTAAAACAGAGACCGCACAGTTACCAAGGCGGCTAAAGCTAAAGACATTCCCAATTCGGGAACATAGCCAAGTGATGGCCATAAGAAAACCAAAATAGAGGGATTGCGCAATTTGGACGCAGCTTTGCTTCCCGTTTCTCTCTCTTCCTTCTCGCACGGATCGCGATTTAACCGAGCCCTAAGGCCGCGGTCACACGAGCGTCGAAACAACGTCCGTTGCGACGAACGTCGCGACGTCCGTCGTAGCGTTATCTTGGTTTGCATGAGATCAGTCACACGAGCAACGTCCGTTAATTTTGACGTACGTGCAACGCTAACAACGTCGAAAAACGTTAAACAATTGGAGCCGGGTTGTTACTTTCTTCATTTCTTTATACGGAAGACAAAACCAATGCTCGTGTGACCGCAGCCTAAAATGTACACTTTCATTTCACACATTTATCATACATTCAGGAGTATTACATAAGAGCTCGCCGCAAACGTGGAAGAAGACAAAATCGTGCCTCGAATACACGCGCGCCGCCCGTCGATATGGATTATGCGAAGTACGATAAATAGTATATGTTAAGCGAGATAAGAGATAAACGCGAGAAGAACCTCTCGTTTATTCAATAAGAGAAAGAGAGAGAGAGAGAGAAAGACACGAGGAGGTTTCACAATAATAAAGATTATTAATCATTTACTTGTAATGTTTGGCAAATTTCTCTATTATTTAACTATTATCTATAAAAGTTTCAAGAAAATCATGTTTAAAAACATGTTTAAAAACATTATCCTGTTAGACCCTTTAGAAAAAATTACGAAAAATAAAACCATTACAATTATGTACATTGACAGCAATCGTAATGATTACAGTGTTAATATATTTGTAATACAGGTACTATGTACTACTTTATTGTTATTATCTCGTAGCCTGGCCGAGGTTCAAAGTTACGAGAACACCCATCCACGCGTGTTCTCTCTCATTTAACTTGTTCAGTGTATTGTTCCACACGATAGTCGAATATAAACTCTCTCGAGTTGATATATAGAACGAAGCGTTTAGATGTGAATACCCGAACATTCGTTCGTTATTTAGGAATTTACGAAAATCCGTTCATTATTATAGAGAAATTTTGATAAATTACACTCGTAAGATCTCACGTATCACGGTAACTAATATTCCACGTAAATTACAGCTATACCGACTAAGCGAGACGGAATTAGATGAAAATTCGTATCGCACGAGGTTGCGTTGTTCGTGAACATAAGGCGATATTGTTTCACCGTCTAATCGTGACCAAGAACAATGAGAAGACATTTGCATATATTCGTCGCTAATGACTGACTTCGTAACAGGTCCTAATTTCCGTAGAACCTCATTTATAAGCTTTGCTGCCCCTTCCTCGCTCGTGGGTTCATCGTACTATGTAATAGCAACGTGTTCTCTTAACCTGGTACTTTTATTGCTGTTGTTTTTAACTTTTTACTGAATTTCATACTATTTCTCATAGTAAATCTTTTTCATACGACGGATATGCTCGTCAAATGCGCTTAACGTCATTTAACGAAATCGAAAAAAATATCTTCCCTCGTCAATTTTCGGCTCAACTATGCGACAACACAAGTTACAAGGAAGTTAGAAATAAACTCAAACCAAAAGCGTTTCCATAATCCGATTGTAACTGTTAAACTAGCGATACGAATGAATGAAAATTCCTAGGAGGAACTTTCGGATTGTTGATTTTAACGGATAATCCACGTTCTAACGTTGCTTTAAAATGTAACACTGCGCAGCAGCAATAGCGGCAACGCCAGGGAATATTCTACGAATGCAGGCGCGTTCATCATCGACTCGGAAACATTTAACTTACAAATGAATTAAACTCGCGGCTTGTACAGTTGGTAGGTATTGGTATTAGCTAGACAACGACTCGCGTGTTAACTTAAATCCGAGTGGTTGTTATTTCGATATTTCGATAGAGTTACCTAAACAAAGTCTATACTTGAATCTTTTAGCTCATTATCGCTGATACACAAAATTTCTTGCGATTTTCAATATTACGGAACAGTTAAGTTCTTTATGTTATATATTTAACACAGGTATTTAATAATACCTATATACAGGACCGCAGGACTGTAATACCAAATTTCGTGCATATATAAAAAATAAGGTGGATCGCTTATGGCAGCTTCATGCAAATACATCCTCCAGCTCTTTCTTATCCCCCCGCTATGGCGGACAAGGATTCTGTACGAAGAGCAGATATTACACGACGTTGTGTTCCCTCTCTTTTCTCTCTCCCTTTCTCTACCAAGTAAGAAAGGGAAGATAACGACGTTAATATCGTTAGTTTCGCGAAGAAGCCAGTGTATTCCGTATTCGGCCATCCTCCACGATTCTACCCTACAAATAACGCTGAAACGTAAGCGCGCAGCGAGTATCGCATAAAATAATACGCACTTATCGTCGAGGAGTCCTGTAAAATGTACCTTTATCGAAAAAAGGAAAAAGACAAAAAGAAGAAGAAGAAGAATAAAGTAAATTACTTAATAAACGTCGACGTGGTTGCTAGCGTATAATTTATGCGGTCTCCGGTAGAACTCGGGAAAGATAAAGAAAAGGAAACTCCAGTGACACTAATATTAACGGCAAAGAGGCAGCTCCTAATATCGTTACTTTCCATGGAGAAAATGGGAAAATAGATAGGAACTTTACGATATTACTTTATAACCTCGAACAAGTTTCATCGAGTGGGGAATACAAAAGATAAGATCGCCTTATTATATCCGCATTAACATAATCTAACAAAGATCCCTAATTTAAGAATAGCCTTTAGTGTAATATATACATACATAGATATAGTCTGCTGATAACATTATTCATATCGATGGCGGAGACCAAGAGAAAAGCGGAATAATCAAAAGCAAGTACTCGTTGAATCGCATTAAACGTCGAGGTGAGTCAATTCTTTAATGTTGTAATAATTATTATAATAAGGGAATAGAAATGGTAATTATTATTACAGATAGAAAGAGTGAAAGGGCGAGAAAAAGCTTTAATTATATATTAAAGGACGAAAATTTGAGCCTTTAATTTTGCCCGGATAAGAGAATTACGGAACCGCTCTGGGGAACACGAAAAATTTGCGTTGAGTGGTCGCGTGCACTTTGAACAAACGAAAAAGAGAGGGGAACGAGAGAGAGAGAGAGAGAGAGAGAACGTTGAACCACGGTAAATCTCGTCGTCGTTGGTCGTCTCTCCAGCAAAAAAATAAAAAACAAATAAAAAATAAAGAAGAAATAAGCGAAATGTTAAATCGAGCACTCGATTAATACTCACGCTAACGAATCTTATCGTTTAACCGCTTGCGCGTAAGTTAGGCTAACCATGTTATATGCACCCATCCATTAACCCTGCTACCACCACAACTCATTCACTCGCTCCGCTCGACTCAAACCCAAACCAGCCTTTCTCCATTTTCCATTCCGTCATTACGAATTTACAGCATTAATTTCGACTCCGTCTGCGAATTGATCGTTGCGTTTGTGGCTTCCCCGCGCTCCTGCCGTGTTAAGCCAGCCAAGCCGATTTTAATTACAGAGCAAAGGTGATTAGGGCGAATAAGCGATACAGAAGTAATGCCACTATTTCTGCTAAGCGGTGAACGTTGGTTCTACGTGGTAGAGTACAGCGAGGGGTAGGAGATATGCATACGATTTTTTTGTGAATTTAATAAAGAAAAAGGGATGGAAATTAGAGCAGAAATTAAGGGCAAAATAAAAAGAGGAGAGATAGAATTTAGGTCGAGCATGCGATTAGCGTTTTGTTGTTTGTTATTATGAATATCCTGTATCAATCTCATATTGAATCATTATGAATAAATTTCTAATAGAAATTCTAAATTCTAATAGGAAACATACTGTAAAAAGTAAAAGATAGGAAAAATCAGTTCGTTTTTGCACATCGAAGAATAGCCAGTCCGGATATTTCACTGAACTCTTCTTCCTACAAAATTCCGAAATGTAAACGCGTAAGTCTTGTGTAAGTTACGAGACATAGAGAAAGAGAGAGAGAGAGAGAGAGAGAGAATTCTAAAAGTTTTCGAGATACCCGTCGACCAAAGTTCGGCGTTGACGGTGAGAGCACGAAGGGAGAGTTCTGCAAGATTTTACATACCGGGGTTAAAAACGAGGCGCGACGAAAAACTTTTCGAAGAAGAAACGCTATTCCGAACGGTAAGAACGCTTTACGATCTATTCATGCTCTTACGTGGTAACTCTCGAGGATGGTCTATGAGAGGCTCGAATTTGACCGAAAACTTTCCTCTTCGAGTAGTGGAATCCTCGAAAGAAATATATATATATATATATATATAAACGTTTTCGAATGCCAGATTTTGTACCTCGTTAGATATTTCTTTCGTTAAACTTTCTTCCTCTTTCAGGGAAAATTCGAAAAAATGTATGAAACTGGAAAGCTCGCAAAGGATAACAAATAAAAGACAATTTTTCTTTCGCTTTTCGTTCTTTCGGCGGCAACTTTTTCTACGCGACATTTTCCTAAGAAATAAAAAATCTTTTGTAGGATAGAAATACATCTATCTAACATCATTCTTTAAATTTTATATATTGAAAAAAATTTAATGTATTTAAATTCGAAATTGTAAGGGTGAAGGGTCCTCCTCAAATCCACTTCCCCAGAAATCGTAAGAAATAACTTTTATATAATCTAAACGAAATTAGAGATAGAATTAAAAAATGTTCAAGTTTGGTTGCCTACCGTAGGCAACCCAGTATACATTGGTGAACGAAGCTTTGCATCGCACATAAACGAGCGCGAGTAAACCTGACGCGTTCTAACTTATTAGCTCTACGAATTTTTTTTCCATCGAATATTAAAAGTTCGAACGATATTAAAAATAAAAAATAATAAGCGATCTCGACGTCGTTTCGTAGATAATAAAATGGCCGACGAAAAGAGATAAACTAAAAACTAATCGAGCGAGAAAAACGTTTAATATCGTTCGCCGAAGATATCGTCGACGTTATTTCGTGAAAAACAAGCGAGATCGCCTAACTGTGTTAGAAGAAAGGGGGAAGGGAGACATAGAATCGTTATCATTTTTCTTAGCGGAAAAAGAAGCGCGCGCGAGCGGATAACTTCGATGAGAGAGCAAGAAAGAGAGAGAAAGAGTGAGAGGGAGTTCGATATGATCGATCACCACGTTCGCGTTTTTTCACTTCGCCATATTTTCCTTGGCAAAACTAGATGACCCAAATTATCGTTCGATCGGTAATAACCGAGTCCGATCAGCCGTGATCAACTTTTACTTTCGGCGCAAAATGTTTCGAACGGCTGTGAGAAGTAAGTGTTTCTCAATATTAATATTAACAATAAGTTTAACATTTCTTATTATTTATCTACAATTTTTAAAAATAGAGTTAATAACTTTAGTCTGAGAACGGCTTATTTCTTATACTTATTATTAAAAGTTTATATATGTTTCCAAGATTGCATATCGAGTGCCGATCATCGATGATGGTATTTACGAATCACCATAATGAAGATACAATAACACATTGTCTTATATCGATGTTAATTAAGGTTTCACCGTTACCTTATATATTACCGTTATCAACGTCGAAAATACACGAAAACTGAATTATGCGGAAGCACGTTACGCTACTTAACGCTGTTAGATGCTCGGTACATTCGTGACACGCGCCATCGCTCATTATCCGTAATTACACCTTGGGCGCTTGCATCGTCTCACCCCTTTCCGTCTCGTGTAAACTACCTACGTTGCCCTAAGTAACATAAATCAGGATCTATCGTACACGTTGACCATCATATTGTACTTCTAACATTTTTCGATACGACCGATAACCATAATCGTATAAAATGTTATTTGAGAATCGTAAATGTATTTTTAAATTCATTTATCCTATAATGTAACCGTGGACCAATATGGTCGATCGTTGCACGTACGAACGAACGATCAAAACCACGATATGGATTCGGGTTATGCAAATAAAAGCAGAAAGCGAGATCGAACGATAACCCTCGTCTCGTTGTTCGATGACGTTAACTCTACCGTTACCATTCCGAAACCGAGGAAAGGTAAACAAAAGCATGGTTACGTTACTGCTATGAAAATCAGGAACAAGGTCGTCATTACTGTTCACTGGTACGTAATAAACCACATAAGATTGAAAAAAATTGAAAAAAAGGTGTTCTCTTTAATAATTTTAGTATTTGCAATATTCTATTCTTTAACACTCAATTTTTTTAAAGGTGCAATAATAATTTGAATAAATATTTTAAAACTATAGATGAATGGGTTACGTGATCACGGTAAAAATAAAAATAGTATGAAAATCACCCGTAGACTTTGCTCGATGGTGTAATCTATGCAACGCTATTTGCAGGATATATGTATGTTTTTGAGAACGTTGATTACAACCGAAACCGAAAATCTTGCACGCGAGCAATGATAAATACGTTTTCTTCAAAGTATTCCTTATTCCCTGCCAAATCCACTGACGAAATTCTCGCAGAATTCTTTGCAATCGGTTTAAAGGGAAAATGTTAGAATTATTATAACGTTAGAAGAAGAAAAATAACGATATATAAAATAAACATCGTCATGCAGAATTTGCACTCTATTATAATTACTACCTATTTTATGACAGCAAAAACACTCAAACTGTTTATTAATTTAAACTACTACTAATTAATCTAGACTACTACTAATTTAAACTATAGAAAATAATTAGAAACGGATTAGGTTAACCCTGGAGTACCGCTCGATCCTTCTTCTTAATCTTAACTATTAATTACATTGCATATGAAGATTCTTTTCTCGAAGTCGTCAACGAGCAACGTTACGAATCAAAATTTTGACGTGAACGTTGACACGAATGACAAAGCCATACTGGACGACCACGCGGGTAATACCGCTTTCCGAGATAATTAATAGCCGGTTAATGAGGAGCAACGACAGCTTCCGTCACGTAGTACGCATACCTACGTAGTATGTGTACGTCGAAAGCGAATTACAAATCAAACAGCAGGGACGCTCGCAGAATTGCTGGCATAATCGAGGGACGTCATCGACTGGCTTCATCGCCATCGAAAACAAGGAGAATCGTACGAGAGAAGACGTCTCTATCGATCAACGTTGCGTGGAATCTTAACATAATCCCGGAGCTAGGATGTTCTTGTGATCAGCCAGTTCGAATCTGTCGCTTTCAGGAACTCGCTTCAAGTCGAAATACGTCGACTTGCATTCGCGATCAATGACCCAATTTTCAGCAATATCGCTGACACGTCAACGACAGTTTCTCGGTACGTAAGTGCATTAAAATCGATGACTGCTAAAAAGTACTATATTATGTGATGTTCGAAAATATAGAATATTAAACGAAGAATAATTAGACTTGAACATTTGAAATGTTACATCGAAATGATTTTTTTATCGTTTCTTTAAGTGATTTAAACACTTTTTATCGATCCCAATAGTAATAATGAGATTGACGTCTTCAACGTTCTGAATAAATTGTGTTACATGAAAAAAGCGTGTAAAAAAGTAATATTATTGCATTTGTGGCAATGAGTAGACACAACTTGTGTCGTGTCTGCCTTATGGACGACTGCCGGCTGTACGCGTAACTGGCGTACGTCAAAAGTGCATGTGCAGCAAGGACGTTTAAATTTGGACTCAATGTTTACGGCCGAGGTAGAGAGAGGAAGAAAGATAGATAGAGAGATAGAGAGAAACAAAGATAGAAACGAATGCACGTTAGCCGAGGAATTAAGTACATTAAACATTCGGAGGAACATATTCAGTGGAAAACTATTTAACAAAGAAAAAAGGAGAATAACCAGAGTGTGTTGCTTTAACGAGTTAAATCGCACGGAAATTCATCTACGTACTCCCGTGATTACTCATCGATAGACCAAAACAAGCTACATTCAGAAAGAAATGATTGAATCAAGGACTGAGCTGAGTCAGCATCCAATTGGAACATACCACCTGTACAATTAATACAGGTCATATTGCTCATCGATAAACGATAAAAAGAATCTAACAGATTTTCATAAATAACATCAAGGAAAATGTAACGATTAAATTTTACCAGAATCCGTATCTAATGGCACAGTAAACTTCACAAACAAAATCTTGTCTATTTCTCACTACTAATCCCGAAATAAGAAAGTGAGCCTTAATAATCTTCACGAAAGTCATCACCAAGAAAACCAAGTGATCCTAATAAAAAATGGTCACAATGAAACACTCATCATTGTTCATGGACAATCACAAGAAAACAAAAGAGCTCGTTGACGATAGAAGAAGAAGAAGAAGAAGAAGAAGAATCAAGATGGCAGCCGATCTCAAAGGTGGGAACATCTGGAAGTAGTAAGGGTTAGGTGTACCGACTCGAACCAGACGAACGTTAGACGCTAGGTGGTTAGTCTCGATCAGTCCAGTACCAGCCTTGCGGTCGAGTAACGCGCAATGGTCTCGGCAGGGTAGCGATGTTGGCCGCGTGATTGTTCGGTAGTACGACCGGAGCTGGTGTCCTATCGACGATCGATGGATCCATCTCGAGAATCATCCGTAGATCCTCGTCGATCCCAATATGAACACGTACGTGTTGTTGTTCCTCCTGCTGTTGCTGTCGTTGTTGCTGATGTTGAGTACGAAGGAAATCAAAAGAGTTGTTGGAATAATTCCGCGTTTCTCGCGAATACAATGGAGGTGGTGCTATCGGTGAAGCTGCTAACGGAGGTAGTGGTGGTGGTGGCGGCGGTGGTGGTGGTGGTGGAGGAGGTGGCGGAGGTGGTGGTGGAGTTGGCGACAAGGAAGATGGCCGAACGACAACGTCGTTTATCCGATCAAGCCGCGAGACGAGCTCCTCGAATTCGACGATCTGTCGCGCGGTCTCGGACGCGCCTCGCATGTCCCAAGCCGCCGAAATTTCTCTTCTTCTAGCCGAGACGCACACTCGCACGCTCGTTCGCTTCGCGATCGGACGACTCGAGGCGTCGCGACGCTACTAAAACGGCCGCTCGCGTTAACGTCTTTTGAGATTTTGGCACGGGAACCTCGCTGGGGTTCCCGCCAGTTCTTGCCAACATTCGAACGCGCCACCTCGTCTCCGCATGTGTGATTCTTCTTATTTCTTCCTATTCTTATTCTTATCCTTATTGAATAACGTGTTACATCGCTGGGGCGCTACCTCCACGTGGCGAACATTCGCATTCTTTCCTACAGGATGTCATTTTCGTTTGCCTAACGTTTAAAAGAATTAGCGTGATTGTAATCGGTAAAATATAACGACGGTTGGTTTTAAATAGCGATTGTTATATGGATAAATAAGACAACATTATTGACAATACGTGTATGCACACATTTACTATATCTGATATTAGAGGAAACTCGTTTCTAAAACGTTCTTGCAGCAATTCCTCTGCAGAGGTATCCAGCACGAAGAAAGTATCATACACACGATTACCAAAGGCACGCGCATCATATCTGGTATCTTCGTGATCGAATCGATTTGTGCTCCATGGAACGTAAAGAAATATGGGTAAAGAAATGTTCGTGATATGTTTGTGAGATCCAGGAAAAGGTATATTCTTTTGAAAAAGTTATGATACCGGTTAATAAGTACCGTTATTAAAGTTATTATGTATGTTATTTGTTATTCGAGTTATATGCAAACATAAGGAAGCATCTGAGCGTTAGGATAAAGGAATTTTCTTGATAACCCGTTCGTAATTATCGACTTCATATATTTTTTACGCGATAAGATAAAATCAAAGTGTGTTAATTACTTAAACGTTTCCTCTATTCTAAACTTTGAAAAATTGAAAAATGTAAAAAGCAATGGGCAATTATCTTCTATCGATGGGGCAGTGTATAAAAACAGAAAAATTTTCTCCGACATCGCTTTGCTCTTCCATTAATTTATCTGATTAATCTCTCCTGGATATTGTATCAACGCTAACGATACAAATATTCCACGGAAAAGGATTCGATTACGCTTTCCATCGAATATTAACTCGCTTCCTGTAGTATGAAATCCTTTGTCGAAGCCATGACGTATCTTCGTTATCGTGGTAATGTCAAAGCGACTGACACGTTCGGAGTTTGTCCACATTGAAAGCGACGTCCATTGTGCTAATAAGTGCTACTGTGTTATACAGGATGTTTCACGTAAAGCAGACTACCTAAATATCTTCTCCATTTGTGATGGGAAATGATAAAAACGATATTTATACAAAAATGTTTCTTCCTTCTAATTCCTCTCATGAAACCGTTCAAATTACATAAAAAATAATTCTCGTATTATCAAAGATATTTAGGTGGCCTGTCTTACGCGAAACACCCTGTGTATTTCCCCGAAGAAAAGATATATAGTAAAAAAAAAGGGTAATTTCATTACGAAATTTTATTTCTATTTAAATTTCGATTTTTCAATATGGACACAGTAGGTATTCTCAATATCGAGCATCGACCGGCATCAACACGGTATTAAATACGATTTATCACTATACTAGCAGTCATTGCGCCAGCTAATGCGAGTAGCGAACCGGTTCACGCCGGATTCACCGTGTCAACTCGCTTTCTCATATCCATCTGCTTCAAAGAGGATCTCCTCTCTCTCGCTCTCTCCCTCTCTCGTTCTCTTTTCCCCTCTTGCCTAATGTATTGATATTGTTGGTATTGTTTCATTCTGCTCGGTGCTCAACCGAGTTAAACTCACTACCACGAGTGTAATACGTATATGTACAAACAATTTTATCAAACACCATTTATATTTCAAAATTAAAAAGAGAGAAAGAGAGATAGAGAAAAGGCGAACAAAATTTATTTGTCATCAGCAAAAACACAATACGTAAAGATTGCGAAAGAATGCTATAATTACACACATAACTAGTCTTGAAAAAATGAGAGGAGCATCTTCAGATCGTTCACATACCTACATACATACATGTTCATTTACAAATACGAACATAAGTATGTAGGTACATATATTGCACTCCACTCATGCGAGTAAAAATACTCAAGACTGTTGTGGATTCTATCTCCCCCCCCCTCACTTTG
>JAIFRP010000007.1:3599783-3625118 GCA_032403825.1 Odynerus spinipes | reverse complement strand
ACTTCGTTAGTATAAGAATGACCGCAGGACACGATGTCGCCTTGGAAACCGAGAAAGTCGATGGTCGTGGCAAGGATCGTTCATCGTTCTCTCGAGGTCGTCACACTGGGACTCCCACTTGCTGCACGATGTGGCAAGCCGAGCGATCGGAGACAAACTGTACGGAAAATTCACCCATGAGTCTGTCCTTGAATGATCTACTTCGATCTCTTCGATCTTAGCGACGCGAGGAACTTCCGCGAGAGACCTTAGCGGTTCTTTAAGTTACCTTCTAACTAAACGACAAATTTTTTGCCGTCCGATGACGAATGAAAAAGTCTGCAGTATGCGCTTACTCTTATNTAATAAATGTATCAGTGTTAAAGAAACTAATATGGGTGATAGTATCCTTACTTCTTGAAAAATTGGAATCTATCATCAATCAGAAAAGAGGATACGAAATGAGAAAGCGAACGAGTGAAAAGATAACGTTTCACGGTGAGATCTTTTCCTGTTTTTACTAGTACACGTTACGAATCCATGTAATTGCAGCTTTACGCTGCACCAGTACCCCTTTCACTTCTCACCTTTCGCCGCTTCAATCTGAAGCACGCGTGCCATTGCACGAGGATGAGCTCAACCAGAGAGCAAAATCAAAGAGACTGATCTTGATTGAATACCTTCTTTGGACGATTATATGTACCATGAAAATCATTAATCAAAAATATATGTACCTTCATAAAAAATGTAAAATATATGTATGTATATGGTGATGACCACATGTGTGTTCCGGTTAAAGTCCGGATTGATCTAGTTTTCACTATTAATTAAATTACGTAATTGACGGGCCGCCATACAGCCCGCTCAATATGCTGAATACTATCTCGCAATAATAATGCCCACGGCGAACCGAAGACGTCACGCTCAACATCTGCAAGATAATATATGATGTTGATACGTACACACGACGTTCAATGTATGTAATATATGATCTATATACGTACGTTCGACCAACATACGGTACATTATAGGCTCTTTAAAACGAATTTTACAATGAGAAAATTTGTAATTAAATTTTTCCTTCCATTTCTAACATTTACATTCGTTTCATCGAGATTTATAGTTTAAATTTGTGAAATCACATAAAAATAATAAAAATTACGGTAAAAGAAAAGTATCGAGATAGTTTCGCTTCGTTTATAATATCTATAAAATTCTCTCAAGGTTTCTTGATCTCGGCGCGCGTACGCTTAGCAAATAATTCGCTCGAAGCGTTAACGCTTGGAACTCCGTTGATGTTTGCAGAAGAAATAACGCGATGACGTATGTAGTTCGTTAACTACACGAGAACCGTATAGTACACCACGTATTGAGACACGTACTCCATTTTTTCTGAAGTGGAGGAAACAACCACAAACTATTCTCGATAACGATAATAATCGAATAATTGATCGAATAATTGATACGATTGCTCGTGTAAGATAAAACTGTTCGGATTGTCAACATGTCCAACGCGTAAATCGAGATGACGTGATGTACCTGTAGCTCGGAATAATTTCACTTTCACGTTTATAACAATTAGCTAAACAAGTGACTTCATACGGGGCACAAAAAACACGTGCAGCGTGCAACAACGAAGCAATCATGTAACTTTGTTAGCAGATAGGATATAAATCGTCTGTCTGACCCGACACCCAACTGATCATTAAACGAATGAGCAAAAGCCTCGCGTCGCGGTATATAAATCTAAATAACGGCAATCACCAGAGCATGATCCTTAAGATCTTCGAAGATCGAATCACGATTCGTTCGCATGATCGTTCGTCGAAGGAACTGAATGAAAGAGAGAGAAACATTAATTAGAAAAATTATGTAAATTTCCAATTTTTAAACAACTGTTTCTTTTCTAAAACCTAATTATTACTAATTGTAACAGGTGTGATTCAAAAGTTAAACATTATCTGAGATCCCCTCTCTCTCTTCTTGTCTCTTTCCCTTCTCTTTCTCTTTTCAATACATAAATATTTTCTTGTCTCGAAAAGGAATCAAAATCGAGAGACAGCCTATTTTTTCGCGTATCGTACGCCGACTAAAGCCGCGATTACGAGCTAGCGCACTACAATGCACGACACGGAGATAACGCTCGGTGTTACTGCTCACTTTTATCGGGAGAACAGAAATAAAAAGAGAGAGATAGAACGTTTGCCTGTACGTGTGTACGAGAGAGAGAGAGAGAGAGAGAGAGAGAGAGAGAGAGATGAACACCGCCGCCGCCAGTTGGAATTTGTGGAGAACCGCAAAGAGGAATAACGAGGAGTGTTAGTGGTAGCAATAGTCAGTGAAAAATAAAAGGAAAAAGATGAATTCGAGACGTGGTAAAAAAGATTAGGAGACTCCCATTTCACATTTTTTCATGATTCCTAAAGATTACCCTTGAAAGCCGTGCGCGAGTAACCGCTCGCCGCAGTCAACTTTCTCTATCCGAGTATGTAAAATGCTTAAAGGATAATTTCCGTCGCAAAAATAAAGCGAGCGAGCCAGCTTGGAACCTCTCCCTCAACTTCCCAACACTCCCTACTTTTCTTCTGTTCTCTTTTTCTTGCAACCCCTTTTTTCGAAAGAACACCACTCCGGGTAGGAAAGGGAGAGTTTTACTGAAGACCCAGTTTGCATACTCGCCGTGAGCTTTCCGCTCGTTTATAATTTATTAATAATATTTTTATCAATTATTTGAGAACTAGTTTTAGAGTTATTAAGAAATAATTGAAATGATTCGGGTATGTACATATTGTGTGCGTGTGTTTCCCTTGTATATATAGTTTCAATATAAAAACTGACTCATCGATCGAATACATATTCAGGATGACTGTGGAAAACCAATTGAAACGAATTTCTGCATACATATCTGCATACTGCATGTTTTTTTAGCAAGGCTCGTAATCACGACCGTCGGATGATATCATCGTCAATAATTTACTGAACGAAACATCTTCGTGACCTTTTTTCTTCAAGAAAGAAGCGCGTCTGGGTTTTATTAGCAATTCGATAATGAGCGATGTAAAATTTTTCTCGTGTGTATCGAAGGTGCGTGATTCATTGAGTGAAAATTAGAAAATTAGAGATCACGTCGAATGATCGAGTAGTCGAATGATCGAATAAAATGAGATCTTCCTACGAACGAAAATAAAAATAGTAAAGAAAATAATTTGTTCTTTTCGTTCGATTAATCGGTAAAGTCGAAGTATCGTGTTGGGTTAGACAACCCTGATTCCGGATAATGAGCTGAAAATAGAAAACTATAAATACCACTGGTACGCGTCTTCTTAACGCTTTCGACGCATGACTCAACGCTTTTTGTGATACTTTACAAAAAGCGTTGCACGTCTGTCGTTTAACTCCACATTCCGCGACTCGATTTTTCAAGCTACGAAATGAGGGTCGCACCGTGGGATAAAAACTCGATTTTCTCGAAAGTATCGCAGAATATTTAATAAAAAATCAAAGGCAAAGTTTGTATCATAATGTAACGTGTATCAAGCAAAAATTTGGTGATATTTTTTTTACAGAAAATGTCCCATGGTAGTGATGACAAAACTTGTAAAAAATTTATAAAAGATATAGCATCCGTAAAAATACATAAAATAAAACACACACAAGCGGAAATAATAACGATGGCACGATCGATGAAACACTCGACGGCATTTCCTACCGTAAATCAAGCCAACCATTTCTTCCTATTAATTTATCTTTTCGCGACGTTTACATATTCTATTAGGAATCTCTTCGTGTTTTCGTAGCCGCGAGATGAATAAATGATCGAATGTTATTTAGAAAAATAATAGACGAGCTGACGCGAAAACCGTGTGCGTTTAAGCGATCGATCGTGAAGGTAGTTTATCATTGCACACGCATTGCCGAATAACGATGCATTTAACGATATATATTATTCAAGGCCAATATTCGTTCGTGTCTTCGCAAGATAAACGTTTCAAAACAACGTCTCTTCAAAAGAAAAAAAAGAAACAAGAGCAAACGCACTTTTTTTAGAAAAAAACCATCGTTATTACTAAAAATAAGAAAAAAGAAACCTCGACATGACAAATTTTGTAATAAATAATATTATCTGCTGTCTAATTAACATTAAAAATCACTCGAACGCAAATTTTCATAAACGTTGCTTATAATTACCAAGCAACACAACAAATTGTGTCCATCGAATAAAATGAAACATCCATTACAACAACGAGCTAATTCGAAACATCGAACGAGCTGCTAATCGCGGTATTAAATTTATGCAAAATACGCAGAAGCATTTCACGGAATATCGTCAAAATTTCAGATTATTTCTACGCGTGTGAAAACTTGGCGATGATCCATGCATCAATGGTATATGTCACGATCATCGACATTGATTAGCAAACCTCGTAAACACATATACTAATAGTATAATAAAATGATATATAACAATATAAAAGTAATATGTATAACACAGTGTGCAACTTACACTTGTAATTTGTTACAAATGTTTCTCGAAATTTTGTTACGCACTCTATAATCTACTATTTTTAATAAACGAAGATATATGTTCATGCATATGTTTTACTTTCGTTAAATCATCGTCGAAGTACCTAACATTTGAAGAACGGACAAATAACGAAATAAAAGTGAATAACAAAGACTTCATTCACGTGTGATCGATCATTCTGTTTTTTTATAATTGCCCGCAGCAGTGCGCACGTTTTATCTTCGTTCAATGTTCGCGCACGCGTCGACTTTTGTTCGCATATGTATTGTCCATGTATTAGTAGTACGCGTATGCATTAGTTCCTCATTAGACTTCTTCAAGTTGAAACAGCGAAGACGAGTTCGCATTCGACTCGTTCCTATTAACGATTCCGTACTCGTTTTATTCTGTCATTCGGGTTAATAGTCTCCCTCTTACTTATTATTCACTTTAAAAGAGCGCTGCATCTTCGCCAACTCTGTTTGTCGTTATAACTCAAATGTTTTTTCATGTTTGAAGAATCCTAATCGCCGATCGGCGAGTGTAAACATCGAGCGAGCGTGGCTCACGAGTTAAAAGTTTAAGTAGCACGCGTTCTACTAGTATACGATACAATCGACGTTCGACAATTCGGTCGGTGAAAACCGAAAAGAAAATATGGAAAATGGGACAAGAAAAATAGTATATGAAACATTGGTAGAAAGCCTACAATTGGAGGATCAAACAGAAAAATTAGAAATCGTAACACAGTTGCCGTTCTACGCGAAAACGTAGATCCTAATAACACTTTGTAGAATGTGAAAATTTTATTTTGTATTTCTTTTTTTTTTATGTGGGCATAGAAAGTCAGCGAAAGGAAAGTCTTTTAATTTACTTTCTCATAAGTATAAAATGTCATCCACGTTTTAAATAATCATCGATGTACACTCGTGCAATCGAGGCGAAAAAAATCGAACGCAAACAAAAAACAGCACCATTAAAATTCGACTAATCTCTTAAAAAGAGATTAAAGGCCACGCCGCAAGAGTAGTAGTAGATAATACAAGAGAAAGGGATAGATAAAAGTATAAGAAACGAGAAAGATAGCGAGACGATGCGAGTCTCGTATGCGCGCGTGCGCAGGTCGGTACCATCGAGGAAATCGCGCGCCTCGTTCGAAACATGGAAAGGAAGGCGGATGGTATGTCGAGCTCGTTAGTCACGTACCTGCCGGTGTCGGGAGCGCGACTCTTCAATTCGTAATACATGAAATCCTTGGTAGTGGTGGATAAAAGAGAGAGTGCTTGCTCGAAATCGTCGTCTCCGAAGCCGTGATGATCGTTCACGTCGCTGGTAAGGGCAGCGAGATCGAATCCCATGTCGATGCCGGATTCGTCCATTCTAACGCGACGACGAGAAAAGAGACGAGGAAGATGAAGAGGAGGAGACGGTTGAGGAGGCGGAAGAGGAAAAAGAGAAAGAAAAAAAGATATTAACACAGTTCCTTTCCTTGTTTGTCCCTCTCGGAGACTCCACGAGTCGACTCGTTCTCCTGAATTCTTGACTTTCCTTCGCGACGTAAACGCCACGAGTCGAGAAATCGTTTTCTCGATAGGAGATGGCTACCTTGCAGATGCTTCTTCTATCTCTCTCTTCCTCATTCTCGTAGTTTAAGATAAAACTTTCTCTTTCGTTTTCTTTGCCCCGGACTCTTTATTTTAATCCGCTCTTCTTTCGTTTCTTTCTTCTTTATAATATCATTATCTCTGGCTCCTCTCTCTCTCTCTCTCTCTCTCTCTCTCTCTCTCTCACGCACTCTTCGAGTTATCCTTCCTTCTCCCGCAGCAACATGGCGTCTCTCATGGAAAAATCGATCGATCGACACTGACGCGAGATCAATTGCGAGATTAGTTAAATTCACGCTCGAAGAAGAGAGAAAGAGAGATGGCAAACGAAATAAATTGCGCAAACGAATGAACGAATGAACGTACGAACCAACGCGATGGAGGAAAAAAGGTTCACCGACTGCCGGCAGACTCCCAGTCCCGCGGGATGTCGCGAATCGCGATCACTGAGCGCGCGCGTGTGCGCGCTGCTGGCGCGCCGTACGGTGCGAGCCGCTCGTTCGCTCGCTCGCTCGCTTGCTCGCCCGCGCGCGCGCGCGCATCGACGCTTGTCGAAGTTCGAAGCGATGGACGGGGTGAAAGGGGGAGTGATGGGCGCTCCAGGGGAGGGGTAACGATACCAGCGGCGCGCGCGAGATAGACCGCAAGTATGCGCGGCAGAGAAAAAGAGAGAGAGAGAGAGAGAGAGAGAGAGAGAGAGAGATGGAAATAGAAAGATAAAAAGAATAAGAGAAAGTGTTTTATTATACACAGCATAAGCTTTATAAGAAGGAAGATGCAGTAAGTATACAATATGGTTAAACTAAAACACAAGTCATTTGTATATTTAAAAAAATTACTAACAATTATTAAGGAACAATAGAGAAGAGGGAGAAATAGTTGTGTAGTATATATAATACTTGTAGAAGAGAGCAAATGTCATTTAAAAGTAATCGTCGAGGAAAAATCGCGAGTGAATAAATAATCGAGTTGATTGTAAACGGAATTGAAATGAAACGAAGCGAGATAAAGAGAGTGAAATGGGACAAGTCGAGCGTCTTCAATGGTTTAATCACTAAGAAGAATAGAGAGAAGAGAATGTCAAGAGTTCTCGCACGAGATAGTATCTACGGTAACTAGCTCGATCCTCTTGCAAACGTGACGAGACGAGACGATGGTAGCGACCTCTATATCCAATTCTTCCCTTCGATCTCGTATGGACCGCGTAAAACGTTCCGCGAAAGAGAGAGCGAACGATTTTGCGAGCTATGATACGCGCCCCTGATGATCAACTACGCGGATCGCGAATAGCTATTGCGCATGCGTATTATGATACTGCGGTTTCCCCACGATCGTCGCGAGTAGCGCCATCGTGTGGCGTCGATCCGTAGCACGTGCGCTCTTTATTTTATCTTGCATTTATTTCATCTCTTTTTCTGTTTAAGTATGTTTGTTGAAATTGAGGAAATCGGAGAATAATGAAGGATCTAAAAAATTAAATATATGCATATGTACGGTTTTATTGATAAGATAAAATGTAAATTATGTAAAATAATAATCATTTGTATGATTTCAGGTTTCGGTGAATGCTCAATTCGAAAATAGATTGAAGATTTATATAGATCTATTAAAAATGAAGAAATTAAATGTTTTGAATAACATCGCTGTTGTTTAAATAAATTATTTATATTGTAATCTATTTATATATACTTCCTTCCCATGTGTACAAGGTGCTCATATATTTAAGTAATATGACGTTTCATCATTCGCCGAACGATCGGAACATCGTATATATTATTAAACGTTTTGCAATACGTAACGAGCCTGCCAATTCGTATAAATAGCTAATCGACGATGTATACCGCAGCAAGAACAAATTATTCATCGTCCGTATAAATTCCACAACGAATATACGTAGCTGACAACGTTGCTGGTCTCTTGTTGCTAATCGTCATGAAATAAAACGTTAATGAATAGTGTAATGAAACAAACGAAAAGAAAAGCGAACAATTTTCGGTATCTCTTGTAATGCAAATTTTAGATGTGATTGAACATTTATGAGCTATACATGTATTATATCTGATATATAAAACATACATATATACATATATCGATTAGGGAATTCTTATCGCATGTACCTGCCAGATAACGATAATGAATGCAAGTAATTATTTACACAGCGTCTCGACTGTTTAACCGGTGCTCGTGTTATTAAACTTTTGACAATGAGAAAAAATAGATTAAAAGAGGTAGAAATTGATGAAATCGGTTACGATCGATGGGACGTTAAAATCATATCGCCAAAAGCGACGTGCTTACGAAAAGACAACTCGCCTCGCACGAAGAGCGTCGTTGGAACCTTCCTCATAATACGCAAGTATAATATTGAAACGAGACTAACGAAAAGAAACGCGCAAAATTTCTCAGAAAGAATGCACCTCGTTGTTGCAAGGATGCAACAAAGTTGTTTCGCCATTTGTTTTTTCAATCCTCGTTGTGAATGCGTACGTGACTGCCCACCGATACTTCTATGCGTCGATTTTAATAAAATAATCTTATTATATGACCTCGGGGTTACGATATTCTAAAGTAATCTGTAGAACAAAGTACACACAAAGTGTCCGTTCCATATGGTTATTACACTGGAAAAACCGAACGCATTGAATGCAGACTAATATATGTAACATTGCTGCGAATCTGGTTTACGATTTTCTAGAAATTTTCTTGGGCCTCTCTTACGTGGATTTTGTTAAAGTGTAACCAAGTCGATGGCGTAATTTGTAAATTTTGCTGACATCGACTCGATCCGGTGTAACGCGAAAGTCTTTCAAAATAAGAATCAGTATTGTTCACGTTCTCGAATATTCAGGATCGCGATGAATAGTTTACGATGGACAGTGCATCTCTCGTTTACATTGATGATTTTATTAAGAATAAACGCGATCGAGGTATTCGGTCAAACTAAACACTTACCACCGGAAATCTCCAAGAAACTCGACGATTATTGGCGAGCGTACAAGGTGAAACTTATTGTGAAAATAATATTAAAAAGTTGGCGGCGACTTACGGGAATAAAAAAATATCATAAAGTACCGGTAGCTGAAGACGTAAAAAAGAAAATGTACATTCTTGTTTAATTTTTTACACTTCACTTAAAAACGCTAGATCTTCTAGTGCAAAAAAAAAACAAAAAGTCGGGTCTTATTGATAATGTTCTGAGTTGAACGCATCAGCTACTAGTATAATCTCAGTCACCGGTACGATCACTTTAACCTGATGGCAAGCGGGCAAGGGATCCTGTTAAATATTAATGGACGATCGTTCCTCGCGGTGAACAGGCGCAGTTCAACAAGACTTACAGCGGAAACCTCGAAAATGCAAGACGGATCGCCTGGGAGCAAAATCTCGTGAAGATTTACGAACACAATTTAATGGCCGCAGCGGGACACCATGGTTACATGTTACGAGACAACCATATCGCCGATCTCAACACTCAACAATACGTTCGCGAAATGGTCGGTAGGAGTTTGCAATCGATATCTTTCTATTCTCTCTTTTTTTCTCTACTCGCATAAAAAACTCATGAGATTACAAACAAAATTTATCGATTAACGGGTGCGTCTCGCTATCCGATACTTTTTCGTACTTGATATCTCGCTAACGTGAGACCATAAAACTTGGAATTATCGCGTACGCCTTGTTACCGTATACACAGACTATAAATTATTCATAGAGTCGAGAACTAAAGCGAGATCGCTTATTTAGAATTCATCCATAAATTTCGAGCATCGCGTTATTACACCTTTCTCACATTGCTTGTAATGGAAACGTAGAGGCGAAAGGCCGAGCACAAGACGGCTCTTACCGCGATCGAACGATACCTGCTCATCGTAAAAGTCTACTTTTCAACGTGAGATCGCGTCTTTCGAGTGTTATAAAATATTTATAAAATCTAAATTTTAGTTACTAACATTGACTTCTGATTATATAACATTATGGTTACATTTCTATTTATTTATTTATTTATAGCGTAATTTCAACAAATATTTGATCGAATGAAAGAAACAATTTGTTTAATGAAACAATTCAGGTAAAACTGATCCCAAGTCGTAGACGTCGCGTGTCGGAAGACGAGATGGTTTCGTTGGCCTATCACGATCCAAGGCTCGTACCGTCTCGCTTGGATTGGCGAGAAATGGGCTTCGTGACGGCGCCGGTGAATCAAATGAATTGTGGAAGCTGTTACGCGCACTCGATAGCTGGCAGCATCGAGGGTCAGATATTTAAGCAGACCGGCATGCTAATCCCACTGAGCGAACAGCAATTGGTCGATTGCAGTACGATCACTGGAAACATCGGATGCGGCGGTGGTTCTCTTAGAAATACATTGAGATATCTCGAGAGATCCAGAGGACTCATGCCGCAGTCATTGTATCCATACATAGGAAAAGTATGATATATAGATGTAATTTATTAATAACCATTTCATTAATAGCAATACTAATTTTTTACGTCATCGGAATATTAACATTTTTTCTTTATTTTGTAATATAGACTATAACATGAGATAACCAGAAAATAATCCTTGGGAACTATTTTTTCTTTTTTCATTATGTTCTCTACAATATTTTTTTACATGATCTTATTTCTTGGACTGTTTTTTCAGTATTGATTGATAACATGAGTTTATTCACGTAACTCACACGATGTGTCACCGGTTAAATTGTATAGAGACTGCATGATGCAGACCTTACGTCACTGGTCTCGAATGCGTTAAAAATTCTCAATAACAAAATTCGCGATAAAAATCATGGCTTATGATATGGAACTTGATTGACTTGTGAACTCTTCTATATTATACAAAAAAATAAAAACTGTTAACATCCGCTGAAAAATGGAAATTTTTAAGCAGTCAATTTTTAATCGGTCACGTTACACGGTTCATTCTGTATAAATTCTATCTATCTTGGTAACCTTTCGCTCATATACACATACAAATGGCACGTGCGATCAACGATCCCGGATGATTTCTCAAGTAGTGTGTGACGCAACCCAGGATCACTTTACTTGAAACGTTCTCTCCGATGCAACAACAACGAGACTTACTGTAAATTTTCGATCCAGATCTCTCGACGTTCACGATGTTGTTCAGCTTTCAAAATTGTTATTCAACGCGATCGCTGAGCAAGCGTATACCTTCCTTTGTTCGTCAATAATATTTAACAATTTGTCGAATTCAAGATCAACGTACATTCGAACTGAAATGCAGATATATTTTAATTTATATAGTATCTGCTTCGATTGTTTGAATTTAATGAAACCGCGTATCAGCTGTGCCACTTGAATGATGTAACCGAAAACTCATCTAGCGTGTGACGAGCTTAAAACTTCGTAATGTCAATAACCCGCAGTGTCAAATTTATGTACATATATCGAAGCGACCTTTCACATTTTCTTCTTTTCCCTCTTATTTTTGGCAAACAAACGTTATCATAATTTGATGCCATAATCATTTTCATTAATCATCAATTAATAAAATCGTAAAATGCATAACATACCTGAATGCAAATATTAACTAAAAAATTGAACTCTTCGATCGATACTTCAACTGATTAAAACTTTTCTCTTTTAATTAGCAAGGGCAGTGTAAATTCGCAAGGGATCGAAGCATCGTAAATATCACATCATGGGCCGTTTTACCAGCACGCGATGAAAAAGCATTGCAAGCTGCGGTAGCGACGGTCGGCCCCATAGCAGCCTCTATAAACGCAAGCCCAAAGACCTTCCAGCTCTATCAGTGAGTACACCGTAGAATTTATCCATCGCGTGGAAAAAAACTTGCGAGAAAAAATGTAGCTACCAAGTTTATTGAATGACACGACTGATTTTAAGCTTCAAAATCTTTTTGTAAAAAACAGCGGAATAGAATACGCGACCATAAAAATGTTTTTTTTTTTAATTATTATTTTATCGATTATGTATATACATATTTTGAGGCAACACACATGTTCTGTCTTATGTGAATACGATCAGAATTCGTATCAACCGATAACACGGTGACAAGCAAACTTATTGACCATAACCAGTCATAAATAAAAACCAAATTTCATCGTGATCACTAAAAAGTGCGACACTTTCAACGTTGGTGGTCGATGTCATCATATTATTAAGCAATCAATTAGCCGCTATGTTGCAATCATTTTTCGGACACGCTCTCTCGAAAAGGAAGTGCGTGACCTTTATCACGAATACGTAATGAAGTACCGTGTTTAGCAATGTTTACATGGAAGGCATAAATATCGAAAGTTTACTTACTTATGATCCATTGTCGCGAGATAACCTTGCAGCGGATCGGTGCTAATGTCACGGTGATCTTTATTTCGCGTATTTCGCGAGTCATCGAACTCGTGTTATTCGGAAGAATAAAATTTGTTCAAGTAAAAGTAAATTACTTTTTTAACGAAATCACTTAAAGGGATTCCTCAAGAATTCTTAAGTCTTTCCAATGCGTATATCGATAATACCAATCTTCTCTTAATATTAATCTTACGATGTCTTGGTACGTATTTAAAGAATTCATATAAAAAAAAAATTAAATCAAAAAATTCAATGTACCAATGATAACCTTTGACCATTTTCTCTTTTTCTTTTTCTTGCAGAAGCCGGATCATTTTTAAATAAGTATCGGCAACAGTAACGATAAAATGTGCTAATAACGGAACTGAAATTATTAATTTGCAGTAAAGGCGTGTACGACGACGTTTCGTGCAGCTCGGATACGGTCAACCATGCCGTGCTGATCGTAGGCTATACGCCAAACGAATGGATCCTCAAGAATTGGTGGGGTGAGAATTGGGGCGAGAATGGCTACATGCGATTAGCTAGGCACAAAAATCGTTGCGGAATTGCAAACTATGCGGCCTATGCGAGAGTCTGATCATTTTATGAACTTCTCATCTTTCGGAACGAAATTTCTGATCTGACGAGATTTCACGTAAAATGTAAAATTAATTTATGACGTTTTTGACAAGAGAAATGTTAATTACGGCACGCGACTTAACTTTGTCTTCCTCCCTGGCAATAGAGTGGCGTTAAAAAGGTATTCCCAATAAGATTATCTCGTTGGACGGATTTTCGTAGATTATTCCGCTGTTGCGAGACGGAATGTGAAGCAAAATGAAAGAGAAACGGGGTTAGTGGCATGAAAATAACGGGAGCGATAAGGTAAATGCGAGGGGTAGAAAGAGAGGAAAAGAAGAATCTGCCAGGAAACGAGGCAAACGCGAAATCTCGTCGCAAAATTCAACGTCAAAAGTTCTCCCGGAACATTCCACTTTTAGAATATAATCGGCCTAGTAATCGGATCAGTGGCGTTCGACATCCTGATTTACAAATTTCCACACAGCAGTTAGTTTTACTCAAGTACTTGATTGTCCTTTTTTCTTAACGAAAAATCATAGAAAAATTAACATAAAATTTCTTTTATTAATAGAAGAATAATTCTTGTTTATAATAAGTGATTCATTATCGTGACAAATTGTATGTAGTATGTACATACCTACGTATGTTAATTTTTTAACATACCTTATACAAGGTGTCCCAGTAAAAATTACTCTTACTCTTAAACATTAATCAAACTTTTAAGACAAAAGCACAAATTTTTATTTGTTTTTCAAAATCGAAATAGAGCGCTATAAATTTTATTCCGAAAAAGAAATCAATCTCGTTCATTCCGTGTTAATAATAATACCTTTGTGAAACGCGAACGATGACCGAGCGATATTAAATCCAATTTAATTAAAACAAATAATTTATTCCCCCCACCTCGTCCTTTGTCTCACTCTACACATACGCATGCACACGATGTAATGAGACGGATGAATTTGAAGGGGAAAAAATAGAGAGAGAGAGAGAGAGAGAGAGAGAGAGAAAGAGGGAAGCAGGGAAAGCCGAATATATAAGAAAAGAGCTTTGCGAGCCGTAAGCTCTCATTGTCCACTTTATCCTTAGCCTGCACGTACGTGGAACGTCGGAAGCCGAGGGTGAAAGAGAATTTACTGTCCAATGTGGACGTACACCCTTAAGAGCATCCAGGGTAACGCGAACGTGTACACATATTTCAGGTTAATGCAGCCTGAATAACGAATTATTTTCTACCTATGTCATGTTATCTATAAATTGTATTAGATATCTGTGTAACGAATCATACATACAAAAAGTAATTTATTTTGTAACATAAATAAACTGATCGAAAACGATATTCCATTAAAAAAAAAAGATGGTCAACCCTAACTATTATTAACTATGTAGGATTAGAATTTATGCACAGTATAGATAGAAATAAATACTAATCCGTCGAGTGCAAAAAGATAGAACGAATAAAAAAGAGCAATTTATTAAAATCGACGATTTCGATAGCTAGCAGATACGACACGAGTAGATTAAAATATGACAATTATAATAATGTTTAGACTACCCTCAATAAACCAACCAATAATTAGAATTGTAAATAATTACACAAATCGACTTGAGTTTGTAGTAAACATTTATTCAAAATATTTGTTATACAGCTTACATTACAAAAGAATACGTATAACTCGTACAAATCATAGTAGCCGTAAACGTAGCTCAAAAATGACTGCGAGATGAATGAAGATCGTGAAAGGAAAAGGTAGATAAAATGAAATGGCCTGGCTGAAGGTGGAAGAGCGAGGGCGCGACTTTTTTCTGCGTCCATCTTCTTCTTCTTCTTCTTCTTCCTCTCCATCTTCTTCTGCTTCTGCTTCCATACCTGCATATATCCGACACGATAAGCGTTTTCTAGAGGACGGAAATCCCGACAGATTTTCCTATCGCGTCGCAACGACACGAAGGATGCCGCTGGTTGGTCTCCTTATCCTAGAAAACTCCAACGGAGACGTTCAAACACTCGAAAGTGTCATTTCGAGTCTCCGAGAAACGTGTACATACACGCACCACCACTCGATAATTCTAATAAATAATGTCGTGTGATTTAACAAAGAAAAAAGACAAAATAACAAATATTGTTTTATAAAATTCCGACAGGATCAGTGTGTAAATCGCAATCGTTCTTCTAGCTTAATCAACATATACGTATTTCAGCGATATTTGGTAACAAACAGAAGTTGCAATACTATAATATCAACATCTACTCTTTGCCAATATTCTCATCGAGCTGTCCGTAAACAGAGGGTTATTTAAAAAAAGAGAATGAGCGCTCGTTGCGACGGTACCCATGTACATCCCACATACATACGTACATACATTACTACCGCGTACTTTGTGTTTCCCCGCGAATGAGAAAAGGACGATAATCTTGTCACGCAAAAGAAATTTGTCTTTCGTTAAATAAATAAGAGAAATCATAGATTTAGGGTGACTCGACGAAAACAAAAGCCGCGCTCGTTAGCACGGACGGATAAACGGAACGTTATTTTCTAATTGTTTGCACATTGAAACAATGCGAACGCAAACACGAGGGGATAAGTTGTATCACAGCGTATTTCTTCCTTTTTCTCCTTTTTAATCGGTGGAAACACGTTTGAGAGTAAGTCTATATCGGAGAGAGGAAAAGACACACGTTCGAAAGTGTGGCGACGAATAAGCTAGCGGGACGCGAGTTGTTAACGAGTCAACGAACCGCGCGCGCACAATGCCTGCGCAATTTCCGCGTATCGAGCGAACCAAACAAAGATACGTGAATACGTACGTACGTACCTACTCCCACGAAATTCTGCCGGCAGTGCATTCGTCGAGATAATTTTCGTAGGGAATACTCCCATCTCCCTCTCCTCCCCCCTCTTTCTCTCTTTCTCTCTGTCCGTCGCTCTTACAGCTCTCGGCATCGTGCGCGCGCCGGAATAAAAGCGGCGGAGTTTCAACTCGCGCAAATATTAAATCGTAAATCATGTTAATCGAGAAACCGGCCGGTCGAAATGCAAATGGTTTTATTAAATTGCCCAAAGTTAACGTTGCTTATCCCTCAGCCACTACATTTTATGAAAATTAAAGGGAAAGTCCGAAACGATAAAAGAAAAAAAGAAAACGGGAAGGGGTGTGGGAAAGTGGACAAAGAATAACCTATCCACCGTATTGTTCCGTGTGTGCACGATTAATACATGATATTGTTATCATCTTTGTAAATACTCCCTATTATTCCTTCTGATCCATTGAACTTAAATCTGGCAGTGTTTTTAAAGCGAAAACTATCGCCAGAAAATTTCCACGCGGCATTCACGCGAACGAAAGCGAGCTCGTGTTCCGTACTTTGTTTCGAGTTATTATTTCACGAAACTTCATTGATAAAGCCGTACTGTTTATAATCGATAATAATCACGTTAATAGTAATGTTGTTAAAATGTTGTTTTGAAAGATCACCCCAACATATTTGCTAAGCTGTAATTAAATTTTTCAGCATTAATCGACCGAATGAAATTTCCGATACGCCGAAATAATTCGAGGTAAAGATCTAAGATCCAAGTGGACTAACAATAAAGATCGGTACAGTGACCCCGAGAAACGTGACATTTGACCAATTCCGTGGAGGAACCAGAGACGGCAATCGCTCTGGTGAACACACGGAATCCCAGTGGCGGCATGTTCGCGGCGCGTGCTTGCTTTTGCTGATATCAGCGCACTATCCGTCTCCGTCCAATCCGCATTGGCTCCGGCCGGAGGAGGGCAAAGTTCACACGGCTGCCGAGTCAACTACATCACTGGTCCATCGTAACGATTCACCTCCAGTCTCCGTGTGAACGCGTTGCTCGGAACATTCGAAAACCACTGCTTGTGCTCGTCCCCGTCGTCCGCGCCATTGGCACTTTTTTTACGGACCGTGTGAAATTCTTACATACAAAGGAAAAATAAAAAAAAATAAAGTAAGAAATCTGGTTAGTTGAAATCGACATTGATCGCATACCGGGACACCTCGACGGAACCTATGAAGGATCATGCAAATATTGATTTACTCGAACATAGTATCGAATTTTCGACCTTCATGATTCTATGACGGGACTCGTAGGGAGTCTCTATGAGAAGAAGGATCGAGTCGGTGATCGAGACGTCCGCCGCCGAGGAAGCGCTTGTTGCGTTCAGGAGGAGGATCGATGTGTACACGGAGTCATCGAGAAAGCGGTCCAAACGGATGTCCCTCGGCGATGCCACAAGTTTATCGTCGTTCTTGATCCAGGAGTTCTCGCGAAAGGCGTGATCGAAACGATCGATCGAGTTAGCATTTAACATCGATAGAGAGAAAGAGAGAGAGAAAAGAGCAAAAAGATGCGATTGCTCATTTTCTCCCCGTTTCTTCTTCTTCTGCTTCTTCTTTTCGCATTCTCGGTCGAAGGAACCTGGCCTAAGGTCACCAATCCTCTGATGAGCGTTTGGCGATCGTTCTATCCATTGTCTCAAGATTCGACCAAGTCCATCATGGAAGAGAAGGAGTGTGTCGAATGTACACAAAACAAAGTCGTCGTCACCGATCACGATCCCTTTTTAACCGAATTCAGGGTCGAGTACGTTAAGCAGCAGATACTTAAGAAATTACGGCTCTCGAAGCCACCGGACGTGTCGATATCGCTGTCGACCTTGCCGAAGCCGCTGATAAACGGCAACGTGCTCGAACTTCGACCCGGTGCGCCACTTGAACCGGAAAAATCGGCGGAGAGTTTCTACGGTAAAACGGATCAGATCGTTGTCTTTCCGAACGAAGGTAAGACGAATCTCTTCGTATTTTTCTATCTTTTTATTTTTCTATCAAGAATCTCATCGCAGAATTCGAAATTGAATGTATCGTCTCGTGATCCGATCAGTCGATCGATTTTTAAAAAAACATTTTTATCGAATTGTTTAATTTTAAGTTTATCTGGTAATAAATCGATATCTTCGAATGCACTCAATATTACGTATCATAAAAAAAAAATTATTCAACTCCGAAGTGCATGCGAATACCTTTTTAGACTCACTCGTGGTACGCGACTCGAAAAGTTACGCAACAGGTACTATACAATCGATACACATACATACATACACACTACGCTCTTGTAAAATCTAATTCCTCGAACCCGTTTCGGTCGAGGACTCCCTACGTCCTTGTCACGAAAGATCGATGGTATTTAATTAATTGCCGCCACGATTCTAATTACTGTGGAACTTTGATCGAAACATAAATCGAATCTAACGGGCCGCCGGTCGTCCTTTTGTGTCGCGCGGTGGTTGACAGATAACGAGGGAAGGCTACGCGTTGTATATTCAAACCTAAACAGAACGATCGACCGTAAACACGTTACCGATCCGCGTTTCCCTATTCTTTTTTACAACAAAAAATATATCACGATTTTTAATTTGTTATAAGATATTTATATAAAATAGAGTTCTCTTGAAAATTGTACTATTCTCTTCTCTTCTCTTCGAGTACGATAAGCATTACACTCGTTAGATATTAATATTATTTATAATTATTTAGTGGACACAGAAAATTGATGACCGATTTCATCGAGTAATTCGAGGTCCTGTCCCTATTAAGAGCGACGAACACCCGGGCATGATAAAGCCAAACGCGATAAACAATATTTACGATTCGATCAAAGTTCCACCATGACTAAAATCATAGCGACGATTAAATAAGAAAAAGGATCGACGAAAGAAATAATAAATGAGTCCCGTTGTTCAAGGCGAAATTTCATGCGATTAGATGCGTGAGGCTAATCGAGCGTATTCGTTTCGAGTAGAAATTTATTTTGAAAGATTGTTGCCGAAGAGTTGAGCGTGTCGTTCGGTGTCTCGCTAAAAAGGAACAAGTTCGTAGTATTTCAATTACACCGCGTGGAATTAATTTCGCGTCAACGATAACGTGACTCGAACTTTCTCGCTTCGCTTAATTTCGCTCGAAATTCTTTTCGCAACGCGATATTCTTCCATCGATATTGATAATAAAAATAAGTCCGAATACGAGTTCCCAGATTCGTACGTATGAAATGGCTAAGCAAACTCGGCTTTCTCTACTTGTCGCTCTAAAAATTTCTTCAATTTTTTTCTTATCCGCCCAAAGGGAAGCTAATAAATAATTTTTTCTCCATAGGAGCCGCACATACGTACGTATATACGATTCCTGATAGACGAGTGGGACTAGAAGAAATAGAAAAGAAAAGAGAGATATGAAAGAGCTATCTTAGAACGTACTACTTTTGTTCGATATTTCTTCTATTCATTTAGTTCCCGTGGACTCGCTCGCAAAAAAAAAAGATACGCTTGAAAAGGGTTCTCTCTGGGAGCACATCCGTATGAAACGTTCTCTTCTCGTTCTCTCTAATAGGAGCGCAAAAAAGAAGATGGGAGGGAATTAAAATAGAAGAAGAAAAAAGGAACTTACGATGATTGTTACACGGTACTTTAACCGTGCTCCTTTCATACATATTATTTTAAAAAACGAGCAGAGCTCTGAAAAATTGCTGAAACCGACTGTGCGAGATCCATCCTTCTGTTTTTTTTTATTCTCTATTCTTTTTTCTTTTTTTCTATTCTCATTTCATTAAAATGTATCTCAAAAACGTTACACGTACCTACGCTCGATAATGAAAACTCAGAGACGCGTTCTCGAAACGCAGGAAAACAGCGACACTCGTGGAAAGCAATTTTCGAAATACCGAAACTTTTTTTTCTGAAATGCCGTTGGGGATATGAATATTGCGTAATTGCACGGCTCCCTTCTCACCCTCTCTTTTTCCCTCCTTCTTTCTCTCCCTCCCCCCTCTCTCTCTCTCTCTCTGTCTCGCTACTTGGACGAACAAGGCGAAAAAGGAAAGGAAAGAAAAGGAAAAAAATATAAATGAGGACAAGTAACAATGACGTCATGGAGAGTCCACTCCAGTAACGTTCCAGCGAGCGGCGCGGACTATGAATTTGAAATTTTCTACGGCGATGCAAACACTGAAATCCGTTGAGCTATTCCACATTACCATACATACGCGAACACACATATAAATCATATATATGTGCGGGCGTGGCATTCGAGCGAGAATTTACGCGAAATTACGGCATCGAATCACGAGACCTAACAACGAAGACGCATTTTAATGGACCACGCGTCGCACCGTCTTGTTTTTCGACGAGGAAAGATTAGTACAAGAAACGATAAACTAAAGTGCAAAGAGTCAATTAATGAAGGGATGCAATTTTTAGGGTACATAAATTTTTGATGAGGGATTAATATTTCGAATATTTAATTTCTAAAAAATATTCTATATTCCATGAAGAGTAGACTATTCTAAGCATGAGTGTTAGAATGATAAAGCTTCCATTACAAGTTCAGCTGAAGTAGGCTCTCGATCCGCAGTAGCAACGCGTGTTAGCTTATCCTATTACTTTCTAATCTCACGGCGATAACGGAAGCCCGACTAAACATCATAGTAAAAAAATTGAGAGTAAATATTTTCTACCGATCAAGATTAGCCGTTTGCACGTGCTCATCGTATGATTCATTCGACCAACATGATCTATATTATATTTTCAATGCACATACTATGTACACACGTAGATACATGCATACAATTGCCATTTATATGCGATACCTCATACTATCTTACCCTGTTAACCAATAAATCGTGCTAATCTCTATTCTACGCAAAGAGAAATTTATCGAGGAGAATCGAAATTGGTCAAATCTGCACTCTAATGTAGAGAAGGCGTAGAGAAATAATTTTAGAGATTTTGTATACCTATCACAGCAATTTGATGACATTAACAAATACTAAATTCAAGAAATTGTATTATCAATTGTTTTATCTAATGTAACAAGAGCAACGTGTTCGATACATCGAGTGAAAAGCTTTGAAATGAATTGAAAAAACTAGTCTCGTTTTTTTTTTATTAATTAACTCGGATAGAAATCTCTATAAACGAGGAGAACTCGTAATAACAAGATCAAAAATGCGACCTCGTTAACCCTCTGCGATTTCGGTTGAAAAGCCAGCAAATCAGATTACGTGGACACGGGCGAGGTCAGTGAACCGGAAGTATTCGTCGCCGTATCAAGTAGCACGACAATCATGCCAAAATGGACGAATTTGTGCCATTTTGTAAAATGGTTGACCAAGCCGATTCGAATATTCATTGAATACAATTCGGAATATTTTGAAACAAGTATTCGAATACAATATTTGCATAGTTTCGTTTATGTTTTTTTTTAATTTCAATAAGATAAATTTTTTTTCAGTAAAAAATAGAATAGAACTATTTTGGTATATTTTTGTGCACAGTTTGCTTGTTAAAATCTTCGAAAATCATTTTTAACCTGCAGACATCTTTTGTTTAGCCCTGAACACCATAGAAAATATCCAATTACCTTTGCCGAGGTATAACGAGCGCGCATCTCGCGACGATCTCGTTACAAACTAATTTAGCGACAACGTTGGCCAACCACCGTTATTCGAGGGATGATCGTTTAGCATTTTGCGTTGGCGCTACGCTTTATCGGTCACATCTAACGTCGCGAAACTTTGTCAAAAGAGTATCACTTTAAAGAGATGCTTTGTTAGTTTATTTTTCATTATTATTAAAAGCTACAGTCGAGAGAAAGAGAGCATCGATTTATCGAAATTTTCATTATATTTTAATTGCCACGATCTCACCCTTGAAATTTTCATTATCATTATTGTCACGAAAGAAATTTGAATAAAATTTCCTCGCAAGAATCGAACGCCTATTATTACAAGTCTTATTGAGAGTACAAGAAAAGAGTTCAACTTCCTTGTCGTAGCCAGATGTGAGATTGCACACACACACACACACACACATGTATACACGTATAATCGTGCGATTAGTACGTGACAAAACAAGTTACACGCTTTTTCACGATTTCTTGCCCGCGAGATTATATTCGAAGGAAGTTCAAAGGGTCTACAAGCTCGATAAGAAACACCCCGATTATCGGCACATGTAACGAATCGCACGTCTTAATATCGCCATAAAAGTAGAATAAATCAGGAAAGAAGGACTTGGGATCATTCGCAAGAAGGTTCTGAGAAATTCTATGAATTTTTCATTAATTAATTGTGTCACCGGACACGTTCTACGTATACACATGCATATATGAAACGTACGACTAAGATTTCTTTTCGAATCTTAATTCGTGTTGATAACACACACGATGTTGTTATATAAACGCTATTTGATTGATAGTATCTTACAGCAGTAGTTGCTAATTCATACTTGTTCTACTTATTTAGTTTATGCTCGAAATTATTCCACATTTTATAAAAAAGTATGTACAGTCGAGTCTTACTAATTCGAATTTTAAGCAAACGGAGAATAATTCGAATTGTCGAGTGTTTTTTTAGTGTTATAAATGCAATTTTGAAAAAATGAGTTAAGGCCAGTTTTAGTTAAACGTGGACTTCTTTTTTTCATATTTATAAATATCTCAATGTTTGAATAAATACTGATTATAAACTGATATAAAAGTATTAATAAGAATATAATATTAAATTTTAATGTTTGTACAAAATGTGTTTCAGGAATAGGTGATTCGAAAAAATGCCGACAGAATTCGAACCACGTGACGGGTTTCAGTCCAGCAGCGTGCTTTACTTTTTACTTGCCGAACGAAATGCAGTTCGTTGACGTAACTTCGGCGCATCTTTGGTTCTACAAGGAGTACGACGAAAACGACGATCTGAATCAAACGTTCGTCCTGTCGGAGTTGGATCACTGGGACAAAGGGGAAAGATTCGAAAAGAATACGATGATGGCAATTTTCGAGACCGATATTGGGGGTAGGTAAATGGGAAGAAAAGAGCCCTTTTTTGTTTTCTGAGTTCGCGTGCTAGGCTCCGCAATACACACACATACACAAATAAGGATCGAACGTGTAGATATCGAGCATCCGCTCAATATCGTTCGCGATCATTTTGCAAAGACGTTTCGTTCACTATTATATTCTACGGTTGCTCGAAACGGTTGTAGAGATAAATTTCGACTATACGTACAATATACATACACAGGTTGTCCGATCTGAAGTTTTACACGCAATTATCTCCCGAACTATTAATTATTCAAAAAATGATTCAAATAGCAGCTCCGCCTAGAGAAATTTTGTTATTTGAGAAAAATATTTAGTTCGGGAGATAATTGCGTGTGAAACTTGAAACGAGTCACCCTACATACGTGTAAATATATTTTGAATTTAAGAAGCCAATCAATTAGGAATCAGAGTTCACGTTCGACCAACATAAATGTAAAATGTACTTCACTAGTTTATATTATACGACATGGAAACCCGATTCGATGAAGACACGTACGCACCAAAACCGATTAAAATATTGGAGGCAACAAGTTTCGCATCGGTTTACCTCGCACGACTGGACTTTAGACTTTACGAGAAGAATACACGAAGAAAAACATATTGCTACTCCGCGATATTCTCGTATCGTGTTATTAAAAGCCATATGAATATGTACAATATATAGTAGAGCGTACACGATACGTTTGTTTATTGAAAGAATTTCGCTTCGAGGCGATTTGCAAGATTTCGAGAACTTCGCGAAACTCCAACAGTTTACACTGCACTTGGAACTTCGTATAATCCACGTACCCGTATAATCGCACGTCGCAACTAAAATCCAATTCGATTTAAGATCTATTATGCAAATTCGCTAAAAGAATTGTCACAAAATATTAACCTTTCTTTATTCTACCTAAGAATTCAAATATGTAAATTTAATGTAATTCAATTAGATCTCGTTTCCCTTACACGATCGTTCCGTAAAAGTAAATAATTAGACAGCTTGATGAACGGAACGTGTAAAAGGCTGAGAAACTCAAACGGCAAGTTAGAAGCAAAAAAAAAAAGAAAAGTGAAAGAGAGTACGAAAGAGTATGTGTACTCTTTTCTTTCTTTCAGAGGGCTGGGTAAAGACGGACGTGAGTTTTGCGGTGAGAAAGTGGGTGGAGAAGCGTCAGCTGAACCACGCGATGCAAATAGCCTGCAGCACCTGCTCGATCGACCGTGACACGGCACCGGTCTCGATCGAGTTGACACTGAAGCCCTTCCTGGTGATACACACCTCGCCCTTGCCGCAAAAGAACAGGCCAAAGAGGAACTCGAACTGCCTGCCGGAAATGAAAGAGTGCTGTCGCGACGAACTCTATATAAACTTCGAGGACATCGGCTGGAGCGAGTGGATCCTACACCCGAGCGGATATCACGCATATTTTTGCAGAGGGTCCTGCTCCTCCGCGGCATCCTTGACAATAAGCGGCTCGCCTTATAACAACGTTATCAGGGTTGGTATTCGTTCACTTTTCATTGGAAATTCTCTCATCTAAATTTACTCAATATTTTTCTTTCATTCACCCTCACTTCCCTCTGATCGATGAATCGTTCGTTAAAAAGAAAATTAACTTGGAATTTAAGAATAGGACAAACAGACCAGTAGATGGATGCTTTAGCTGATTGGAAATAATTTATCGTAAAGAAACATAAAGAAGTAACGAACGAAGTCCAATGTCGTTCGTCCTGCGCATAATTTCCACTGAAGAATTATAAAAGTGTGCGTGCATATATATGTATGTGTACGTATATAGTGTAGGTTATATAGTTTGCCACTCGTAACGATAATGCTCCGCTATGGCTCCATTATCACGAAACATAAAACCCCGTTATACGTCAAGTCTCCGTACTTCGTAACGCGCACGGAAGGAGCTATCCTAAAACGTAATTAGCATTTTTTCCAAAGAGCAAAGAAGGGTCTTCGCCCTCTTAAAACGTCGTCGCGAACGTCGTTTCAGAAGGATATCAGAACGTCGGTTTCTGATATCACGACTTTATAAAAAAATGTCTCTTCACTTTTTACAGAGGTTATTAGCGAAGAAAGGTAACATGCTGCATCGTAAAAGTGAAATCGTGCCGTGTTGTTCACCGACGCAGCTTTCACCGATGCAACTTCTCTACGTCGATTCGAACAACACCATTACGCAAAAGACGCTACCGAACATGGTGGTGGAGGCTTGCGGTTGCATATGACCGTCACTGTTCCAGCCAAGTGATGAAGAAAAGAAAGAAAATAAAAAAGAAGAAGCATTAGAAGGGTAACACCTTTTGGATAAAATTCGAAAATAAGCTTCCTTCGTGCGCTTCAAAAATCTCGAATTTAGTACGCAGGCGTTCTCCAATTTCCCGCGTTCATCCGTTCCCTCTTGGAACTAAAGTTCTTCGAGCCGAAAAACGAACGCAAAATAGAGAGAGAGAGAGAG
>JAIFRP010000007.1:3557111-3596990 GCA_032403825.1 Odynerus spinipes | reverse complement strand
AGAGAGAGAGAGAGAGAGAAAGAGAGTAAGAGAGTGAGAAAATTACATCTCCACGTAACATCGTGCATGACCTTTTCGCTTCGTGGTATCTTCCCACTATTCGTCAGAGTCAACTACGAATGTGTCTATCGTATCCTCTCCACACACATTTTATACTATTTTACTACACATGTACGTTCTAGGCCGCGCTGCTGCTCGTAAATTCAACTTCCCTTACCTCCAAAGCTTCAAGGTATATACGAATGTCATTACTTTCAGGTACGATACACGATTTGCTTTCGTGACTTCTCATTCTCCAGCTCTTTACGAAAATCTTATGTGAAATGGAAAATGCTAACAGACGACGTCTGTACCGAGCGACATCACCTACTGGATTTTAGGAATACGTTCAATCAAAGCCGTATTCTTTCACTCGATATTCTTTTCGTTTACAAACAGTACATCGAGTTCTCTCTCCCCTCTCTGCAACCCTCACGCTCCCCCCTCCACCCCACACTATTCAAACATAAACTAATTAAAGGAGAGAATATAAAGTTAACACACAGTCAGGCTTTAGCGAGAGCACGTGCTTTTAGGTTATGTCTTCTATTAGTATTAAGCCTTCGCTACCTTTGCAACAATGAAACGTCAAGTGGAAAGACGTCGTAAACTTAAGTTCACAATGATAAGTCTATCACCATAGAAGTCAACTGTTGATCCGTCAGCTGACCGTATTTGTGCTTCGATTAATCGAAGCGGATTGTCCCGAATCGATCAATTGCATTGCGTTGTAGCATCGTAAATTGCAGAACTGTCACTGACAAATTCTGAAAATGCGAATTAATTTTGACTGGACGAATGCAATGTATTTTTCCAAACATTATGGACAAAAAATTGTTAGCAAAACTGCATGAACCCGAAGTACACGAACGTCTTAACATAACCTTCACGATGATGTCCGAAGTTGATGTTTTTGTTAGCAATTACACTTTGGTCGATCCCGAAATTTATCAACTTTGGGTCGACGGACACTCGTGTGAGTTCTTTATTTATTTTAACAATTTTTACGATGTATATATACTGACATTTTGAAAAATTTCACTAACGTTTTGTTTGACAGCTAGCGAAGCCGTTAACATTTTACAACAACGAGGAATTTGTATACAAGCCAACGCCCCGCTGGATTTGGTTGCTTCTGATGTTCTAGATCATTATCGTACATATGCCTTGCTTGAAAAGTTACTTCATACTCCCACAAAACTTGCTACCGAACAATTGGCATTTCAAATAGAACCTCAAACTAGTCAAATGCTTATTGAGATGTAAGATTATGATTTGTAGTTTAGTTACGTATCTTACCACTGGTATATTAAATGTTAAATTGTTTTTAGGTATTATGAATTCGATGACATTGTTGTTCGAGAACTACTTGGAAAAAAATTAACGTCGAAGAGTAGAAAGGATATGGACGAAGTATCTGAAAAAACAGGAGTTACTTTAAAAAGCTGCCGTAGACAATATGATAATGTTAAAAGAGTTTTCAAAGTTGTCGAAGATTTACCTGGCTCCTTGGTTACAAACATTAGACAACAGTTTCTACTTTCTGAGGATCTAGCTAAGTACATAGAAATGTGTTTAGTTTTGATCGCATCGTTCAACTTGATTATATCCATACTTTTAAATGTTTGCAGACGTTATGCTGCAGTGGTCTTTATAGCTTGTCTCAGATTTGAAATGAGTAAACGGAAATTGCAATTTCTCACATTTCCTGACTTATATCATTGTGCAAATAGTATGATGGCAGCATGGACTTACCGATGTGTTGGATCAGAATATTTTGACACAGACCTTGACAGAGAATTCTTAGTAGAACTGGCAGAATGTAGAATATTATTAGAAAATGATAAACATCATAAACAGTAAGTTATAATATAATTGATAAATCAGATTACATAAGCTTAAATGAATATATCTTCCAGTTTGGTGTGCATCAAACTTAAACCCATGTTGCTTGAACGTTCATATCAGGAAGTCGATACAAACTTCCGTTCTTACTCGAGAGCTATTTTAGGAATTGGCTGTAATCTACATAGATCTAGAGAATTAAGGTTTTTCTTTCTAGAATTAGTTGAGAGATGTATCGAACCTTGGAAACAAGTTAATTGGACACATACCGATCTTAGAAATTTCTTATCTGTATACACACAGTGTGCATTGGATATGGATGTGTTAAGGTATGTGTACTTTTTAGAAACGACCATCGGGAGTATCTTATGGAAATGCCATCGCGAAAAGCGTTCACTCGCCATATCTTTTAATAGAGATGAAATTTTTCAATTCTTATAGGACTACTTATTTACTTTAGTGAAAGAAAGAATATTTTATAATTGAAAAATGTAATTTTTGCAGGGAAACTGAAATTAGGGATGCATTTGAACGTTATATGACAGTTGTAACATGCTGTTTATTACGCATGTACCATACATGACTATTAGTCTAACAACTGACCATTAGACAAACAATGGAGGTATGATAAATGTTTAGATGCACAAAACACAGAAACAAAAAACGGGTTGGTGACATGTAAATAACAATTTATTTTTCTTTTTAATAAATAAACAAATGCAGCACATTAATGTGCTTATATCAATCTATCTTCTTAATTTGATGGTATACAACTTGACATATTCGTCTTATAACCAACCGATTAAAGGCAGTTTGCAATTTCAACTATGGCAGTATATTAAAATTTTTCTTATTTACAAAGACATCTTATAATAAAAGTTTTCAAAAAAGATACTGCAAATGTAAAAAAATAAAAAGAAATTGCAAAGCAGTTTTATACTATGACATGATAGCATAATTTAACTGTGAAATATATGTTCTATTCAATAAATAATATATTATTGCATATTCATTTTGATAAATGTTCAATATAGGATTGTATATTTTTATAAGAGGATAATAGTAGTGTATATTGCATAGTGTTTAAATATTTACTGAAATATATACATATTGTTATCAAGGTTTTATGACTTAGTAATAATAATCCCTGTAATTGTTAAATTATTGCATACCATATTGTAATTGCTTCTGTTTAAAATTCACCTTGTATGTTCAGTGTCTACATTTTGAAAATTCAGAAAAATACCCATTGAATTTATCTTATGTTAAAGAATTTGCTAATTATTTTCTAACTTTGTACTTATTACTCATGTTCATCTATGCATAAAATTTTGAAATAAGGATTACTAAAATTTGAACATAAAGGAAAAGGACAAAGATGAAAGGGATATTAATTGTACCTAAATATTTCTATAATTTACTACTCTACCCCTAGTAATTTATTTACAGCGAATACTACATCGCTTCCTTGTGGTAGAGCTGCTATTTCCAAAGATTTGGCATATGGCATGGGTGTATCAACACCACAAACACGAATTACTGGTGCATCAAGATGATAAAAGGCTTCACCTATCACACAGAAAGAAAAAAAGTTTTACTGATATTAATTAACATTAAACATAATGACATATCATAAAAAAAAGTGGAACTTACTCTCAGAAATTCTTGCACTAATTTCTGCACCAATACCACTTTGTGGCCACCCTTGCTCTACAGTAACGCAGTGATTTGTTTTCACTACAGATTGTATAATAGTATCGATATCTAGTGGTCTAAGGGAGCGAAGATTAATTACTTCTGCTTCTATCCCTTTTCCTGCAAGTTCGTTAGCTGCTTCAAGAGCCTGCTCAACTGCCTTGGAATGTGCTACTAAGGTAACATGATTTCCAACACGTTCTATTTTTGCTTTACCAATTGGTAAAAGAAAATCTTTGTCCAAAGCTTCATCAGACATAGGATACTGAACTCCATAAAGAATTTCATTTTCCAGCACGACAACTGGATCAGGATCTCTTATGGCAGCTTTAAGTAAACCTTTGGCATCTTCACTGGTGTAAGGTGAAACTACTTTTAAACCAGGACAATGACTATACCATGCACCAAAACATTGAGAATGTTGAGCTGCTACACCTGCAGCTGCTCCATTTGGACCACGAAAGACAATGGGTACATTAACTCTACCCGCAGACATATAATAGGTTTTAGCGGCAGAGTTAATTATATGATCAATTGCTTGCATAGCAAAATTGAAAGTCATAAATTCACAGATCGGTCGAAGACCAGCCTATTAAATTCAAATAATTCAAATTATGCAAAAGCTAAGAAATATTTTAACTGTTATAGAATATGATTACTTACCATTGCAGCACCAACAGCAATACCTGCAAAACCAGCTTCAGTGATTGGTGTGTCAATAACACGTTTATCTCCATATTTTTTCCAGAGACCCCTAGAAACTTTGTATGCTCCATCATAAAGTGCTACTTCTTCTCCAAGTAGAAATACTTTCTCGTCCCTTTCCATTTCTTCATCCAGGGCTGAATTCAAGGCATCTCGGACAGTCATCTATACAAATGTATTCATACACTAATTGTTAAAAATTACAATGTATGACCTTCTCTGTCCTTCAGAAAGCAATACTTGTTAGATAACCACAACTTAAAACATACTCGATTTCAGAACTGCTGTAAACGTAGCAGGAATTGACAATGAAACAATTTTATGAAAGCTTGCAAGTAACAATGTTTGAAAAATGTACAAAATCTTATACGTAGAAAAGTGCCAATTAAGGTTATGTTTTAACAATAAGAAAAACGCAGAAACGATTTACCTGTTGTGCAGCCGCACATTTTGACGTCGAAAACGATCGTCGTGCAACGCCTCTCAAAGCAGTCTGAAAACAAATGAAAGAGGACAATCAGAAAAATACTTTGTCTTCGTTCGAATAGCAGACATGAAATATTTCTTACTACTGAAATTATGTGTGCCTTGGCGAAGTCTTGTATTTACCGTAAGCATTGTTAAGCCTTTTAAATGGAACAAACGAACTCGAGCGAGACAGCACTGACTTTTCTCACGATCGTTAAATGTCGCCCTTGTACCTCAACTGTGTCGTTGAGGTTTCTAAATCAGAATTACGATTTTTTTACCACACCGACCAGAAATACGAACGTAACGTTCGTATTAATGAAGCCAAGGCCGCAATGGGCTGATACCTACGACACGCTTTAGTTCTACGGTTGCGTTCGTAAAACTATCATCGAGATCACTACAATAGAGAAAGCATGCGCAAGTGTTCCAACCTTAAACCATACATACTTATATATATAGTATGGTATAACCCAAGGTTTCCTCTTAATACGAACACTCTTATAAACAACCTTCTTCATGTCTTTTGACGTAGTTGTCAAGAATATTCGAAACTTGTGGTTTTAATAACCTCTATGATTCTTATTTGTTGATAGTTTACAATGCCATTTTTTAAAAATCATAGTATGTTGTAATCTTGTAAAAAATATCTTTGAAATAAATTTTGAAAATAAATAACACCTTATATGAAATAGTTCGCCAACTGACGTGCATTTAAACAGTTGTAAAGTGTCATTTTATATACAACAACGAGATGTCACGAACGGGAACAAAACTCGAAGCGAAAAAAGTTGTAAGTATATATTATTGGGCATTGGCTTTCGATTTAAAAAATAATTTATATTTTCGAACTTTTTTATCTAAAATAAATCCTTTGTTATGATTGCTTGCTGTATATAAAATTGCACAGAAACCGTATGCATTTATCTTAGGTACGGCGTACTTTTTACATCAGATTAGTGAATATTCGTTTCTTTTTATACATGTTACTTTTATCTTTCTGTATAACTATAACATTACAAAATTCTTTTATTTTATATTTCACAGAATTCTGAATTATTCACGTTAACTTATGGAGCTCTTGTTGCCCAATTACTCAAAGATTATGAGAACGTAGAAGAAGTTAATAAACAATTAGATAGAATGGGATACAATATGGGAATTCGCTTGATAGAAGATTTCTTAGCACGTACTGGATCTGGTCGGTGCTATGATTTCAAAGACACGGCTGAAAAAATTCAAACTGGATTTAAAATATATCTTGGAATAACTCCAACAATTACAAATTGGAGCGCTGCCGGAGATGAATTTTCTTTATACTTTGAAGCAAATCCATTAACTGAGTTTGTTGAATTGCCAGATCATTGTTTAAATCTTAAATATTGCAATATATTAACAGGTGTGTTAAGAGGTGCATGTGAAATGGTGCAAATGGAAGTTGCATGTTGGTTTGTTCAAGATCAGTTAAAGAATGATAGCATAACTGAATTGCGCGTTAAATTTATTAAAAGGTTAGAAGATGCGATACCTGCTGGTGAAGATTAAATCTTTAATATAGCATCATTATGACATTATTACAAATAAACTTTATATAAAAGCAACCTGTTGTTAAATACTATTATATGAATACATTAGAAATTTAAACAACAGATACATATGTACATATATGTAAACTAATTTAAATATGTTCATTTACAAATTAATGTAAAAGAAAATAAACACAGAATTTTGATTAAAATAAAATAGGAAATGTATTTAAACATAATGTGTGTTTAATATATATTACTTAATAAAAAGTGTCAACCATTATTATTATTGAGCATTGACAGATACACATAAATAAAATTAAGGAACAAATATATATAGTGCAAAGACCTTTAATCTCATTTATTTAATTGTCAACTATGTAACCAATAATAAAAATTGAATAGATAGATAGAGAAACAGATAAGCATAACAAGAATATAACTTTTATATGATCACATTGATCAGCTGATCGTGTTTTCCTAACCTCAAATAATTGAGTGCAGAGTATCACAACTGCACAAAATATTTTCTTAACCAATCACTCAAAATGATAGAAATTAAGTGTAAGCATTGCTGTAAAAATCTTTTTCCCAATGAAGATGTAACATTGCTTACATCCCATAATACAAATAAGAGTGATATTGAACATACAGGATGTGGACCCAATTTTGTGGAACATTTTGTGTACATGTCCACGGAAAATGTGCCAACTTGGATTCAAGAAATAATAGATCAAGTAAAACATATACATATATATTTTTTAAATATTTTTATGTAATATATATACTATTTATTTACAAGATCATATAGATGAAGTATACATATACTTTTATAGACGTCTTGGATAAAAGGAAGATTGAATTGTCCATTTTGTAATACTCGAATAGGATCATTCAATTTGGTGGTTGATACAAAGTGTAGCTGTGGTACATGTATAGTACCTCCCATAAAGCTGATTCAAAGCAAATTAGATATATTAAATGAAAGTAATAAGAAGCATTATACATATTGTCAAACAAGAATAGCAAGATGAATTTGTAAATATCAAAGTAAGTAAAAATGAAAGTTTTTCAACGTAAAAAAAAAATAACAACTCATACTACAAAAAAAGTATGTCATACTATTTGTTATAACATTGAAAATTAGAGCTGCAACATACATTGATTAAGTATTCTTATTACATTATTAAAACTATATTGCTTTTTGTAATAAAATAAGTTTATTAACATCATAATATTTTTGGAACTATTAAATTATTATCAATGAGTCCTTATAGCCCTTATAAATTGGCATATTACTACCTCTGTGCATTTGAAATAATTGTGCCTTTTAACATTTTATCTTATATCTGTATATCTGCAGATACCAGTACATGATAAGACAGTTTAGCTCTTCTAACTTTTTTTGTTATCGTAATTATTATTTAGTCATTATATCAAGTAAGGTGATACATTGCAATTCCAAAACTAAGATAGGAAGGTTGGAAGCCTTATAATGTCAGTATTCTGATATTACAGTTCTCAAGTTGTATATAGCAGAGAACATATATACTTGTACTTAGGAGTGTATACAGTCATATCATTCCGTTAACAAGTTACGTTTCTTTTGTAAATACATATATATACTCATTATATATATACACAACACTTAACAGCTACATTGTAACATAGTAAGTAAATTTACAGTGACCCTCTCTCGTGATGTATACCCTAATGAGTGATTCCAGGGACAGGGTCAGGAGGTGGTTTCCCAGAATTAGGACCAGGGGTCAATGTGAAGGTTTTAGTCAGTAAAAACTAGACACTACCCTGTCAACAGTATCTAGCAGGGTGTCTTTTAAAGATTTCCTCCACGTTAAAAAAAGAAAATAAATTGACATAATATTTTCGCAACCCTTAAAATTATAAAATATCTGTAGTATTACAACAAAAGCATTTATACAAAAAAGTGTAAGAGCTTTAACTTTAATGTTTTTACACTTTGACTCAACAAAAATGTAAATATAGCTCTAATTTCATTAAAGAGATTACATATAAAGAGAACATTGCTGATAAATATATTCCACAAGTATGTTATACAAGTGTTGTTTTGTATTCGGAAAAAAGTAAGTATTCTGTTGTCTCTTAAAGCATGCTATTAATAAATGTAATGAAATTTATAATATGTGAAAAAATATAATTTGTATATTTTTATACATAATATGAAACAGTATTTGTTATTGAGAAATAAACAAAAAACAGAAATAGCCATTTATATATAAACGATAAATCAATAAATGCCATAATTATACATATGATACATAACTTACAAGAATTTTTACAATTTGTGCAACTTACAAAAACAAAAGATCTAAATTGATATTCTTCCATATCAATTTCTTGTAACTTTTTTATATATTTACAAAATCTAAAGTTATTTTATACAGAATAAACATATAACAAATTTAACACAAGAACATATACTACCAATATATTCATAATCGTGTTTAATACTTGGCAGTATTTGTTTAACTAGGCTTTAACATAAAATAATTCAGAAGTACATATAATGCAATATCAAGCCACATAATTTAAAATTTTTAAACAATACTAAATAAAGTGCCTGACACCAATATTAATAATATTGAAAACTTCTAGTAATTATAAAGAGGAAGACTGACATTATAGTATAACAAATTAATTAACAATAGGTACCATTGTATCATATCTTCACAGATCATTATTACTGATAATATAGTTTCTACTTAATTTGCTCTAAAAACATAATACATAAGAGCTTGTGCCTTTTTATAACAAACTTAAAATTTGAATATCTTATGCAACTTCAATTGCTTTTGTTTTGTTGATACACATTATAACGTATGTAACAAGACATGGTATTTATTTACATACTTTAAGAGAATAACAACAGAATTGTTCTATAATGTGTACAAGTATATATTAAAGGCACATATGGTCCATAATAAGAATTGAAAGCATTTGGTCGGACAAAGCAGATTGATCCATAATTTTTGAAGTTATTTACAACTGAGTATAAAATAAATACTTTAATGGTGTTCTTCATATGTAAGCAATTCGTAAGTTCTCTTGAGATGAGATCGATGTATCAGAAATTTCAAAAGAGTCAATGATGATATCAATGTTAAACTAATTAATGTTAAATAAAGAAATGTTTTGTACACATTGATACCTAAAGTGCTCTTTTCAGCAAGGTCTTTAATAACATCTGCTGAATCTTAAAATATTATACATAAATAAGACTTAGATGCTACAACTGGAACATTTCATCTTGTTGTTGTTGAAGTCTTTGTAATGACGTTTTTACTTTCCTTCCCTGGGTCATAACTACAGCAGTTGGAAAATTATGCATATCACTAGAGGATGATGGCCTTAATTCTGATGAATGGGTTGATGCATAAGTATTTGATGTAACAGGAAGGGAATCTCTACACTTATTGGATGTTCTTCGTTGTTGTACATATGTGTCAATACCTTCATTACAGAATCTGGAAGATTATTTTTATATGCATTTAAATATATAAAAAAACGGGTATATAAATAATGAAGTGGCTTATAAGTCAGTATTGTGTCAACTTACTCGCTACTTCCTTGAGCACGTTTAATTTCTTTTTTAACATTAGCTATACAAGTATCCATTTTAGCTAAAAAATCATTAGCTGTACTTTCATCCTCTAACGGTGATATTACAGGTGGACTAGATGCCTATAAATTCATAAAAAATTATATACAGTTAAAAACAATGTAACAATAAAATTTTAAGTATTAACTCTATGTATTGGATCACAATATTAAAATTGACTTGCATTTTGGGAAGTATTGCATTCCGAATCACTTGGTACAGCACATTCAGCAGATGATGCTAATGGGCTATCTGGACTAACAGGTATTAAGAGGTACTCGCGTAAAAATAAACTATCCGAAGCCCACAGTCTATTAACTCTTCTTATTTGCTCTGTCTATGGCAAAAATGTTAAATAGCTTAGTGAGCCTATGTTTGCTAGAAAATTAAGTAACTTAAAACTTTGATATATACGTACTGTAACTCCATACTTTAAAGCAATCCCTTGGAGGGTATCCGTAGACGTAACAATATGTTTTATTAAACTCTCTGCTCTCATTATATGTTTAGCTGTACTTCCATACTTTTTCAATGTTTTCCCTGTATCCGTAATACACCGCCGTTCCTCCATTTCTCTAGAGCCATTCCATTCCATCCTAAGCTCCTCAAATATACGCATTAAACAATGAAGCAAACATAGTACCTCTTAGTACAATTGTAAGCAGAGAAATTTAGGTCAGGTATCATAATGGCATAACCTATCTGGGTCATTGGCGAGGATATAGTGCATCTGTTTTAAACCTTTTATAAAGCAAATAATCATTACAATACATTTACATAAGATAATGTTCTATTTTTCAATAATGATTAATAAAACCCCTCAACTCTGTTAATTTTTATACGTACGTGTTATAATGAGCTAGAAGATACGAAAATGAATTTTGTTATTGCATTCTTGATCGCACGTGATTTGTCATGGGAATATGTACTTGGTAATCCTTGCTCGAACAAATATTACGGCACATTCACTTCACGGTGTACGTCTTACTTGATTTCACTTTCTTTCTTTACTGAATTTTAGTCAATGGAATCGGATATCATGCGCACGGGTCACCAAACTCGACCTTTGCTTTTGATTAAGTTCTCCCGATTGTACTATTTCTACATAGTTTCTACAAGTCTTACAAATAGCGATTTATTATTTTCTGACGATTTGCAATTTTAAAGTTTTACAAAGCTCAAGACGATCTCTACTTTATCTACAGAGTTTACATCTTTGTACGAAGTATGCGTTTAGCCAATCGTAATAAAAGATTATTGTTAATTGTGATAAAAGCGGTTTATATATTTCTTGTTTGATATCTATACATCTCTTAAGCATCTTTTCATGTGTGTGTGTGTGTGCGCGCGCGCGACTTTTTGGATATTTGTCCTTAATAATCGGTCCTTAATCGCTAACAGGTTATCGATTTAATCAGAAATTAAGCTCGACATTCATCAATGTGTGAATTAAGCTTAACATATATCGCGAATGAACTTCAATTTATGGACTAAATATAATCCTTAATTGTAACTTATAAAGCGTGATGATTCATAAAAAATAATCGATTGGATTAAATAAGTCATGCTAAAAATATATTTATTGGGAGTTCTGCTTCCATTTCGTTTACAATTCGTTTACGTTCTGCTACGTGGCCGTTGTTATGTTCCTTTATGGCAATTTCCTATTCGATGACGCCACATTGAGTTAAAAGAATATGAACGATAACAGCGTTAACGTGCACGGATGTTAAAGTTAAACTTTGTCGTAAATCTAACGAAATTGCGTTACGTAGAGTTCGAGCTGAGTTGGCAGAACAACGATGGCAACATCGACCGATGATCGACAACAATGGGAAAAGAAAAAGTGGATTTCCAGAGTGATAACTGTGGTGTTCTTGTTACTTGTATTTTTAAATCTGCCGGCTCTCTGTCAAGCACATGAATATGACGATTCACCAAGTTTTAAATACTCGAAAGAGGCTAATGAACATCTTATGCAAGCTCAGCACTCTGTGAAACATGATCATCATGAGCAACAACCCGAGCACAATCATATCCATAAACATGAAGAACATCAACATCATCATCATCATAGCCATCAAGGAACACATGTTCCTACTAATGAAAATGATGGAGTAACATTAAAAGCTATGGGTTCTACTTTGATTATTTCTATCATACCTTTTTTTATATTATATTATGTACCACTGGACAACAGTAAAGAACGCGAGCCTTTATTAAAAATACTTTTGAGTTTTGCATCAGGTGGATTGCTCGGAGATGCTTTCCTTCATCTTATTCCTCATGCTTTAGTTCCACATGTGCATGAATCTTTACATTCACATGAACATTCACACGAATCTTCCGAGCACAAACATGACATGTCTGTTGGTTTGTGCGTTTTATTAGGCATAACTGTATTTTTAATTGTTGAAAAAGCTGTACGTATGATAAAAGGTGATCATGGACATTCACATACTGTTACTGTTACCGGAAAAGAATCTACTAAAAAGAAGGCTGATTCCTCGATGCAGAAAACTAAGGAAAAGTCACACATCAATAATAAATCTGCATCTAGTGAAAAAAATGTAGAATGTACGAATGACATAAAAATTACGGGTTATCTCAATTTAGTTGCAGACTTTCTGCATAATTTTACCGATGGCCTTGCTATAGGGGCTAGCTATTTAGCAGGAAATAGTATTGGCTATGTAACCACATTTACAATTTTACTACATGAAGTACCTCATGAAATAGGCGATTTTGCCATTTTAGTTCAAAGTGGTTGTAGTAAGAAAAAGGTAATGTGCATATATAAAAACTAATTTATATACATATATTAATAACAATTTTAATCGTAGGCTATGATGCTGCAGCTGATTACTGCCATAGGTGCTCTATTAGGAACTTATGTATCCTTATTAGCAGAAGGAATGGGTAAATTGTATTTTTCTTTCAAAGAAAATCTATATACGTGTAAAGAACATTTATGATACTGACATTTTTACATTTTAGGAGACCTTGCAACAATGTGGATTCTTCCATTTACAGCTGGAGGATTTATCTACATTGCTACTGTCTCTGTGATACCAGAATTGTTAATTGATACTAAATTTTGGCAATCTGTTAAAGAAATTATTGCGCTTCTTCTTGGAGTGTATATGATGGTACTTATAGCTGAATACGAATAGAAATGTATTTTGCATAATGTGGCCTTTTTAATAATACATTCATTTATTATTATTATATATTTTTTTAATAATTCATCAGTCGATAAAAATTCCTATCATAACTGACATTCAGTCAAAAATATATGATTATGAAATGTATGATTTTTTGGCAATGATTCTGATTTTATAAAGCTAATTTTATAAAAAAATATATAATAATGTACATTGTACGATCTATTATGCTGTCATACTAATAGATTTCATTGAAACTATGGTACTTATCAAACTTATCAATATATAAATTATAAGATATTATAACATGGCATCTCAAAAATATCTCGCAAATGAAATATTTTAAAAAATGATTATATTTAATATACAAGATCTAATTATTTATACTACTAGCCTATTTTTAGATAAAGTTCAATTTATTCATTACCTTTAAAGGTGAAAGAAATAAGGTGACACGATCCAGTTGTATTAGAAATTTAATGCTATTCCTTTTATTCATTATTATTTTTCTTTAGTTCTTTTTCTTTCATAAGTTTTTTATATTCTAATTGTTTCTCCATTTGTTTCCGCTTTCTCTCTAGACGCAATAATTCTTCTGTGGATACTATAATTACAAAACTACTGTACATCATATTATTAATATTCTGACACTATAACATTTACTTTTATTCTTACATTTTTTATCACTCGTTTCTCCTTGATCAGTGCAAATATTTGGTTTTAACGTAACCTGATCTTTTGTGCAAGTTATATTATTTGGAGGTATGTTATCAGTAGTTGCTTGCAAAATTTGTGGTGTTGGACTGGATACATTAACCATAACTGTAGGTACTAATTTTAAATACATTTGATACAATATTTGATTAAAATATATTTTTTAAAAGAGAAGTCTTCCTCGAAAAGGATATGAACTTGAATACCTTTCTTTTCTTTTGTTTCATTTGTATCATGGCTCACTGGAGAGGGCACCTTGCTTTTGTTTATAGCAAGGGACTCAGAAAACCTTTTTGAAAGTTTCTCAACTTCTGTTTTTATTTTACCTCCAAAGCTAAGTAAAGCTTTTGTAAGTGCATCATTATAGGAAGCCTCAAAATATGATATCAAATGTTATGAAATATATTGATATCTCTATTGCTCTCCTTTATTTTAGAAGTGTATTGTATTTCTTTGGCAGCAATTAATAGTATTACTACTTACAAGTCTAGCACAATGTATAACTTCACCTTTTACTGATCCTTCTTTAGTACTATATCCTATATCTTCATGAAAAATTCCAGAACACAATTGTATTTTTACAAATGTACAACAGCCAACAGCATAGGAATTCCAAACAGAATCCACAAAATCTAGAAATTATATTTAATGAATAATGCCTTCATTTTTTTAAGTTTTTAACTTCACAATCATAGACAAACTATTGCCAGTAAATTTACCTAATGTTTGACTAGTAACAGAATGACTCCATTTCTCTTCTCCAAATATTTGATTTGCCAGCGAAAGCAATGCATTATTTGCATGCAATATCCTTTTTTGGTGTACTTCTAATGGCAAGCTCTCTTTTGTTTGATATTGTACATTTTTATAATCTTGCTTTGAACTTGGCTAAATATTGTAAGTTGGTTTTTTACACTTTAATGATTTTATTGAGATACCAGTATCTGATAATGAAGGAGCACTTACAATTTTAATACACGACGGATAATTTTGTTTGTTTTCTGTCATTTCCTTACAACAGGTTTCCTTTTTTTGAACTTTAATTTCAGATATCCAAGATTCAAAGAGATATGTATATATACTCGTTATTTACTTACACGGTAAAGAAGAGAAAACTTTATTCAGCGCACCTAGCGGCAGTTGTACAACTTAAGGTTGTGCGCAGTTGTGCGCATGTTGGTTCACATCATGAATAGTTTGGTTAGAATTCGTATGTCAAAAGTAATCTGTCAACCTAATTTCTAATATAATATCAGTATGTTTGGGAATAAGAAGCATAATTTACCACCTAGACCGAATCTTCCAGATCCCGAACATATGTTAGAAGATCTTTCCAATGCTTCGATAGATGATATTGCATTTAAAATTATAAACGAAGGTATTATTTAATAAACAGTTAAAAAATTGTTAAAACAATTAGAAAAATATTAAAAATGAAAATAATTTCAGATAAGATTCAAGCAGAAAGCTCAACCATTATGACAAATCAAATTAATTCCGAAGATATTTATAAGAAAGTTAAGGTTTATTTAAATGTCAAAGAACAATTGAAACAATTGGAAACAACTTTAAAGAGAGAGCAAGAACAATTACAAAAAGATAATGAAGAAATAAGAGCACTTGCAGATAGTATAAGAAAGCAAGCACAAGCTGCTCTTATAACATGATATGTAGATGTATTTGTAAATAAAGTTAATTTATGAATTTCACACAGAATTGTAATTAAGAGACATTTTATCATCTACACATTAAGTGTAAATGTTTTGATGTATAATTATTCTTATAGAAGTATTAAATTATATAAGCCATGATTTATTACATATAGAAAAGTAGATCTTTTACAATATAGTATAGTTATAAATATTATAACCGTGAATCATAACGAAATTTTAACTTATACACAAGTCATGTAAATTAGTGTGACTATTTTATAATTGTACATACAAATGTAAATACATATTACTACTAAAATATTGTGCGATAATTTCAGATAAGGCACAATTTGCTCCTCACGTATATGAAAAACATTGACATGTATTCAAAATTTTATGAATACTTGTTATAGATAATTATAAACTATATAATTTAATTTATATTATTTTTTATCACATTATACAGATCCCCATGGCCATTCAATTAATTATTTACTATTTCATGGAATTTACCATTAAAATATCCACTGCATTAGATAACATTTTACTTTAGAGTTTTCACATCTGTCTGTTGTCGTATATATGGTACATTTTTGTAGACTTTATGTACTTCCAAAATATTGATACAATAATATTTTTTGTTATTTAGATCTGTTCTTCATAATTATGGTTTATCAAGCACAGCTCCTAGATGTGTATCATTGCATTATAAATTAATCATAGTTTTATCATATTTCTTACACTAGAACGTGAAAGTGCGTCTGATCTTATATTTTATATTCTTATTACTTTTTTCATCTCTCTTTGTGTACTTATCTTGAATAATTTAAAATCATGCTTTCATTTAATGTTATAATAATTCTTTTCAGTGCTTATACCTTAATATAGGTATACTAATTGGAATGTATACAAAAATGCAATAATTAGCAAAGACTAATGAAGAAATCAGTGAGTATGTACTACATCAAATCGAACTATAGGGTCATTGAGATAAGCACACCATGTCAAGCCAGGCGGATATCCTGAAAAAGTCATGCATATTTTAATTAGTTCAATATATAAGAAAAAGTGCTAGAATAAGTTACAGATTAGTAAAGTATCAATCAGTAATTAACATTAATAAAATTATTATTATATCTATTAAAATTTGTGCTATTTATTCCAATTTTTTTAAGAAAAAAATCCCCAAGCAATTATATAATCATTGCATATTAGCAAGTAAAATTAAAAATACTTACATAGTACCATACATTTAATAATTTTTATAAAATTATGACTCAATGGCGAGATATAACAGGAAGTTCCACCACCTTTTGTCCAGCTGCATGCAGGAGACATAATTAATTAATTATTTGTTAATTACAGAATATGATTGATTTTATAATAAGCAAAAGTAAACATCAATAGAAGTGCCCACAGAGTAATAAAATAATGTGTAAAAAATATTAGTCATTTAAAAGATATAGGCTGTTAAAATGAACCTTAGCACTTGTTTAAACATTCAATATAATAATATATTTGTTTCTATAGGAATACAATAGCATAAAAGAAGAAACACACGCGTATATTTTTCAAGTAAAAAATACGCGCACGTAAAATGTTATAAATGTGTAACATGTCTCAAATTGGGCAGTAATCTTTTACTTTCACATAACATGAAATCTTTAATTCTTGTGCTACCTTATTCAGGGATTAAGTGTAAATACACACCAATATATAGATGTTTTCAATTTTAAGTACTTGGACCTCTGTAGTATTTATTGAAGTACATTTTGTATGATTTAAGCAAATGAAAATATTCTATTTCTAACAAAAGACATTCATGTTATGTCGCGTCATCACAATTATAAAAATCAGCTACCCAACGGTGAGTATCATAAGTATGTAAATATACGATGAATTATGCAATAGGACAAACTATATATATGTTTTTTAGAAACGTAGAAAAATGTATACAAATAAATGAAATATAAAAAATATGCATTTTTCTCCTATCCATGCCTGATGGTAACATATGTGTAGCTTGACTCAGTTGCAATGATCATCGCACGTACATACGAAGGCCGCACGCACGCACATACAGGCACAAATAACAATTTTTATAACAATGTAAAAATGATTTATATCCTATTTTATAAAAATTAAACAATTCTGTTTAAGATTCAACTTCGTGAAATTCAATAGATATGATTATCTATACTTTTTATCATATGTATAATTATAATCTTACATTAATCGATAATTTCCATTATTAGGACGGAAACAATAAACATCGATTTCAAAGCTGCATATATATTGCAATGTAGCTAAGTAAAATTTATACTCATAACTTACTATTCGTATCCCATAAAATTGATATTTTCTTAAATTATTTGGGAATGTAAAATTCTTTTTTAAAAAATATAATCTCACTTAATTATATGTCACTTTAAAGAACTTTTGATATTACATCGTTCTATTGCATCTTTTGTTGAATAATTGATTTTTTTATTTATATCTTGCAATAAAAAATAATGAAAGTTGCATATTAAAACGACAGAAGTAAAACAATTTAAAAAAAATTAAAAATAGCGAATGAATACTATTATAAATATTTCAAGATTAAAAGGTAACAAAATTACAGTTCAGCTTAAGTCAGTCTTAGAAAATATGTAAAATTTTGTTTTATAAAGTTTTTCATATATGTAATATTTTTATATTTGCCATTTTTAAACGACCAATAAGTTCATATCATAATACACACTGAAATACATGAGTCAATATATGTATAACTAATCAATATATTAATATGGCAGATATTATAATGGCTCCCAATAAATAACAAAAAAATAATGTAATAATTATAAAAATGAAAATAAATTTCTTTTCATCTAAAAAACAAGATCAAAACAAATTTTGCATATGAAAAATATTGAGAGATACTGATCACTTGTATAAGTAATATAAAAATATTTCAATCTGGTACATCTTGCCTTGTGTGTTACTAACACGTAATAATGGTTATAGATTCAAGCACATAATCCTTAATGCAATTATACTGCATTATATTATTCTATAATAATAAATCTATTGATATGAAATATTCTATTGCTATCAATAAAAAAAAATAGTCAAAGCGCGCTATGAATTGTGCTACAATTGATTAGAAAATAATTTTTGAAAGATCATTTCAACACATTTTGCAAAATAAAATTGTAAGTATTTTTGTCTAGATGTACATACATACAACTTCCTTTAATATTTATTGCGGTGATTACCTAAAATTAAAATTTGGTAGAAAAAAGAACCTGGATAACGTTAACTTGCCTCTAGGTTTGTATTTTAGATGATCCTCAATGAATTGACAAGGGCAACGGGCGGAGACGCAGTGACGTGGTGGTACAGAAAGGCCTGCGATGCTTCTGTTACGATCCTGCGAGTCTATAACCAAATCAAGTCTGCGGCGCACGAAGTGACGTGCCCATCGAGACGCATACCTCAGCAACAGCAACTCCGCCCGTTCCTGCCAACACATACTATCATCATTCGGTATCCAGATTGGCATCTAATTTATTGATATAATAATCTTCAGTTTATATCCTACAATAAATTTTCTTTCAAGTATGCCTGCGGTGACAACTTTCTCCTTACAAAATACAAAAGAATATTAGTTTTAAAAAACGGATCATCATTTAAAATAGATAGTTTTTTCAACTTTATATTACTATATGAAAATATAGATTGACGAAGAAGTATTCATTCGCTATTTTATAAGCCAAATATTTTCAAACATTCATTATCTTTTTTCTGGAAAAAATAATAACGATTAAAAAAAATTTCTATTTGATTTATAAATCGATTATGCGCAGCAATATCACTGATATTAAAATACAATTTTTAACAGTAACTTAACTTTAAAAGAGTTAGTATACTTATAAACTATATAAGTACTGTCTATTATACTTCAACTTTGCAATCTTGGAAGTTATATTATTTTGTAATATATTTTACTGTTGATATTATAAAATTTAGCTATACATATACATCTTAAAAACTATTTACTTGATAGTTTCATCAATTTGTTTTCTAATAAGGTATTTAAATAAAAAAAGATCCCACTTTTTCTTAAACAAGAAATTACACCCATTACCAAAATGCATAATATAATCTTAAGCTATATCTAGAATTTGTTATGAGTTGTCTTAAGGTAACACAGATTGCAGTGTTCACTGTTCATATGCTAAAAGCATATTATATCTCAAATCCTATAAATGTAGAAGTACATTAATAATTACTTTCTGTGGCAACATTTCTTCATTCTGCATATAAAAACAGTAAAAATATGATGTTTTTTAAAATCATTAAATGCTAATTGCTATAGCTGCCTATAAAATATTGATCTAATATTTCAGAATTATTTAAGTACACAAAAGTACTTGGGTAGAGTTAGCTCGACAAAATATATATATATCATAACATTATGTAATAATATTTTTACTGCACATGTAGACAGAGGTCGTATAAAAATTATTACTTTGCTATTGATCAGTACGTATAAACTACGATTTTAGTAAAATTAAAGTGTAAACCTTATCAAAATATGGACTGCTTTACAATATAAAATGGAAAATTCTCTATAATGCAAATAAATGCATATGTTCCTATGTGCAAAAAACTTCATAATTGTATAAATTCTTATAATTATTGTATGTAAGTACATGTGCGTAAATATATCCTTCCTTATATGCCCCTGTCCCTTAAAAAACTACTCCATCTAGGACAAAAATCTCTGCCTTGCACACGTGGTTTGTTACGTAACCATTCCTCAATATATTGACATGGACACAAAGCAGATGCTATATGACGTGGGGAAGAAGGATTTCCACCATCTTCATCGACTGTCCAATCCAGACGTCGACGTAAGTAATCCTTTGCCCAACGTTGCACATAACGGCAAAATACTTGCTCACTTTTACCCTAGTATTTTATTTTGATTTATAAAAGTAAGTAGAAAATATGATATTGTAGACTATTTAATCAATATTCATAAATAAATTATTGCATGAAATACAAATTTTGACTCTGCCATGGTTCAGTAATTACATATGACATTTAAATGTATTTACATAATGAAAAAGAAATTACCTGTTTCCGAGAAATTCTAGTTGTTGTGCTGCCTTGTATTACAATGTCACTGTCATCAATATCCATTCTTTGTTGTAATTCCCTTTTACGCTGTGTATCGTTGTCATTACTTCTGATTGTTCTTCCTTCGCATTCTTCACGCTCTATCACTTCTTGAAGCTTTTTCTAATAACATTCCAATTGTTTATGCGTTATTATTGACACAGTGAATATATTTAATTATATCTGTAACATTTATGCTTATTATTATAACAATGAAAATACACTTACTATGCAATCTGTAGTATCAAAATATATGAAGCAGAGATTAACTTTATGACAGGATATTTTTCCTCTGTCATCCAATCCAAGTAATATCTTATGTCGTAATAAATGCTTATTGACTTGTGCCATACATTTTTCCAAATTATGATTCAACTTTATTTTAATGAACATGCAAAAGAATATTGCAGCTGCATTAAGGACTAACCACATGACACCAAGTCCAAACAAAGTAAGGCCAGTTACTCCAGAAAAAAGCAAACCAAGTAGTACGACGAATGCAGTAAATATCCAAAGGACAAGTATTCTCTTGTAGCATATATTATACATATTGAAACGTACATCGTTTACAAGCAATTCCATTATGTGCACATAGTCCTCGACAGTAAGCTGCAGCATACACATGTATAGACATATAAGTTTGTTTCATAATATTTTTCATTATGTAACAATAAATTACAATATTTACCGTTAATCCTTGAGCCATTAATTCTTCTGGAACTAATTCTGGTCTAAATTTAGCTGGAGTTATCCAAGGCCATCTGGTATTAACTGGTAAAAGCGTAACAATAGTATCACCATTCGCAAATCCTTGTCTGATATTTCCAATGGGTGTATTTATAACATTACTAGGATTATTCCTGCCATTAGATACATCTCGTAAATCAACTGTTTTTAACGAAGCACTTTTTGGATCTGTAGCTTTAACATCGGACGGAACGTTAAGATCTGTACTTTCAGATGCAATGGATCGACTTAACCCTGATCTATCTAAATTAATTTGGACGGATTCTGTTGCTATCACAGCACCACTATATTCATTATTTGTTTTATTTTTAACATCTAAATTTTCAGCCGTTTTCCCAATCTTGTCGACATTTATTGTAACAGACTCTGGCTTTATCACTGCTGGGGTATTCGTTTGCACTTTATTTACATATTTTGATTCATTTTTAGAAACCGTTTCGGTTGGCTCCACCTCTTCTTCAAATTGGACCCAGTTCTTTGTTTTGGAAACAACATCAGAAGGACTGGCTTCTGATACATGATCAGTTGTATCTTGGGAACTCATATTTACTGTAAAGATAATTGAATGTAATCAAAACGATGCTTTTGTCATCTATCTTCTTGTTTACCTTATTTTTTAAATTGTTTGTATATTTCTTAGATATTTAAAAACACAAGAGATACTTTTTCTACATTGTAAAAAGATAATTTTGTGAGGGACATGGAAATGTTGGGTAATTTGACAAAAATGTCCATTTTCTTGAAAATTTCTTGACTGCACATTTAAACTTAACATAAAGAACCTTGCATCCTAGTTGTATATGTATAAGGAAAAATAAAGGAAAAAACAAAATTATGAAAGAAAATTTAAGAGAGATAAGCAGTGTTCACGAAGGTACGAGCTGTGATTCCCAGGTGCTATGAATCGACGTGTGTTCATTGAGAAATGTTGAAAAAATAACAACAATGACCGCTGTTCTCCAATTACAGAATGAACCATCTTTAATAATGTATGAAGTGTGTATGGTATCATTGACACTCGAGCGGTGTAAGTAAAATGCTAAACGTAGTAACGCAAAATTGGTGCTCGTATACCGCTCGACACCTGTGTTTGTCTATACATATATACAGATTCTTCCTCCGTTTCTTATATACACAGCAGAATATCCTTAATAACGATTGACCTTTCGAAGTCCTTGGATCTCTACGCTTTTTTCTTCAAATAAATACTCAACGCGATTCGAAGTTACAGGGCTCTTTTTTACGTACCTGCTGAGATACAACCTGTCTCATGACCGCGAGGTGAAAAGGTACGTAATGTACGACATCAAGGTGTATGACATGGAGGATGGGGTGCGAGGGAAGGGGCGGGGCAGGGGAGGGGAGTAAGGACAAAATACGTAAGCATACGGTCGCACGCGCCCCACCCCATACCCCTTCTCTGTCGTGCATCCGATGATGTGCATACCTCTCTGTCTCTTCTTTCTCTCTCTCTCTCACTCTCTCCTTCTCTCTCCTTCTCTCACCTCTCTTTTCCTCCACGCAATTATTCTCCCATCAAACTAGGCAACGATTGCAATGCCTACAAAATTGCTTCTTTCCGAGAGTGCTCTTCTAATTCCTACTTCTTTCATTCAGTTTTATTTTTCCACTTTTTTCATCGTTTATAGTATCAATGAACGTTGATGGAAACTTTTAAATAATTCAATTGATATTTACGTTCCTCGATCAATATATCGATCCTACGGTTTAAGAAAAAAATTTTAAATAAATCGATACAATCGACATGATGATGCAATTGGTCGAGGATCAGATTCCTTACTATTATTGGTTGATATGACATCTTTAATGAGTGTTCTAATGAGATAACAAGCATATTAAATAACGTCTTATCAATCACCGTTGTATGTATGTACATACATATATTAATAAAAATAAGATCTACTTCTATATCATAAATAGATTCTTCTTGTGATAAGAACGATGTAAATATTTTGAATTTTATTTGATTGAAATACTGAATAGTATATTCTCCTTATCGTGTATGATTACGATATATTGTAGAAATTCTCGAGTATCGAAATTCCACATTAGGGTTATATAGATTCGATGTAAATTTTGTGCGATTTTAAGAACAATTGATTATTTTTAACCGATTTTTATTTATATTAAAGTAAAAAATGAATAAATGAACAAGATTTGATGGAACATAAAAAATAAAAACTGATACAAGATACAATCGATTGATTTACAAATACGCAGTTAATGTATATGCATGTGTACTTGTTTGTGATATCTCGATTAAATTTGTTTACTGATTCTAAACGTAAGTGGAATCAAATAGTTCCATCTGTGCCAAGTTAAGTAACCTTGCGAGTACACTATTACAAAAGTACACGCACGTACGTACACAATGGTACACAATAACATAACACGCTGTGTGATGTGTGTATATACGCACAATCATGTGCTGCATATACGCTACACAATGTAATAACTGATAAGTGCAATAATTGTTACGCGTTCAATAACGAGTTATGTTATTTTTTAATAATCTGCTCTATTATGAGTATTTTACGATAGTTGATAAAATTTTATGCGATCGAGTAACCACTCATATATTGGCTGTGGTGTAATGACAGTTACGCTAAAGTGGCGACTAGAAAAGAATCGTATAAATAATATGATTATATAATTTATAATTATAGAGAGTAATGAAATATGTTGATGACACTGACAAATTAATTCAAAATTGTGCCTTTTAACATTATAACCTAAAATAAAACTGTAATCGGTATTTCATAATTTACAACAGCAACTGGATATTTTATTTAAATTTTATAGTCACGATGATATGCTGTAGAAAATTAATTCCTAATACATCACGCCTCATGGGAAGATATATAAGATTAAAATATGATTTTAAAACTAATATACCAATACTTCATCATAATCTGTCTGTCAATTGTTTTCAATGGTTGTCTAAATTAGACAACAAAGAGTATTACAGCACCAACAAAGATACTGGCATAGTTTGTTATAATCTTCTTTGGAGTGTGACATTATTTGGTTTGCTAAACTTTGGCGAAGAAGATAAAGAAGAGGTTCCAGAACTCATTATGACAATTAAACGGTCAATATTATTAATGCAGGTAATAGCAGCAGGTACGATGAATTTAATATCGGTATATTTTATATTTTTAATAACATTTGTATTTTTTTTATAGAGAGAAGAATTTAAAAAAGCAGAACAGATGTTACATGTTGCTTTAAAACAAGCTCAGTCTCTACAGAATCAAGAAGCTATTACTTACATATATGATTTAATGGCAAATCTTGCATTTGATACTAACAGTTTAAAGAAAGCAGAAACTTTATTTTTGTCGGTCTTACAAAGACTCTTATCCAGTGGTGTAGCAGAAAATGATTTGAAAGTTATTCATATTAGTTTAAAGTTAGCAAACATATATGAGCAAAAAGGGAATATTCAGTAAGCATAATGTATATCTTATCTTGCATTCCTAAGCAAATTGAATATACAATTTATTATGGATAAATAATTTTTCAGAAAAGCAGAGACTGGCTATAAGTTTTGTTTAGACAATTTACAAACTCATTTGAATAAAAATCCTGAGGATGAAAATGTATTAACATTGTTGGCCTTGACTTCATATTGGTATGCCCAAATGCTTTTTTCCCAGGAAAAATACAAAGATGCTTATAAATATTTTGAACAATCTTATGACTTATGTATCAAAGCAAATAGCAGAGAGCAAGAGCAAACAGTGTATATACTTAATTACCTAGGTACTATAAGTTGCATGATGCAAGATTATGATAAGGCGATCGATTATCTAACTACAGCTATAGAAATAGGTAAATTATCAACTACATGGGTATATGTAAATCATTTTAATTAAAGTAATATAACATTAATTTGATTTTTTCAGGAAAATCATTACCAGATATGGTTCATTTAGGTTCAGTTCATGTTAATTTAGGAGATGTGCTCTTAAAAAAAGGTTTATATGCTGAGGCAAAAAAAGCTTGTATTAAGGGCAGAAAATTGGCTAAGAAAAGAGAAGATGAGGAATCTGTAATAGAAGCTGAAAAATGCCTTTCAGATATAAAAAAATTAATGTCTTAATTGTTATGAAGTCCACAAAAAAATGTACGAGAGGGGTAACAATGTAAATAATGAAAAGTAGAACTGTTTGTTATGTTTATCCAAGAGAACTTTAATTCTATTAGTATTAGATGAAATATTCTAGTCTATTTTTGTAACTGTAATATTCCTTACACTCACTCAATACAGTTTAAAATGAGAGCAAATAGCACTTAGATTTCTTAATTATTCCTTGATCACAAAAATACAACAGAAGTTAAAATAAGACATTATTCTAATCTACAATTTTAGTTTGTATTATTTGCGTAAGTTTAGATACAATATGACGCAAACGGTTCTGCTAATATTTTATCTAATATTTAAAGATATCTATGTCTAAGTAAATATTTGAGGTATAGACACATAAAGTCAATAATTGTATGAATTTTTAATTAAACAATCCTATAAATTCTTGAGTATTACTTAACCTACCAATATAATCGAATAATATATAAAAGTGCCTGAATACGCTTCGTATAATAATATCTTTAATCTATTTATTGCATGCAACTCTGGAGGCATATAATTTATTCATAAGGATTGAAAATGATAAAATGACGGAATGAAATTTCAATAAAAAATGTTAATTATAATACGTTACACAGAGGTCTATTTTTAAATACAATATATTACAGAGAAACACACAGTTATAATTTATTGTTATTAATATTATATCTATCATATTATAGTCATCTTAAAAGTATCTTCATCATTATTATTATTATTATTATTATTGTTTCTGTAGTTGTTAACATATGCTCACCTTAATGAATTGAATATGTAAGGTAGCACGGAAAATATGTAACGGGAGACTAATTCTGCTGCATTTTTATAAGGACAGCTTCATTGTCAATTATTATATTAATCTCCAGTACCTGTGCAACAGTAACTGTGATATCGGTAATAAATAGTTAACATAGGGATAAATATTACGCTACCGCGGCAGTGTGCTTCCTGGATTTTGGGTAAGGGGCTTTTATCCTCTAATTATCAGGACTATACCAACTAATATGCTACAGATAGACCCCTTTCCACTAACCCAAATTGTTGTATTGTCTACTTACTGAAGATTGTATCAATAAGCAGCATATATATGTAAAATTATTGTTTTAGATAAAATGTGACATGTTGAATTCATTTTATAACGCGCGAGCCTACGTTTTGACTTCAGTTTTTTTTCTTTTTTTTAACCGGTGTTTCAATGGTAGAGTGATAAATGCTACAACAAAATTGAACGTGTAATACATACGAGCAAAACTATCTAAAAAGAATGAGTACAAAAATTGCTCAGTAGTAGAAATGTATCTCTTGATTTACACTTCACACAAATACTTTAGCAAGCGCATCAGCTCCAGCACTTGCGATAAATGGTCGTGAAGGGTGGAACGCAACGTCTAAGATACTTTCATCAAACTTCTTCCGATGCGCCGTTATTTCCTGAACACAAGTCTTATTATCCATGTTCCACAACCTTATACTGCAGTCATGACCTAACGAAAAAAAATGTTAGTAATATTTACTTCACAATCGCGTGGAAGAGAATAACATCGAAGGATTGCAACTTACTTCCTGAAAGTAAATATAGACCATGGGGATCCACAGCGAGACTAGTAACAGCATCTAAATGTGCAACCATTGCATGAGCAAGAGTTGCAGAACGATGATCGTAAAATCGAATGTGTCGATCTTCATGAGCTGCCACAACTAGTGGCAAAGTTGGATGAGCTACAACACGGTTTACGCCTTTAGTTTCATTGGCTTCGAGTCGAGCTACAATAGCACCAGTCTCAGAATCGAACAAAATACAAGCTCCTTCATACGCCACAACTATTTTGTGCGGTTCATCCCGTATAAAATCAACGGAAGTTGGTATCCCATCTGTAAATAATTTTAACTATAAATACATTGAAATCGTCCGTAAGGCAGTGCGTTTATTAACAAAAAAATTGACATTACGGACCTTGCTCAGAGGTATAAGTGTTAAGAAGTGGTACTTTACTCTGGGGACTCCAGAGTTTCACTGTTCCATCAGCACTGATTGATAGTAGCTGTGAACGAGTCTGATACATACTTAAACCCCAAATAGCATCAGTATGCCCGGTTAAAGTTTGGCTAAGGACACTTGGATCATACGAGTCGTATGGATCTATATTGGCAGATGGAAGTGTCCAACAGCGAATCATACCATCTAGACCACCACTGTAACAGCGACTCCCAGTACTGTCCATGGCTAAACAAAGAACAGGACCTGTATGGGATCTGAAGGTATACAGTGGCTCTACATCGAGCGAAGCTGACCTAAGACAACAGAAGAATTACCATTGTATTATATAACGTTAGGAATGTCTCAATAACTTGGTAATATTATATTCTACTTAAACGTGACTAACATACTTTTTGGCTGGTACAGTTTTGTGTAGGTTCCACAGCTTTAACGTATGATCGTCGCTTGCAGTTATAAGGACAGGATCTGTAGGATGGAAGACGAGTGCTCTAACAGCATCAAAATGTGAGCGCAATGTGTATTTTGCATTCCATGTCTTTCTAAATGTTTCTTTTGTAGTTGTTACCATCTGCACACAAAACACATTTTAATAGTAATGTAACCAATTAAATTATTATGCTGTTATGTAATTTAATTGATTACATTAAAATCTGTAAACTTACATATGAATCCTTCCTCTATAACTTTCGATAATTCAAATATCTTACTTATGCTTTAAGTGTAACAATTTCAAAAGTTCATGTGAAAGAACAAGTAATCTAAATCTTATAACTTACATCATATGATACCTCTGCTTCATTGTTCACACACAATTGTTCCAATTCGCCCAATTCCAAAGCAGAATCGCCTTCTTCTTGAGGACGTCTTGGATCTGTTTGTAATCCTCTAGGCATTGTGTCTGCATACGTAGTAAAAGTTAATTAATATCTTGCTATTACCACTTTATGTTTATGACAAAGTAAAGTAATGAATTTTAATAATACTGACTCCAGCCTGGTGGCGGCGATTCTTCAATTTCTGTGAGAAGATTTAATTGATTTAATACTTCTTCTGCTTCAGCATCTACATCTTCTGCCATGAGAATTGATGTCTGAAAATACGCAATTTCATAGTAATTAAATTAGTTGCAAAGGCATATCGAATAACAAGTAGAAAAAGATAATTTGCATTACCTTATTTGACTTAGGTTCCATGTTTGTGTCATACATTTCATCTTCTACATCTCCTTCTTCTTCTTCCATATCCATGTCTGTATGCGCCAAGAATTCAAAATTTGCCATAACAGCTGCTTCTGTGTCTAATATCATTGCTTCTGCTATGGAAGCGGGTTGTTGCTGTAATTTACAAAAAAGAGTCAGTCATATTTTTTTTGTATTATTTACTGTACTTATATAAATATACTTCTAGGAACTTCTAACAAAAACTTATATTTCTAAGATGTATTGAAGTAACTATTATGATGCTATAATACCTGATAATAATTTAGTATAACAATGTGCTTGGACACATGTAATTTTATTTACCTCTACCTTTTTTCCTGCAGCTCTTCGTGTATTACTTTTTGTTTTAACAGATGACTCATTTCCATTTAAAGCTGGAGTGTTCATGTCATCAGAGTCTGTATTATTATTTAAACCAAGAAGAGACCGTACTCTGTTTGATCTTACATCTATTATTGTGTCGGTATAACCAATTTCTTGTAAATATCTGTAATAAATAATACACAATATTTAGTCACAGTAGTGGTACTCTTGTATTTCTCAATACAAAGACTTATACTTACTGCCTCAGTAATTGACGACCCTGTTTCCAGCTGATGTTGCTAACAGATGTAAATGGTGCTTCTCCATCTCCACCGCCACCACCGCCGCCACCTCCTTCTGTACTAGCACAGGTACTACCCTCTTCGTATAAAGGTGGTTTTACATCTCCTTGGATGACCAAATCGGTTCCATATTTTAATTTGTGATACCTTGCTCTAAATACATGATATTATTTCTCATTAGGGACTTTGTATGTTAAAGTACTATTGTGTTTGCGATTAAATTTCATCCTTTGAACTTACCGCTCCTGCTTTAATGCATATTCCAACATTTTTATTCTTCTTACTAGATCATTTTTTAAATTCTCTTGTCCTTTCCTCTCACCTTGTAGGAAAGCTATCCTAGCCTATAAAAGAAATAATTCTTGAGTAAACTTATTTTCTCAAACAGATCTATATATATCTTCATTATCATTATATAGATTAGTCACTTTAAGCATAAACATCATTCATATTTACTTTTGTTGCCAATAAATTTTGCTGTGACTTATTTTATCTCTTGTTTCGTGTCAAGTAGCATTATCTCTAAAATTACAATGGTATTCATGTGTTAATTATATTCTGATCTATCAGGTAACTTTCTATGGTTATTTTTATACCACTTTGATATAAATTCTTATAGCTTCAAAGGCTCTCACTCCCCTTTCCAGCCCCCTATACTATCTCATTTCTGTACATCCCTTCTTCTTCTCACTCTATATATCTCTCTCTCTCTCTCCCCTCTTCCTCACACCCCCTTACTCTACCCATCAGTCTCTCTTAATACTTCCAAATTCTTGTTAAACCAAAGTTCGTGACTTTCACATGCAACTAATATTAGAATAAAAAAAAATGAGGACCAGAACTGGTAATATTCCCGAATGTTTTTTTTTCAATTTAGGATTCATGCATTATTCCAGGTATTTTTTTTTCCTTTTTTTTTATGAACATGGACAATAATAACCGAGAAAGAAATTGCAGAAGAAAGAATATCAAAGCGAGCGGAGATTCAAAATAGCTGATCTTTGTGTACGATACTTCTTTATGTTCTGTCATACGACAGATGAAGTGACACCAAGATCGGGGTAGAGTACCGACGTCTACGTGAATGACAATTTGATATGGAAATAGATCGGCGAGGGTTTACCTGAAACTCAGCTCTGTCAAGTTCCCACTGTGATCTTTCGAGTTCAAAACGAGCCCATTCGTGCTGAATAAAGTGTAGAATACCAGGCATGGAGTATGGTGGTCTCTGATCTTTGGCATCAACTTTGCTGCCATTGTCACTGCCCTGATGCTTGTTGTTCGTGAGCGAAGCGTTCGCACTACCAGATAATTGGCCGTTGTGATTTTGCGACGCAGAACTGGAGTTCTCCTCCATCGTGGAACCACAAAACTGGCTGGGTACCTTCATTTCATGAAACGGCAGCCATTACAGCATCTCCTCTTTCCTCTAGAGCCCAAAGAGTGCTCTTCGGTCGGATAATATGTTTCGATCGAGTTTGAGAATAAGAAGTAATTATTACGCATGCGGCGGCGGCGGCAGCAGCCGATGTGCGCCCAAATTATAGCGATCTCTCTCTCTTTCCTCCCTCTTGCTTTCTCTCCTCTCTCTCTCTCTCTCTCTCTTTCCTTCTCTTTTCCTCTTCTTCTTTCTTCAACACGAATTTTTTCTAGATCTTATTCACGTTCACGAATAACAACACTTTACGCACTCCGCCGCTGGACGGTTCGATATTGCACCGGGACACTGATTAGAATGAATTTTTAAGGATCTTCTCTATACGTGCAAATCCGTGCACAGCAGCGCGATTTTCACCGTAAGAGAGATCCGTGCACATCACTCAGAAAACATGGGTGCGTTGGTGCGTATTCTCTCTCTCTTTCTCTCGTTCTGGAGAATGATCGCGAGCGACAATGTAGAGCGTTCTAGGCCAATCGCCGATTCAAACGAGATACGAGAGAAAAGACGTTCTCATTGGTTGAGACTTGGCCGAACGTTCCATTGACCAACCAGTTCAAGTATATGTCAGATGCGTTACGCCGTGTTACCGGAGAGGAGAGGACGTACATTGTGAGCGGGAGAGAAAGAGAGAAGAAGAAAGAAGGAATACGAATGAGATATATAACTTCGCGTGCTTGCGGAAGTATTCGGAAGATCATGAAGCTGGCGAAATTTGTGGGTGCGATTGTGCATACGCATGCGCACGTCTCGCTCTACTTGTTATCGCGCGCGTTGGTACTTTTACCGCCAATTTTAAACTAAAAATTATGACGATCGTAACATTTTTATTGTCATGTTTAAGAATAATAATATTTTTAACAATGTTCATTTTAACATTGACACAGGTACTTGCATAAATAATAAGTCTTATAGTAAAAGATTATACACAATTTTTTATTTCTTTTATCTGTAATAAATGATAAATTGTAAATTAATAACATCATTATGTTATTTAATTTTCTTACTCTTGTTTTTTTTTGTTTTTGTATCTAATGTACAAATAATTGATAAGTTTTTGAACTGAAAAGAAGCTCACGTGTCTTTACAAACAGTTCATCTAAGTGACATAGAATAAAGTAATTTATGCAGCATTTATCAATATTATTTGTTTACTGAACAACTGTAGAGTCCACGACTGTCCTTGCAGCGCACTGTTATAAATTTAGAAATCGCGGCAGTAGTATAATTTTATCATAAGAGTATGTGTGTGTGTTTAACTGTTTATGATACAACTTTGAAAAAATATACTTGTTTTGCCTGAAAGTGTAACTGACAGTACAACAGATTTATGCAAGTATTACAGATTATTTATGAATTATTAATTTGTTACTATTTCCTGATGTCTGAATTATTTAATCTTTAACAAGTAGCATAAGTTCTGTTCAAAACACGTTCTTGGAAAATAATTCATTTCATGTAACATTTGAAATGTCAGTAATACTTTTAGGCCAACATTGGTTCCTTATAAGACATATATGATACTTTTTTGGTGTTCAGTATTAACTATTAACAATAGTTCTCACAGTGGACCAAAGATAAGAGAAAAAGAAGATATAAACACCTACCTTCCAAATTGGCAATTTAGCTAATGGAGTTTTACTAATAAACATGGAAATGCAGAGTTTACAATTTCTTTTTCTCATTCTACATAGTAATTTCTAATTTCTCCTATACAAAAGATCATAGATAGGATTTCGATCTCTGTATATGCTATGGCATTTTAACTGAAGACAATCGTGCAATACAAAACACGCCTACAATAAAATACCACATTCAGTTACTTGCATCAACGTGAAAAATATAAGCCTAAGGAACAAAAAATACATAAAATATATTTGTTTTTAATTATATATCAATAAATACACATAGCGCATGCTGATAAATATTTTGTACAATTCCCTCATGTATTTCCATGGATACATAATTAAATCTGAAGATATATTCCTTTGTTTTGAAGGGCTGTTGAAATTTGTTATAAAAAAAAATTGCATGAATGTGGTATAAGTTACAGAAATGAGTAAGTACAGAAAATTTTCTCTTTTATATGTACAATGATGTCTTTGCATAATGTACGTTTCTGATATCGGTAAGAAAGTATATCTCATAATAAAGAAATGCGACTACTCTTGCACACACGATCTTGTTACCTATTATACTGTAGAAAATTCTTGTAACTCCAGTTTTGTATCTGTATCTTAATATAATTGTTGCATCAACACTACGAACCACAATATTACAATTTAACAACCTCGAATAATTTTATATGCATCTAAGCATGTAGGTTCATATGTAATACATCTTACGACCACACTTCATCTTTTGGTCTGATGCTTAGATACAGATTTGTGTGATACTTATATACATAATTTATGCATATCTCCTGGTAAAAAACTGAAAAGCAAGAATGCATTATTATTGATTGTGCAGTTTGAACGCAGATGCAAGTTTTTGCCGATTATAAGACGGATACATTATCAAATATTTAGCACAGACTTCTTTTGCTTTTATCATTAAAGAAACATGAGTTTCTATTAAAATGATATTATTGTAGATTTTTAACGTGCATTAAACCCTCCAGATTTATAGGAATCCCGATCAAATTTTTACGCACTTATATCATGCAAATTAAATAAAATCGGTGGATAATACCATCGCAAGATTTGACGTACTATGTAATCACATGTAAGAAAAATAAAACGAGATACGCTCGATGTACATTTCACGGACGTAAACATGTGAATTCAAGTCAAAAAATGTAAAAAACACATGAAAAGTATTTGTTTTAAACAAATAGTATTTACAATAAATTTACACGATATGTTACAGTCTTTTCTTTGGTAATGAACCAAAAGCTGATATAACAGTTGCCTTCGTACCGGTTGCAGAGGATGTTAACGTGGTCAAAGTTGGTTGAGACAACAAAACTGTGGGTTTTACTGACACGGTGGCACCAGTCGCCACTTGATCCCACTTACTTTTTCTTTTTTTAGCATCCTCTTCTGCTGTACTGGAAGAATTATTTGGTCGTTTTGCAGTACCTGACACTATCTCGATTTTCGTTTTCTCCTTTCTAGCTTTTTCAAGTTTGTCCATTTCCGCTTTTTGTACCTTGGCCAACTCCTCGTAGTACGAATCCTTGCCCCATTTAAATGGATCAAATCTGTCTGGAGGATAATTTGTACCCAATTCGTTGATGCTACAAAACTGAATTAATTTTTCATAAATGGATGGATTTCTAAAGTCTTTCCTTTGCTGTATGACTTTATTCATATCTAAACCACCACTCTCCATTTTCCTAAAAAGTTTTGTTATTTTTTCTTGTAATTCTGGTGGACATTGACCTGGTGGCTCAGGTGGTATTGTTACTCCATAAGGATCTGTTTCTCCATCTGAAACTAATTCTCCCTGACCCGAGGGAGACTGCTCGGTAGTCGAGGAAGGCCTTCCGTTTTCTGAGGGCTGTTCCTCAACCACCATCGGCACAGCTCCTTCATCGTCGGAGACTATCGTATCATCAAAATATGAAACCAATCTCTGCACCTTCGACGTTACATCGGTTACTAAGGTGGGCGCGTTCGGCAAGTTGCTATTAGACTTGCCACCAACACTGGAAGCAACGTTGGGACTATTTGAGGCTGATCTGCCAGATTTGGGACTGGTGAGAGCCTGGGGCTGACCGACTTGGGCATTATGCGGGGCGGCCCCCTGGGGAGTGTTCGAATTCTCCTGAAGGTCGTCTTCCACCCCGTCTTCGCCCTCCGAGTCGGTATAGGTGGCCGTGAGAGATGCCAGAGCAACACTTTGTACAGACATGGTTAGTTGGCTTTGAGTGTCCGCCGTACTACCAAGCAATATTTTGTGTTGGAACTCACCGGTGTAGCGTCGTGTTGTTTGCTGTAGGGCTTTAATGCATGTACAGCTATCGTGAATAAATGCGCCCCAACATATACTGGAATGTTAATCTGAAAATTAAAGCACTCAAAGTTATTCAAAGAAGATGATAAACATCTGGGACGATAACGTAACATGTATTAAATAAATGAATCAATGTAACCATTACACGAGCGAAATTACGAAAGTTATTCGCTAACCAGTTCGTACGTATATGATTCGATTGACAACACACACTAGGTTAAGTCGCTACTCTTAAAACTTCTTACGAGTCTCGTAAAAAACCAACCTGTGTCTAAGAGTTCACAGACACTACTGTTACACTATACTTATTTCTTTACACATTATGTGTAATTCGTCTCATATATTGATAGTAAGTGTTCATTAATTAATTCAACAAATACCATCAACGCGTAACATGGCGTATCTGAGAAACTTCGCTTTGTTGCAAAATCTGAAACGTACATGCGCAGGAAATGATTATTACCATCAGTGACTACGCAACCAATAATATGAAAAGAAACGTAAGGACAATTTTAATATATTTTACATTCTTGTACGCCACCTATAACATCTTCGTAAGAATTTTTACGAAATTACGATCTTTTAATTTCTTAATATTTCTGTTATAATTACAAGAATTTGACACAAATAAAATGACTATCGTTTGAACAATATTACGTTGATAAGTTCAAATCTAAATTCCCGTCTGTCTTTATAGCATTATAGGAAATTTTGAACATAATTAGATCTTGCGCAGACATTCTGCGCATTCTTGGATGATGTGGGGTCTTCGTCAACTAATCATAGACGGGATCGACGTGCACTTAAATCGTAATGGTCACTTAAAATTACTAGGAGGTAAATATTAATTTCTGAATTTCTTATTAGAAAATAATACACACATTACAGAGTAATTAACAAGTAACGATATAATTAGAGTAATTTAAAATAGTCGCAATTTGGAAAATCATAGTAATATTTGTTTTATTTATATTGGCTACTCTGCATCTATAATTTACATCAATCTACATCTCTGGCGATCTTTGAGGCTGCGACAGAACAGCTGTTTACGGAAGGCTTGTCGGCAATGACTTTACGATAGTAATAAAAAAAAATCAAGACGAAGATCTTTAAAAGTTGATATGACAGAGCGTCGAAAAGTAGTAGAAGTATAGAAACGATTATAACTTTGAATTTGATCTCTTATACTGAATTTTTATTTAAAAGACAAAAAGGATTTTCGGCAAGTGATCAAGATGACATGGTTGTGTTATTTTATCTGTCATTAAGATATCCGTGCGTTAACAGACTTAATCGAATAAACAAAGTTATAAAAATGGATGTTGTAACAACTAGTCTCGAGGCTCTAATACGTATGTATGAGCGAACTATTTTATATTTTAAAATGAATTTTTAAATAATCAATTTTAAATAACCAAGTTTATTTAAAATTATCATTTTATTTTATCAATTTCTATTTTTTTTTTTTTTTATTCTTGACATTGAAACTTGTAAAATGTGAGGTTATTTTAAAACATTGCTACATACATTGTTTACAAATAGTATCGTTAAATGTATTAAATATGTGTTATAGAAAGAGCTACAAACCCACAAAATCAGAAACCTGATATAGCAGCCATTGAAGCATTTTGCGTTATGGTTTCTAAAGAAACAGAGGGTGTACAAATAGGCAGTAAATTATTAGCAACACATATTCAATCATCGAATGAACCTGAAGCCCTTCAAGCTCTTACAGTAAGTATATTTTTAGAGATATATTTATTAAATATATTTACTGATATTGATCTTCTTAAATGATTTATATGTTCATACATTATATTGTAATTTAACTCAGTTATTAGATACTTGTATGAGAAGATGTGGACCATCTTTTCATGCAGAAGTTGGAAAGTTTCGCTTTCTAAATGAAATGATACGGCTTGTCTCGCCAAAATACTTAGGTAATAAAACTCCTATAGCTGTACGCCGAAAAGTATTACAACTTTTATATTTATGGACAAAAGAGTATCCACGAGAACTAAAAATCAAGGAGGCCTATGAAATGCTTCGCAAACAGGGAGTTATTGAGGTAGTTGGTTTAATTATATATTTTAAATATCTTCTGTATTATACCATATGTAAAGATTAAAATAATGTTAAACTATAGGAGGATTCAGTACCTATTATCAGCAATGCAGATGAAGTGCTTAAAACACCAAAAGTAAAGAGTGCGATATTTGAGGATGAGGAAAAATCCAAGTTATTACAAAAATTGCTACAGAGTAAAAATCCTGTTGATTTACAAGCTGCAAATAGATTAATCAAAACTATGGTAAAAGAGGTAAATACAGGTGTATTTATAATTATGTATTTATATTCATTGGTTTATTTTCTTCTCTTTTTCTTTTAAATGTGTTACTTTATGTTTTATAGGATGAAAGAAGAGTACAATTGATTTCACGTAGAATTATGGAATTAGAATCAGTTCATAACAATGTCAAATTATTATCTGAGATGTTAGATTCATATAATCAAAATGAAACCAGTCATGAAGATCTTGAATTAATGAAAGAACTTTATCAAGCGTGTGAACGTTTAAAACCTACTGTATTAAGATTAGCTAATGAAACTCAAGATAATGAAGAAATGCTTGGTGAGTATCTTGTCATTCCTAAACTGAATTTTTTATAAAATTCATAACTTCATTTTTTCTAGAAATTAAAAATTATTATTATTGTTATTATATTGTTGATACTATTGCTATTTTTCCTAGTATAACATACGAGTATATGTATTAGGTGATGTACTCGCAGCAAATGATGCATTGGGTCAAGTATTTGATAAATATACTGCTGTGATCATTCTTGGCCAAAAAGTTTCTAAAACAAGTACTAGTAGTGATCCATCACTATTGGACTTATCTTCTCCAATTGATGCTGCTATTTCTGAATGTAGTTTGAATACAAATACAGAAAAAACTAATAATATAACAACAGCAAATTCACAGTCAGATATGGAAGTTCTTGGAGATATCTTCAATTCTTTAGGAAAGTCAACAGAGTTTCCTTTAACTTCTGATACAAATATTTTAATGCCAGAGCCAATGATTATGCATCCTATAAATGTTCAGCAAAATGGAAAAAAAGGTTTGTGTAAATAATTAATCATAAAATAAATAGTTAAGGTCTTACGAAATACAAACATGAGAACTTTCTTTTATTATAGTTGATGATACTATTGACACACCTGTTAAGAAACTGGATAGTAAAGCAAGAGCATTAGAAGAGTTAAATGAGTTAGGAGAATCTCTCCTTAAGCAGAGCTTGTCATGTACAATGACAAAAGAGACATCTTCTGATGGAAAGTTAGTGATAGTAGCATAATTTTTTTTTAATAGTATTCTGTTAAGATTATGTTTACAATGTAATCTTTATATTTTGTTGTAGCAAATTATCTATTAATCGCGTTGCAAAACTTCAACCAAAAATGGAACATAACAATTCAATGGGTTTAACTTGTACAAGTAATAGTATGACGCTACATAATATAGATGATAAATCAAGTAAAGATCAAAATGAAAAAATGAAAAATGATTTTGTACCTCCAAATTTTCTTAACGGTGATGATGCCTTAATTGATATATCACAACCCTGCAATGATGACAAAAATGTTGAAACCAGTGAAGATAGTACACTGATGAAAGTAAATGATGTACCAGCGGTATCTATTAATTGTGAACCAACAATCAAACCTTTAACTGATATTAATGTAAATCTTCAAGACATTAAACCAGGTATATAAATATTTACAATTTGTTTATATATACATTGCTATTATATTTATATATAAATTATGTGTTTCTGCAGGTACAAATCCACCTATGACAGTGATAGAAGAAAAAAATAATATTTCAGTAGTACTTCATTTTGCACAAGATAGTCCGAGACCAGATGTTTCTGTAATAGTAGTTACAACCATGAGTAAAAATAAAAAACCACTCAGCAATTACTTATTTCAAGCAGTAGTACCTAAGGTAAATTAAACCCAAGAAAAGACTTCTTTTACAATAAAAAATTTGATTTTAATATATTTTTTATTATCTATGCCTATGTAGAAATGTAAATGTAGACTTCAACCTCCCTCTGGAACAGAATTACCAGCACATAATCCATTTCTTCCACCATCAGCAATTACACAAATTATGTTAATTGCAAATCCTTTGAAGGTAATATAAAGCATTATATCACACAATAGTGTCTCCACGTTTTCAAATGATAGTTGATCTTCAAAAACTGGCTATTTCAGGAACCAGTATCCTTAAAGTTTATGTTAAGTTATACGATGGATGATGAAACTTACACTGAAATGGGCGAAGTGGATAGACTTCCACATCCATAAAATTAATAAGATGTCAAATAGAATACAACACTGGGTAATGATACACTGTTGATATATTATTTGAAATAAGAATAAGGAATATTTCTGAACTGAGCATGTATGATTACATTTCACTCGATTATATCACTGGATAAAAATGAGTCTTATTAATGTAAGTGATTGGAACATGTTCTTCTATTACACACATATGTTTTTTTTAAGTTATGAGGTCATTTTTTAGATATGAAAAACTATAGATACAAAAGTGTTTACATGAGTTGTTTTTTTGTTAAAGGTAAGCATAATTGAAATACAATTATTTCCATATTATTTTCGTATAATTGTAATTGGTATCAAGAGAATAATTCTCAAAGTTAAACAGTGCTTTTATCATGTCATACTAAATAGGTAAATCTCAAACAATAAATAGTTACAAATGATTTGTTACAAAGAAAAATGATCAAAGTACAAGATATAGCACATATTTATAATAAATTGTTAAAGTGATATTCATGTTTAGTGTATATGCTACTATATAATACAGAAATAGAAAATTGAATATGCTTAAATAATTCTAATCTTTACACAAATTTCATTATATTAATTTTCTAACAATTTACTTAAATCGTACTTCACAATTACATTTATAATATAAATTATATCTTCAATATATTAAGTGGAAAATATTGTTAAAATGAAATTAGTTGCAGTCCTTAAAATAATGTGCTTATAAATGTAATTAAACTTTTATGATAAAGTGCAACAGTATTATATATAAGTAAATATATCAAAA
>JAIFRP010000007.1:3505379-3557082 GCA_032403825.1 Odynerus spinipes | reverse complement strand
TACATATATATACATATATATGTAAACATATTAATTCTCATGGGTACGCTTGCAAGTTGAAGTTATAAGCATACCATATGATCAATTTAACTAATTCTGCTAACTACTATATTCATCCTGGTTCATATTCTGTATAAATTTATGATTAATGTGTCAAAGTTTAAGCAGCTTAATGAATACGTTTGCTGCTTTTGATATATATTCTCCAACACACATGTATTCTTCCAACATTGGAAATCTAACGAATGTATATTATTGTAATATGTGATATTTACAATATTACAGTTATAGATTATTAGTACTTGCACGTAAAATGGAATTAATTAAAAGTGTGAAGTTAATGGAATTTCTTAGATGTATGAATCATTTGAAAATTCTTTCATTCATTACTTCTTTATTTTTAGATCAATAGCCTCATCGTCAGAGATAGATAAAAGTAGAAACTAGCTCTGTTGCATTAAAATGATTTTAAACATTAGATTAACAGGATCATAGTATTTGATTCACAAAAGTTTATTTACATAAATTGAAAACAGGAATTGTAAATAAAAAATAAATATAATATAACTTCGTGCAAACATTGATTAATATTGACTGAAATATGTATGACAGAAAAGATAAACAAAATATATATATATTATATTGGTTAATCAATATTAATCAATACACATATATAAATACTACTAATATTATAGATATAAGATTATATGTTGATATATCTATAAAGAGATATTTACAAATAGAAATGGTAATTTTTGTATCTTTGGAACTTGAAGATAATGATACTGATAGAGTTTGTGTACTTGCATTTATACACTATTTAAATTACTACCTTGCTTTTTTCTTTGTTATTTTTGTTAAAATTAAAGCTGTGAGAATTTTGTACTTAGCATTAGAATGATGCTTGAGGCTATATAGTATATATATATACTGTATGTATAAAATATTAAGTTAAAATATGAAGTTCCATATTGACAAGTCTCTATCTCATACTTCATATTAGCTATGCCTTCCTAATTTTTTATCCAATTATTAAGATTGTAATATAAATATAATTACTTAAGGACTCAAATCCAGAAGACTACATGTAACATTAAATGATATATAAATTGAAGTATGGTATCTATATACACAATTAGCATTAACTTTTCTTAGGATTAAATGGAGACTTGAATGATATTGTGGGCATAGAAACAAATACTTATAATGGATATAATCACACATGCATAAACAAACAGGCGATTACAAGATATTCTCAGGTAATTTTACTGATAATGAACTGAGATAGTTCTTTACATTACATAATGCATGAATAAATAAGTATAAGGCAAAAGTTGTATTTGCATCTCAAAACTTTCTTTCAAGATTTATTTCTGTGATTCATGGATTATATTACATACAAAGATAAGGATAAACATAAAATATTATTAGTTATTACTATGTTTCTTAGAATACAGACTTACTATTAAAATGAAATAACTTACTCTAAAATGGCGATTGGGTACTGTACATAAAGGTTTATTAACATTAGAGAATCTTGGCACTGTTTGTACAAATAACAAATGTATGTACATCACACTTGTAATTATACGTTCACTTTCTGTTCTGTAATTATATTTGCTTTTTAAGCTGGAACTGTGAAATCCACATTTAACAAAAGCTATGTCATAAACACTATAAACGGTGAAAATGTATAATATGTATTTTATTTCTAAAACGAGCATAGCAAAAAAAGAATAAAAAGGTCTGAAAATCTTATATTGATAATATTTATTGAATATAATATCATTTTAATTTCGTTGCAAAACAATTATTGTTAAAGAAAATATTGCACATGTCTAAAGTAATGCATCCTTTGCTAAAATATATTTTTTTGCTACATTTTAATATTTGAAAAATGTTGTAGATAGGTATGTAACAATTTTATACTACGAACATGTTACCTATAGTACTTGCAGAAAAAAGATATTGATATAGATGTATAAATTTTCATGCAACCTTTATTATACATCTCAAATGCTATTAAAAAATACTTTATTTCAATTCTCTACTTTATTTCATCTTTGTAGTAATATTATTTTAATGTTACCATTAGTAAAAGTAACTGTATAGAAAATTGTTAATAGTTGGAAAGAATAATGGTCCACAAGAACGAAGCTAAGGCATAAAAGGTAGTACGAATAAGCAATGCTTAATATCAACAGTTCATATATATATTATTTTAAAAAGTGTTATTTCAATTGTAATCTAATAATATCTAATGACAAACTAAGGCCACTGATCTTCGTTATTTTGGCTTTTTTAATTCCGCAATTTTTGGAAGAATATTTAATTTATGGCAAAACTATTTTTATCACTTAACTATTTTTATTTAAGCGTATAGTTTTATGAAAATAGAATGTTTTTTTCTTTTTTTTCTTAATTTCAAAATCAATAAAATTAAATAGGATCAACCTCATCTAATATATGAAATTACTTTGTATGATACAATCCGAAATGGAATGTATAAATTAATAAATTGTTCAACACTAGAATTCTCAAACATGTTCTAAGCTGGCAGTGACTCTTAGATGATACCTAAATGTTATTTTTGTGCGTGCCTATGTTAAAAACTAAAGTGAGAAGGAAAAATTGTACGAGTGTATTCAGTATCAATTTGGTAAAGATTTAGATCTTTAAACAGACTTAAATTATAGAGGCATACATATTAAACCTAATCCATATAATAAACTTGACTAAAATCTTTTATGTAGATAGTAATGATTAAACCACGTACATCTTTAACGTGCCTGCGACATACCAATTTTCCGCTCAAAATTTCACCTACAAAAATAATTCTATATCATTTCTTTCTAACACTATAATTCATAATATTAGAGATATATCAAATGTAATCTTACCTTCTGTTATACTAATAGGTTCTTTTAAAGAAAATACTGTTTGTTTCCAGTGTGTTGGTGGAGCATGGGGGCCAGTACTAAAACTAACTGAATTTTCTAGGTCAAAGAATACATCAAAGTAGCCAACTAGTGCAGTTAATGAACCAGTCTTTTTTACAGTTAAATTGAAAGGTGCTGAAAAGTTTACACAGTCTGTAGTGACCGTATATAAGTCAAATGTCTGAATTTCTGCAGCAGTAGTTATAATGTATTCAGGCCTACAAATCTCTATACTTGGTTCCTTCAAAACTTCACCTTTCATGCAGCTCATTTTAAACCCATAAACATTTGACCAATAATCGATCAAATCTACATATCTTTCTGCAAATTAAAATAATAATAAGTATAATAAATATCTTCCTTATTCCTCCACATAAATTTAATTTGAATTAAAAATAGTATTGCTTTGTCTTACGTGTATCTCCACTTCCTACTATGCTCATTGAACATCTATTTGGCATCAGTACACCATTAGCAACTAAGTAATGATCCCTTGCATAAACGACTGTGTCTAACATTCCTTCAAATAGCAAAAAGTATCCCATCCATTCGGAAATAATTACATCTACTTTTTCCTCCTCAAGTGTAATATCTTCTAAGCGACCTTTTTTTAATGTAATGATGTTATCTAAATTATTTTCTCTAAAATAGATAGACAAATAATATAAAAAAAAATCTAAACTCTATAAAATTGTTAACACTATACTATTTTCTGTAACAGATACCTTACAATATCCATTGCATGATATATTACATCAGACTGATCAACACTGATAACTTTACGACAACCGGATTTTGCTGCAAACATAGAAAGAATACCTGTTCCACAACCTACATCCAACATCACACAGTCATTAAACCTAATGGAATTTGTTAACAGTGCATCGCGGTAAGTTTCTGTCCGTATTTTATCCTGTATTAAAAAAGCATAAGATGTATTATGTTGCACAAAAAAATAATACTAAATTTTACCAAAGGACATTTTATAAAAATTAGAAAAAATTTTCTGTACATACTGTCAGCATTTCATGATGAATAGCAAAATGACTATACGTATTGAAGTATCCCTCATCAGCGTGCAAACTTCGCTTTCTAACAGTTATTTCCTCTATATTTTGTTGTTCATCATCCAAAACTAATTGTTGTGCTTTTTCTATCATTTCATCCACTTGCTGAAAAAGTATTAATATGTTTACATTTGTTACGAGAATATGTTTAGTGCAATAAAAAAACTCATATACAATACAATCACATCTTGATACCTGTTTAGCTAAAAAGCATGCTAATTCACGTTGTTCTAGTTGTGCTTTAAGTGTCTGAATCGTCCTTTGCAGTTCAGCAAAATGCGCTTCCGATAACGTAACGCACCCATTTTCTGAATTTACAGTGTAACTAATAGTGTTTACAGGTTTGTTTTCTAAATCTTCGATATCTTGAAGAAAAAAAAAATATTTGTACAGACACATATACGCGAATATGTGTACATGCACGCGCCGCGTAAAATTTTATTCAAGAATATTAAATATATGTTTGAATTTTTAAAAATATGTTTTTCTGCATATAAGTAGTGTACAAATATTGGTATTGCTCAAAAATACAATCCAATTTCTTCATTTATCAGTAGCAGTACATTTTGTAGACAGTGTTAATAATTGTAATCAAATAAATGTAATAGTGCATTCATTTATAAGTGATATTATTTATTTATAAGTATTAATTCTTGGTTTGTTCATAGAGATAAACAAATTTTATGCTTGAATTTTGCAATGTAACCCGATTATGGCCCTTGGTTTATATTTCTCAAATATATGTCAGTTCACATACAACAATTAATATTAGCACAAATAATAAATACTTTAAACGGGCTGACAACAAATATACCACATTTATCATAATTAACATTACAATTATAAGCAAAAGCTTTTTATATTGCTAAAAGCATGTTTTATAAACTATTTATATTATTAATATTGTACCTTGTATTTAAGTCTCACCCGATATTAGGGCAATCAATATCATAAAACTATCTTGAATGTAATATTAGTATAATATTTGCATGCATTATTTTCCTAGACATATAATACATTATATCAAATCTATAATTATTTAACGTCAACATGTTTAGAAATACACTGTCTATTATTTGCATATATCTTTAGTAGATACCTGTTAAATATCTAATTATTTATTACACAAGGCTCTCTGCAGAGGCTGCTACTATATCACATTTAACCACACACAGGTATATAATGATATTACAATATCACACATCAAATTGCAAATGACTGCTACACATTAATTTTTGTTTTATACAATTAGCCAACAGCGTACTAACACCGCAGATTCTTTATATAACTTACCATACATTAACCATGGATCATCCGCTATAACAGGGTACAAATTTTCATCATCCTTCCAATCATCTATAGATAAAGTATTTAACTGTTCAGGTTGAATGCTCTTTCGACGAATGAAATTGATTAATTTAATATACGAGTACGAGTCGAGGGAATGCTTTGTTATAAAGCTACTTAAAACAAAGTCATGAACCACTTCAAGATGCTTCAATGCATTTGCTATTCCATCTGTAGTATCTTTACAGAAAAGACACGTAACGGTTTGAACATCTTCATTAACTTCACTCCAATCATCGCCACTATCTGCATCACTAGTTTCATCCATTTCAATATCTGGCATTACTTCTGTCAAAAAGTAAAGCAAATTATTAAACACAGTTATTTTATGAATAAGTAAAACGTAATAATCTTTATAAAAGCATGTATTGAATTTTTCAGAGCTGTCATTGTACATTTACAGAAGTACTTTATTACCTAAAGAGAAATTAAAAAATGACTTAAAATTACAATGATTACTATGTCTATAGCAAAATCAAAAGCACGTTAAACTTTAATGATCAAATATACGTTGATTCTGTACCTTGCTCTGTCATGATAGAAATTATAATGATACTGGTATTCACGATGTTCTATACACAATGTTTAACATAATGCTTTTTCTAGGTTAGAGAATCTATACGATACCCGGACTATGATTATACAAGATTACCGACAAGACATTTCAATTCAAGCGCATATTAAATCTTTTAATCGGATTGGTTAAAATAACTTATAGTTACTATGTCCACCAATTAGAAAATAAATTACTAAACTTACTTAATCTGCAATTTATACGTCATAAGTTTTAAACTATTGATGTGTACGTTAAGATAGTAACAAGTATATATATACTAGTCGTTATGATAAAAAGATAATTATTGTTACAAAAAGTGTAGAATTTTATCATAGAATATATGCTTTATTATCGCTATCCATATCATGTTATTTTTTTTCATACTTTTGTTAAAACACAGTCGTCACGTAACGAGATAAATATGTACACGTATATACAAATATGCATATGTATCTAAAATTGTAGTATTCAAAGTACTGCAATTGTACAAATAAAATTACTCTTACTTTATGTATATATATAGAATACATTTTGCTAAAATATATAATAGACATTCTAGAAAGTACTTAATTTCTAATTGTATTATATAATTCATAGTCGATTAAGAATCATTGAAGAAAATAAAATATACTATTTTATTACCATAGACACAAGTGACATTATATTCAAGATAAGAAGCTTCAAATCGAGACTACTGTTGATATTGTAAGAAAGTTTCGATTTTTTATTTTGAATAGATCCGTTTTACTATTTCACGATTATTCGATTCTAAAATCGAAACTATCACGCGTCCTCTTTGTGCCAGTTAATCGAAGATAAAAATCGTTGGGTCTAAGCAGCCCCAGATTAAATTAGATATCGCAAGCTGACCTTTGACAGCATTGGAAAATTGCAAAGGAATTTGCCGCGATAAATTGGGCCGGTACGCGGTCTGATTGGTCGTCTCGATCGAACACGAACCAATCGCCGCGCGGGTCTCGATTCCTTCGAGAAGAGAGTCGCGTTAATACGCATGCGCGTCTACCGGTTTACGGTCGAGTCCACTCATGAATCGGCGCGCGATTTCAGTAACGCGCGAGACTTCGTATCGTATGGACGTGATTTCGAATTCGTGCAACGAAGTGAGAAAAGAAACGCGAGTGGTCGACCATTACGTTTTTAAAAAAGGCTCACGTAAAGTCTGTGAAAGTGTTTCGTAACAAGACCCAAGCGGCTGCTCAAGTGTGTGAGTAGGTATCGTGCGTTTGCACATTCGCGGAAATGTCATTTTATTTCCGTGACAAGCCGAGATTCGGTGACAGATTGCGTGGTAAGACGGGGGACAAGCTCCTGCAGGAGATTCAACAACAGTTGGATGAGGATAGCAAATCATTCTTCGAACCTTCGAGCAGATCTTCCAGATTTCCATTCGATCGGCGTACCGAGTTTCCCAAGGTAAGAGCGTGTTCGCGTATGCATCTTGCATTTTTTACTCTCGTCCTTAAGATTAACTTGGATAATTCCGTAAGCTTATCATTTAGATTTGCATCGCATTTCTTTTTCCGCGCTTTCGTCACTTTTTCTTAAGACTTGTTAGTTCATTTATAATTCATATCCACTAATGCCATTTACGTGCTTTTTGAAAGACTTCGACTCGACTATTCGCAGCTCTCACGTTACTCTGTCGCGGTAAGAATTCCTTTACACCGAAATTTCTTTTATTTATAGAGTGTCCCAATTTCTACGGCGTTTCTTCAACATCTATTTAGTTTTCTCTTCTTGATGGTTATTCTTGTCGCGATCGTGTTATTCTAACTGCACGAAGAGAAACGAAACGGCCAGCGACTTATGTTAGATATTTTTGTGTAACGACTACGTTAAAAAACATTTATCACGCCATCTACTCGAGAGCGGGGAAAAGGAGGCGAAGTAAAATTCACGATTTGCCGCTCGGTTTAAAACAAGCGTGAAAGTACCGTACCATTTTTTCCCCCCTCCCGATACGAAGACATTGTATTGTTTGGCCATTCGATGAAAACGAATTGTCTCTCACAACCGGAAATATGTCCGGCACGTAAATCTAGTCAGTTATGCATCGTCAATACACTCGTTAGCATAATTATTCTAACGATGTTCCGATAACGGTGACATTTTCGAAGAATCCTTCCCCTGCCATCGTACCATTCTTATTCCCCCGGTTACGGAAAGGATTCCTGCTTACTTCTGCCCACCCTCCTAGCTTCATTCAACAAAGGAGTAGCAGCAGTCACTTTGTCCAGCGACTGATCAGCCACGATCGATACTTTGAGTTATTTCTTCCTTTAAGATCGACATCCTTTCAATTGCACAACAATGGCCGACTGCTCGAGGAAATTGCGATCTTTCACGTAACGATTCGATAACGACGTTAAGAATTCATTCGAGGTATCGATCGGTAACCGATACAATTTTTATTTATTTTTAATTCCGATAAGTGAGATTAGACATGTGCAGGGGGTGGCACCTATGTTTTCCCTCTATTTTTATTTTTTTCGGTTGCTTTCGGTTAGATCACAGGATTTGTTTCTCTCGAGTTTTATTATACTCCTCTTCGTCCTAAATTAATTGTCACATTTTATGTGTGAACAAATATACAAATGTGACAATTGTAGAACGGAAGGAGTATTATCTTCTGCGTTGAGAAAATTAATTGCCAGTTGGCTGGGATATTGTTGCGGTCTATTGTTACAAAAAAACAAAATGAAAAAATAAAATACTCCAATCCTCGTGTTCTCGAGAGAAGAAATTTTATAGGTACGAAACCATCAGTCATAAATATCTTTGTTAGAAACATTTTACGACGTGAAATATACAAGAGCGTTTGAAACAGTTCCAATCCGTTAAAAGTGTGCGTCTTTTGTGCGAATCTCCCGGAGGCTTGGCGAAGACCATAAAGTAGAAACTACGTTGCGAAGGAATTATTTTTAATTCTCGATTTGGTCGCACGATTTCAAATGCGTACTCGTGCCCGCGCGAACATTTCACGGCAAAGAATTTGAAAAGCAGCAACGATGGAAGATCCACCCCATAGTTGCCCCAAACAGCCCTCCTATGGTGGTGGGTAGACGAAAGGCATCTGTTCGCTGGTTAAAATGAGATCAATATGATGGGCAACGCGATGGGTACTCCTCGGAATTGCAACCACGAGGGTCGAAAGCACGTCGTCCACTCGCGCGAGCATCATTTCGGTGCGTTTTCTGAAGCAGCCTGTGCCGAGTGAAGGCCCAGAAATAACCTGTTTGTTGCCAAATGCCTGCAGGGAGATGATATGCCTCTTATTGCTCTTTCGGATGCTAAACGTTCGATGGGATCCGTTATGATTTAATGTCATTGCTTACAATTTTTATCTGTGAGATGTACTACAGGTAATTATATATATATATATAAAATTAATTGCTGATAAGCAATTAAAATAAAATACAAGATGGGACTAATGAGAGACCCAAATCTATAAGATAGAAAATATTTCATCCCCATGGGTCCATCCACCACGAAGTACTGCCTTGAAAAATAATAAATAAAACAATATCGCTCCCATGTCTAATTAAGTAATCCTCTTTTTTTTAAGTCGGTTAAAAAGATAGTTATTAAAGTTGACGGAAGAAAAATAAGAATTTCCATCGGCATTTCGCGTCGAGAACATAAAAAAGCTTATTTATATATTTTAAAGGCATATTGCGTCGACTAATGGTATGTTCTACTTCACTTAGCAGGAAGGAACATATTCGATAAAGTTACTCGGCGGAGCCTAGCCGCAAAGAGCAGGGGCGTCTTTGAAGATTCTTCGGCTGCGAAGAAGACGGGGGAACGTTCTCGACGACGAGTCGGCGAGATCTCTCAAAATAGTCGCCATTGATTCCCTCTCGCCATTCCACGGCGAGTACTTCGATCCAGAATAATCCATGAAATCGCAGAGTGACACTTCGCGAGCTTTCGAGCGAGTGTTTTTTTATTAAGTTCACCTGCGAAAATCTAAAAAAAAAGAAAGAAAGAAAGAAAAAAAAAATATATATATATATAAAATCAAAATTATTAGATTGTAACAAATAAGTTCGGTTGTAAATGTTAACATATTCTAATTCTAAAAAGTTTATTCGGATGATATTAACCAATTGTCTTTGAAATTCTTGAAACTCTGGAGAGTCTTGAAGTCTTGAAAATGTTGAGAGTTTTGAAAAAACCCGCTCGATTCGGATTCGTTCCATTGTCACCCGCGAACCAATCGTCTTTTTTGTTCTATACAATCTAATTTGTCCCGATCAATCACCTTTTCCGATAATATGAACTAAGATTTCCAGATACCGCTTTAGTCAAACGGGCATTTCCGTTCGACAGCACGTACGTACATCAAACTTTTCAATTAACTTCAAGACTTTCTCCGGATACGATAACCGAGCTGAGTCGTCGGGAATTGATTCCATGATCCAGAAATTCGTAACCTGTGCGTCATTTTCCATATTAGTTTCATACATGCGTATCAGTTGGGAAAACCGTTATGTCACTTCTTGTTTAGAGATATAAGAACGATCTTCGTAGATTTCGATCTTCATCAAAGTTTATAACTCCAAAATTACATTAGATATACTATAAAAAAAGCTAATAATGTACGTGCGTACGAAGATCTTTATCTTGAAATGATCTTATTGCTAGCTCTGACCCTCTTTCTCACTTACAATTTATCCAATAACCTTTTCTAATAAGCACTTTTTCTGTCAGCTTTCATTCGAAGGGGTCAAACGTAACCGGACGTCGTGTCGATGGTAACCTTTTCATACGACATCTGAGTCATAAGAGTAATTGTACTGTATGGCGAATATCTCGAAAGTGCTTTCTTTCTCCATTCTCGGAAGTGCATCACTTGTCCCCACATTGCCCCGCCCATTTCTCATCGCGAGTATCATTCACGATAGTGACGACATTCTTCCTCACCCATCGCTTTCATTGGTCCCCATTTTGTTTCGTTAAAATGGAGAAGAGAAGAGAGAAGGGCACGAATTACATTTTCGTTCGTTTAAACACAAAAAAGAAGGAAAAGAAAATATTCATAGACTTTTCCTAGTTTCCAAATGAAATAATAATTTTAATAATCGAATAAACGTTATAGAGAATTCAGTAGTCAGGGAATTCGATACGGCGATAAATTCACACCGAGTGCGTACGCGTAACATGTATGCAACATTCGCGATAATGCGAGTAACAGCAGGTGACTCTTGCCAGCGGAATCATAAACGATGCGAAGAAATGAACGAACCGGTTGAGTCCACTATATATCAAGCGCACACGTATAATATTATCTGTTCTTTAGAGTTTTACGTAAGGTATGTATGTACGTATGTACGTTAAACTCACGCGATGCTATCTATCGAAGTAGAAGGTCGCGACAATAGCGAATGACCTTAGAATTATACTCTTCTTGTACCGCGTCTTTTTTAACTGATTCGATAGAGCATTTATTTAAAAAATATAAATTAAAAGTAAACTATAATTATTACGGTAGTAAAAGTATTTGAAAAAGATTGACCAGTCGAATCAGTTACGACACGAACGAGTTCTACCGATAAAGTTTACTTCATCGAGCTTCCAATCAGCACGAGCCTTCTAATTGCTCCTCGGTATAAGTATAGTGAGGACACGACATTCTACGTTCAACTGTGGCTACTATCGTTATTCTTCTCGTCAAAGTCAGCTGTACTTTATCTTACACGATTCTTATATTACGTCCCGTATTCGTTCTTATCGCGAAATATTTTTATTTTACGACCGAGAGGAATTTGCAACGTCACATTTATACCTGTAATCCTTTTTGCTCTTTAACACTAGAATTATTGATAATTAGTATATACTTATTTCTGCCAAATTAGTCAGAATAACTGGTTAGGTTCTAACTGCGTTAATAATATTTAAAAAATAACTGGTTATTTATAAAATACGATATGTTAGGAAAATAAATCTTTACTCGTATTTTTTAATTTTTATATTATTAAAACATGCATACATAGTACTTTTTTCATACTTAAATTTGAGTAACTTTTAAATAAACATATCGAACCAGTCATTTTAACTGGTCTGGTAGTTCTAGTTTTAACTTTCTCGTCGTAAGGAAGATCAATCAGTTACTCGTATTGCGTGGTGTGAGGCCTCGATGACACACCTCGAGGGTTCGATCTAAAACGTGCTCGTTTCTTTTTTATACCAGGTAATAGGTACAAAAATAAAGTCATTAGATGGTGCCAACTTTAATCGAGAACCGACATAGGTACGATGGAGAAACATAATGACACAACAAATTATAAATTGTACTCGAGGTAGCCTTGATTTTTAATTATTCGAAAGCGGGTTATTTTAAAATCATTAATCTATACGAACGATTGTATTTATAAACCTCGCGATGATTAAAATAGATACAACATTAAAAAATGGGTTGTTATCAAATCTAATCGTTATTCAAGAATGGTAGAGTTAAGTCGCTGAGTACACCGTCTTCTTTGCAAGTTTTACTGGATGAATCACACGAGGTGCAGAAAGTATCGCCGGAAGAGAAAGGGGAAAAAAGAAGGCTGCCATATTTTATCGTAATTTATATTTTCGTAAATCAATTTACATACTTATTTTTGCATGCAATGCATACTTAAACAATTTTTATTTTTAATCGGTAAGAGAAATCGAGCAGAAATCTATACTAGCGGAAGTGTTGGGCATATTTCCCAAGAACACCGACAGATGGCAACGCGATCTACATTGTTTATCCGTTGTACATATATTTAAATTTGTTTTTAAATATATGTCATTATACGATAACTATGCTCAAATCCCCCGTTTACTTTTAGAATTGACTCAAGAAAAGATATATTTTATCCTCTGTTTACTTTAACACGGTTGGTATTGCAGTTGACGAACTTAACACCAATTTTTTTTAGGTCGCACTGACCTCTTTACGAAAAGTACCACTTCGGTCAATAAGTGTGTCAGTTTTACTAATCACGGTGTTAACGAACCAGCACGAATCTAATCCTTCCAATTAAAACGCTTCGTTCCATGTGTTTCTCACGTTGGATTAGTGGGAGCGTGAAATTTCGTTCTATCCAAAATTGTTTACAACACGGAAGAAATGGTCAAATTTGTTGGCCACGGTATTATCCATTTTCTCGCGTACTTAATATGCATATAAATACCTACACACGAATAATAATTGTTCACTGTAGATAACAGTCGATCGACCAACTAAATTCGATTTTCCTCGTAAAGGTCGGTATAGCGTGATCCTATTTTCTTAAGTGACTCGCAAGGTTAGTAAGTTAATTACTGGGATATCCATGTAATCGATGATACGTTCCAGCTACTGTACTCGATCAATAAAAGTTGACGGTTAATCAAAACGATCAAAAATAGGTTCTCGACATTTTTTCAATAAACAATATATGCGAGCCTTTTTTTTAAAGTGGCATAAGCCTAGTAGAAGAAGTAATATAAATTGTACACCAAATTTTCTTCTGTACATTGACACTCCTTTGCTTTAGCGTGGACACACGACTAAAGATTGGCAGCTGCTTCCGCGTCGATTTAAATGACGAGATGAGTCGACCGGTGAAACTCGGTCGTGAGTCGGCTTATGTTAGCAAGCTTCAAAGCTCACACATAAGCAAACCCTTCGGTCTTGTGCCATGCTATGCAACAGCTTCGAGCGCCGTTTTCACGATTCGCTTCACACGGATCTTGCGCAAGAGACTCGTCTTTCATCGTGTTCCATAGCGAATCGCATCCTTTTATAACGACGTACGACTTTACGAAAGTGTATCACATCGGGAAAATATTTTCCCGGGGTTTTGTTATTAATTGAGGATAATTGTTAAATTTTTATGCTTGTTTTTATACCGCTATACTTATTTTTATTTAAGAAAATCTTTAGGTCCGCTCAAAACGTTTACCGCCATATTTATTTTTCTGCCGTCCAAATGGCGTCCATTGTTATACACGCAGGTGTATGTATGTACGTGAGATAGAAATTTTGTTGTCGATTCTCTCAAAATATCTAATTATCTCATTTTCAAAACTAGCTCCATGCATATATGCAAATGTATATTGTCACCGACTTATTTTGACGTCAGCAAAAGAAGACCAGAAAAAGAGCAGAAAAGCGCATATACGATTGATTTCCATATTATGTAGAGATCGCGCATCGGTAAAAGAAAACTGCATCCGTTCCTGGAATTTCACGGAGTCTACGGATGCTAGATCGTCGATGCATTCGTTACCTGATCTATTGCATAACTTCTATCACGTCGTAGGAGATACCTCCTGTTGTGTCACCTTCGTGCGATCTATTCATGCGTGCGTGGATGCATACAGATAAAATATAACGACCGTAACGAGTGCGTGTGTACGTTGAAGAAAACAATAAGAGCTTTGTCATATTTCTCCCATATTTCTTTTCTCTCTTTTGCATTGGATAAAATGACGATGTTTCATGAATGTACAAAAAAAAACAGTTCGTCTCGATCGAAAGAAAACGTGACTCCTTCGAAAAATCGCGTTGTGTAAAACTTCGACTCTAAACATAATAGAAACAAGTTTCGATCGACATGCTGACGTCTCTAGCTGTGTAAAAAATTTCCGGTAATTCGACTGACCATCGAAGAGTCTAGGGATATTTTTTTTACCCCATGAAATTTGTTTATTTTCGAACCGATGCATCTTCAAATCCGCGTAAATAAGGACCCTCTTAAAGATCATCAAAAATTGTTTGCGACACTGCTTCGCACAGGTACGTCGATTTTTATCCTTTTTTCCTCTCGTTAGCCTCAATTTTTTACACTTCGTTTCGTGGAAGCCAATTTGATATCACGTTGAAGTCATCGGTTGAGACTGACTGTATTAGATTATGAAACCTTGTTCCTAGTGCACTTGGCCTACGTCCAATCTTCGTGCTCCGTCTAAAAACACCTTGTTGTACCCTCGAAGGCACGGTCGCTATGAAAATATATATCACCGCGTGATACGTGACTACTTTCAGGAAAATATCCTATGATTATAGGATCGTGATAGGTTTATCCGTCATCGAGGTTAACCGAAGTCAAATTCGGTTGATATCGAAAATCCTGAGATACGAATTCTCTCTCGTCATTTCGATCGCATTACCATGAATTGTTATTATGTCTAATACGCTTCAAGAGAAATCATCCCGCCAAACGATCTGTCTGGTAATGGCCGCGGTCAATCTCCATTTTCGTGTTCGTGATAAGCCAAGGAGCTTGGCACCGTACCAAAATTTCGATAGTGACTAATGTTTCCTCATGGTGAATTTCGAAGTACAGTGTCAAGAGAGCTGATCAAATCGTTGAAATTAATTCGCGTTAAGAGCGAGCATCTCGTTAATTGTTTACAAGTAGAAATGAAAAACGATTAATTGCTCGAGGTGTTACGTATGATCTGCTCTATATGATTTGATAAAAATTATCGAAAAGAACTTCACAGTGCAAAGGGTTAAATTTGAGTAATTTTTAAATGAACATTTAGAATCAGTCATCTTGATTGGTCTGGTAGTTCTAATGTTGATACATCGGAACGAGGAGGACTCAAAGGCGGGAGAATTTGAATTACGTATCGAAAATCGTTCATTCGTCGTTTCGCGAGGAAACGTTAAAAGATACCGAAAAACCACGTCGACCCTGTAGCTTTCGTCTTGCCATCCGAAGGTCCGACTCGAAGGGAATATTTGTTTGCTATAAAAGGCGGGTGCGTCGGGAGTACAACCTTGCGGAGGCCGATAATAAAAATAAAGAAAAGCAGAGCGTTGCAGTAGCCTCGAATAATACGGGTTGAGAGCTGCAGTGAATCATCTACGGAATGTACGAGCATTTTCACGATCCCTAATGTAGAAATTATACGTCATAAATCGATCAAACATAAACAGATACATATGTATCTGTCATTGTTACAACAAATATCTTAGAAAGAATTCGCTAACATATTTGTCGAACGCGTCATATCGATTAGATTAATTAGAGTACGAAAATAAACACCGGGAGGAATAAATCATCGAGTTATATATAGAATTCGAAGGATCGAGACGTCCTTACGACGGGAATAACGAATTTGTCGAACTTTCGAACGTGACACGTGCCGGGTTATAAAAGTAAAACGCGAACCTTCGTTCTAGAAAATGAAAAGCCGAAAGAAGGTTCTAGCGTTCTCTGGGAGCTTCGATCGGACGGTTCCGCGGGCGTTCGGTCGTCCTCGGTGTCGGCCATGTCGGGTCACGTGGTCTACCAGCCGTCGTCCTACGCGTGAAATATATTTAAGTCGGTCCAGCGCGGGCGCGCTCTGACAGTTTCGCTATCGACTCGAACGACGACGTGTCGTGAGAGAAAAAGAGAGAGAAAGTAACGTGCGCGTACGCGATAATATAATATCTCGTGCATACCGTGAGAAAAAAGATTTTTCTTCGCGTGCGAATTCTTCTTTTTATTTTTTTTTTATCGAACCACAGAGTGAAGTGTATTCGAACGAGTGTAAACAAAAAAATACGAACAGACAGATAGAAGTGGGAGACCGAACGAAGAAAGGGGAGGAAAACGAAAAGACGCGCCATATTCGAGAGTGAAATCAAGAAAGTAATTCGAGGTGTGCGTAAGAGAGCGAGTGAGAGAAAGGAAGGAAGAAAGAAAGAGACAGAGAGAAAGAGAGAGAGAGAGAGAGAGAGAGAGAAAGCTTGTGACCAAAGAAGAAGGGAGGGGCATTGTCGCTCCTACTTTGGGTAATTCTGTAAAAGATCTTTGCACGAGAGTGCGATTTTCCCTTTCGCTCGCCTTCGTTAACCACACGCGACAGCTGTTCTTTTTTAGTGAGCTTTTTTTGGGTGTTTCCTTTAAGCGAAATATAAAAAAGCCGAACGCAATAGAAAAGCATATAAAAAGCAAAAAGCAATATAAATAAGCAATTAGAAAAGAGCGAGAAGACGCGACCTAACCTCTTCCCCCCTCCTGCTGCTCTATTATAGTGTGAGGAAGAAAGCTCTAGAAAATCGCGTGGCGAGACTGGCCGTGCTAGAAACGACACGAGAGAGGGAGAGATAAAGAGAGAGAAAGTTATAAAATAAATAAAAAAATGGACTCGCCAGTCATCGTGGACACAGCATCCAAATTCGGACGAGGGATCGATCTGGACCGCTCGTTCCCTGTAAGTTGGTGCCTCCTTTTTTCTCTCCTTCTTTCCCTACGTAATGACTACGACACGAGAAAGACGAGGATGGAGATAGATAGATATATTACATACATATATACATATAGATATAATAAGCGTGCCGTTGAGCGAACTCAGTCTCCTTTCGAGTGATTACATCACGGTTTTACGGCCGACCTTAACCCTCTCGCGTGCCCGCTTGATGCCACTTCTCGTTCTATCGATTCCATATTAGGAACGACTGTTACTTTTCTCGGTAGACTTTCTTTCATGAGATATTTCCATGTGTTTGTTTACGTGGACCGATCATACGCATAGAACCATCGAGAATTATCGAGAACCGTTCGTTGACAGATCCTGATTTTTTCATTTCTTTTACATGAAATATTATTTTTTTATTTACCAAGTTTATTTGCAATCAATCAGCTACTTACAGAGAATTTATAGTAAATTTAGTGTTAGTATAAACTAGGCGAGAGCAACACGCAGTCTGTTCCTCTATATTTTTTAATTATAATGCAAATATTAGTATACTCTAATTATAATATTATACTTCAAAATATTTTTGATTTATTTTTCTTTATCCATAGAGTACTCTTATCGAGCGAGTGTTATCAAACGAGCAAGACGGAGTAGCTCACAATTGGAAATGTCATAGAGTAGACGTTCGCGTGTTAAGTCGCGTTATTTCGGTTCAAGTTTCGTATCGTATTAAGTGACCACAGTTCTTTAGCTAATTGTAAGTAGAGGGTTAAAGGTCAGTTATAGTATTCACTGTAGTAATACGAGATTTTTTATATGTGGAGTGATCAGTTTGGAAGTGGGCTTGGTCGTAAAATATAAGCAAGAAACTGCCGTGTCCTTTAGTTTCGCAACGTTCGAGAATTTTCGCGAAGTTCTACCAAAATCCCCTTCGACTTTTTTGATTTTTTTCTGGAAGCATATTTTGGCTTTGTTTTTTTGTGGAAGGAGCAACATAATTACGTGCTATTGAAATATGTTGATAACTTTTTAACTCTTTTATCGCATTATTTTAGTTAATAAGCCTCGATAACCGATATTTAACAAACAAGATTTGATACGCTTCGTTTTTTATTTTTTATGTTTTTTGTCTTCAGTCTTATAATTTCAGAATTTCAGGTAATAGCCTGTTCAACCGTCTAACGTCGGACTCGACCTTCTTTTTCGTGTTTTCTCTTGGATCGCATGGACGTTAGAAATAGATTTCGCGTGGAATGACGTATTTTTCGTAGCTCCCAAACGAGACGTATTCGATCCTACACCGAGTTTGTTTCGACACCTTAATCTTTTTTTTCTTCTTTTTTCTTCCCGATGCCGTGTGCAGGTATTTCGGTATATGCGTACGTCATCGGTGCGAAAATTCGAGATACGAAAAAATAATCATCGTAGGAGATAAACAGGATAGGTTAAGAAATATCGTGCGGCCACGATTCGCGTATCGTTCTCGGTCGATAAAGTAACGCGCGATATTACCGTCGTTTGAAAATTTTTCAACTTCCTCGCCACCCACGAATTTTCCCGAGTAACTTTGAAGTTTCCGTCGATGACGTTTTATTTGTTTATTCACAAATGAAAACGTGATCCATAATATTTGCAGTACGCGAAATCCACGATTTTTTTGCGATAAATTAAAAATATAAGCGCGAGAGGGAGAGAAACGTTAGGGGAATTCATTTTGGTATATTCCGCTTCCGTACTCTACTCGAACACGTTCGGTGCGTATCGACTGATACTACTTTCTTAGAACTTTCTTCGACTACGTTTCTATTACGAATGTCGCCTCTCTTCCTCCAAAAAACAGTGATGCGCCGGCGCTAATAATAAACCTTAGAGAATCGTTTCGTACCACCGGTGACTAAAATCCTGCCCGATCGAGGTCACAATAGAGTTCTCTCCCTCTCCCTCGAGAGAGGAAGCGCTAGAAACGTTTGGACGAGATCGAGCGATATTTATGTTTCCTTCGTTGAAGTAGTCTTTCCGATTCGATCGATCTCTGCTCGAGTAACTGATCGGTGCCAGAAGCAATAATCGCGTAAGTACCAACGAGGTTCCATACGCCATAGTTCGTTTCCTAAAGAAGTCATCTTTTGTCTTGAAAATACTTAACTTCCTTAAGAAAATTCTTATCCTCGCCAGAATAAGGTATTTCAGAAAAAAAGATCGTGTTTGCCTCTGGTACGTGCCAACGACGTGTCGAATGCTCCGAACGATCGCTTTCATTCGGTCGCGTCATCTCCCGAGCGATCGACTGACCCATATAAGGCAAAGACAACGGCGCTTAGGAGTACGGAAACAAAACGATCGTCACCACGTGTGATTTTTCTTTTTCTCTCTCTCCCTCTCTTTCTCTTTGTTTTTTTATTCGTTTCCTCTTCATTAACGATTCCTGGGATCGGTGAAATCGGTGGTAGTGGGGGACGCACACCTGTATGCACGCCATCATCGACAGCGAGAGAAGCGTGAACGATAACGAGTGTTATTTTCGTTCATGATCTAATCGCGCGGCTGTCCCTTTTCGCGTAAAAAAAGAGAAACCGGTTTTTGATAAACACACAATGAGACGAGATACGGCATTCGAACTACTGTTGCGCTTTACAGTGCTCGAAGATTACGATCGTAAACGTTGCTCGACTCTCTTCGACACCTTTTAATGGAGGAAAAGAGATAGTCTAACGGACTGGTCACGTGGGCGTCTCGCGCCGGCCGGAAACCGGTAGAGAAACTAAAACTAGAATCTGTTTATTTGCAGTGATTAATGTTGGTGTCGGTAATCAGTCATAAAAGTTATTTTCCACGTTTCTTCATTTATCTTTCGCATCGCTTTTCTTTTCTTTTCGTCATTTCGTTACCATTTTTTTTTTCGTTCGTGATTTGACTTACGAAGTTCATGAAAAAAAACATGGACGATACAGACGTGTGAGTTACATCAATTAATATTATATATCGATACGCGAGAGACAGCTAACTAATCGGTGTATGAATGGATCGGCGAAACCGTTCGAATACGCAAGATCTCACGCGTGAGAGCGTGAAACACGATGGCGAATACCAATCGCTTCTTTCATACTGACATTAGTGTGTTTGTGGCAACGTGGCGATTTGACGAGAGGAGGGGGGAAAAGAGAGAGGCAGCTGGCAACGTTGCACCAAAAATAGGGAAGTACGATTATCGAGCGTAGGTGCGTTTTACTTCTCTCTCTTTCTCTGTCTCTCTCTCTCTCTCTCTCTCTCTCTGCTTTACCTCTCTGTCTTTTTTTTTCGATTTTTCTTCCTCCCATCGATACAGTAACGATAGGGAGAATTACCGACATTATCAACTCACTTCATTTTATTTCTCTCGATATTAAATGTCTATTTACTCGTTTTTGAAAATAGTGGAACTTTGGAATGTATCTTGAAGCTTATTCGTTGGACTCTGTTTGGCGGCAATTTTAAAAAGTAAACATTTCTTTGATGTTTCTAGAGAAAATCTTTAGAATATATAGTTAATCACATAAATGTTGATTATCTTGTAAGCTGGTGATCGTAAAAGAAGAGACATAGAAATCGAATAAACAAGTCATGTTCGAATTCCTTGCATGACGCAACGTTATATAATGATAGTAATTACAGGAAGACACGTCATGCGTCCGTTCGAAATTGTTCGACGGATAGATGGTAAACCATCGTAATCGTGCAAAACTACTTGAAAATGTCTGTTCATGCGAATATTTATGCATCTCCTTTTGAAAAAAACATTTTGTTGAACAATCATGGCATAAGAATATGCACGCCATAATTGACTTCGATGTTCAAGGATAGTAACCTAGATTTCCAGTTAGAATAATCATTATGCCAAAAGAGCGATGGCATTCACCCAGATCTACGAGTTTAGAGACGAAGGTGTGCCCATTTTTCACTTCGGTTTAATTTCTCTTTCGCACCACTATTTCTTCGAGAGAAAGTCGAAAAACAAAGATGGCGACGCATATGTATAATTCCGATTAGAACGATAACATTTGTGAGTGGCAATAAATTAGAACAGCAACATGGTAACTTAGACTTTTCTTTTCTGAAAGAATTTCGAATCGTGAGACCTCAAATGTTTTCCTTATACATACAAACGAGTACGAATAACCATGTAAGCGGTTATTGCATTCTTCCCACACACATTGAGTGACGTCATATAATAGACAAACAGTTCGACAGAAGTCAGAATGAAATCATTTAGTCTCATAAAAGGCAAGGAATGTGAGGTACTGCAGATTGTGGATGCACGCTAAATGTAGCGTCTGCAGAACGAAATTTTTTGATAACGTTTGACCTAATTATTTCATCAACTTTGATCGTAGGATTAAAGATCAAATTGCGAGATCTTTACGAAGGCTTTCTGAATCTTTTGATGTACAAGGGAGTACGGCAAAATGATGGAGGAGTAAGGTGTATTTTAAAATGCCTCGATTTTAAAGACCCTCGGTTTAATTCGGAAAATTAGGTAAATTCTAAGATTTTCGTCGAACACCGCATATCGTATAAAGCTTCGATGTTATATTTAGTGTTGAGTCACGCAGCATTAGCAGTCCAAATTGCATTCTCCTGCGCCTAATATGCAAATAGTTTAATAATTTTCGTTGCTTAACCCATTCTAGTGATTGGATCAAGAATAATCGTTATGACGCTTATCAAATGTTATAATAATATGTCTGAAATATCTTTACGATTTTCCCAATTTATCGAGGAAAAAGATTGGCAGTTTCTTATCGATTCTCTGATTATGTTTTAATGGGTTAATTAACGGGATTTACGACTAGAGCCCACGCTTTTACACGTCACTCTGAATAGTAACATCGTATCGTTCTATGTCGAAGGAATCCGTAACACCGCCGCTTGTCATTTAGAACACGTGCTTAGAATGCATTTTCTTTATGTTAGAATTAACAGAGTTTATGCACGTTCTTTAGCCTCGATTGTTAACGAGTGTGTCGTTAACGCGAGATAACAAGCGATTATTTCTCTAAAACGTGTCTGCTCCGCTGTGTAAAGCATGCTAAAATTCCAATGTTTTTTCTTGATGATGTTACAGGGCTTTCCATTCGACGACGACGACGATTTTGGCCGACGCAGCGACATTCGTGCACACTTGGACGACCTAGCGGCACGACATCCAGAGTTTGCCGATCATCTTTTGGGACCACCTTGGGGTGACGTACCGTTCCGAGGATCTACGCACAATCAACGTCGAGGATCAGGGAACGGAGGTAGCAGTTATCAGGGTTACCCAGACGAGGACGCTAGGAGTCAAGCGAGTGGAAGTAGTGCTGCCAGCGCAGCTAGTGGTGCCAGTGGTGTGAGTTCGCACGGTGAACCAGATACGGTTCACCAAGATCAGCAAGACAGACAGTCTCAAAGGGAAACAAAAAGAAATCCGATTCCACAATACGGTCTGCGCAATACTGTTGACATCGGGCAACACCATCGTCACAATATGGAGAATCCGGAGAAGGAGAGTCGCGGCCAGCGGTCGATGTCAGCACCTCCAGAAAACAGACAACAAACGAACAGTCAACAGACCTCGCAAGAACAAGATAAGCCACAGCCAGGTCAGCGTTTTGTTTCGCGAGTCGACATAACGCCACAGCACAATCAACAGTCGTCTCAACAGCAACCAAAACAGCAGCCACAGCAAACTCCCCCGCAGCAGCAATCACAAAGCAACGTCAGGCATATACCCATTTTCGTAGAGGGTCGTGATGAACCGGTGATCCCGAAGAACATCGACGCATCTTTCCAAAAGCAACAGTCACCTCCACAGTTTCACACGACGCCACCTCACTTCCAAAAATCAACTCCCTTTAATCAGCGCTTCAGCACCAGGCAATGGCCACCTCACTTCCAAGATTCATTCTATCAACCAAATTCAACTTTCGATCATTCACCTACTCGACGTACTCAGCAGACCTATCAACAGCCACGACAACAGCAGTATGCTGAGAAGCAACGACCCGAGCAACAGCAGCAAAAACACCACTTCGAAGCTCAGCCACAGGAACATCTATCTCGACAGAGACCACAAACACAACAACAACAGAAACAAAAGCCACAACAACAGCATCAGCATCAGCATCAGCAGCAACAGCAGCAGCAACAACCACAGCAAGAAGCACCTAAACCTGCACCAAAACCAACGCTACCGAAGGATCCTCTCGAGCGAGTGGCATTGGTACAGAAGGAAGTAGATTCTCTCGCTGAGCAGGTTAAACTGTATACCGGTAACTCACGCAAAGACAAACAGTACATGTACTTGGACGAAATGCTCACGAGAGAACTGATCAAATTAGATGACATAGAGACAGAAGGACGAGAGAATGTCCGACAGGCTCGTAAAAACGCTATAAGGACTATCCAAGAAACAATATGTTTCCTAGAATCTAAAGCACCACTACCAGGGCAAGAACGACCAAAAGAAGAATCGCAAGCCATGCAGGTGGATCAAAGTCAAGATAATAATGAACAAGAAAAGCAGCCACTTAACGAAGCGATGGACGTCGATCAGAACACTGAACAAAACGCACAAGCGAATGAGGCAATTCCATTGCCACCTGCACCTTCGTCTCCAACGAAGCAAGCTGTGGAAAACAATGAGGCAGCTCCAATAGCTCAAGAAGAACAACAAAACGCACCAACGGTGGATCAGCCTGCTAAACAAGAACAGGAAAACCAACCTATCCAGAGTCAGGAACAACAGCAACAAGGACAGGAACAACAACCACAACAGGAACAACAACAAGATCAGCAACAGGAGGATGCTGCGATGGTCGATGGAGTATCGAACGAAAATACAAATAGTAACGAAGCTACGATGCAGGATGATACATCGACGCCCATGGAAGTACAAGAAAAAGTGAAGAGTACCGTTGAAGAAAAGAAAGATGAAAATCAGAATGTGTCGCAGGAAATTAAAACAGAAAATGCCGATGAAAATCCAGCGAAGGAACAGAAAGAAACTGAGAGTAAAGAAAAAGCAAAGACGGATAAAGGATCCACCCAGTCTCCAAAAACTATAAAGAAAGCAAAGAAACAGGCTGCGCCTATTTCAAAAGAACCGATACCATTACCACCTCCGCAAAGTACGGAAACGAGCGCCAAGTAGAAAGGCAAGAACATGGGTTGCCATTTTTGTTATACTTCCAACGACGATCACAAGATGGTGTGGGGCGCGGAAAACGATTGGATCCATTTCTGCGATCGTTTCTTGTCCAATGTGCGGCAGGAAACCTTGTCTTGCGACTCTACCATCTTACTTTTCTCTTCTATTTTTATCCCTTTTTTATAGAGCCTGTCGACCTAAGTTGGACTAGACGTCGTTGGTCACTGATGATGACGGACGTGCAAATACATATATAATATATATACATACATATATGTATATGTATATATGTATCCTTAACATGGCTAGCACTTTAACGATGGAGTTCTCACATTCGTCTCATTGTAATTTTGTTTTATAGTCCTTCAATGAAACAACAACAAAAATCGTCCAGACGACACGTTCACCTCGGACATCGGACATTTTGAATCTCTGACACATTTCTTCCTCGCTACTGTATTACTTAGCGCGATGATTATATTCCTTTTCTTCCGAAGGACACGACTTGATTCTCGTCGACGCATAAAACTGTAAAAATCACGCGATATAATGTGTGATTATCTCGTGTGATAGCTAACTAACGGATCAGTATACATTACATACACATACTATATTTGATATTAAAAAAAGGATTATTTCATTTGTATTTCTGTATTTGTTTCACATACGATGTTCATTATACTCTAAATAGATACACCATCATCCGATATACGTTGACAAAATTCTATTCCAGTCGAAAAGTCAATTGATAAAAGCGATACCTCTTTATAAGCCATAGTCGTTTCTGCTATCACATCAAATATGAATCATTGATGGTGCCTTATCAATTATTATTAATCAATTTATAAAAAAATACTGTAGTATTCTCAATTTAATTATTTACCGAGTTAGAGATACGTGCATGTATGTGTGGATCCGTTCCAAAATCGATCCCGATATAAAAAGAACGATGTAAACAACAAAATAATCGCGTCTTTTACGATAGCTCTCGCTTTAACAAAAAAATTCTTTTACATGGCAAGTGTAGATTTTGTTAGAAAACAAATTTTTTGAGACGTACGAAAACGAAATGAAAGATAGAAAAGAATACCAACGTCGAATGGACGCGTACGCTTAGTATTACAGCGCGCATTGTGTAAAGTATAACTACTATTAATTAATGTTATTATTTATAATTTATTGTATGCCTGCTGCCTGAGAGTTTAGAAATGTTTTGCGTTGAGAGTATACAATGCAAGAAAAAGAAACAAGAACAAAACGCGAAAAAGAAGAAGCCGACGAAAAAGTGCGCGAATACGAAACGTGTTCATACATATTACAGAAATGTGTATGTGTGTTCGTCTCGAAACGATGCATCTTGTCCATCGTCCGAAAGTCGTCGTGCGAAAAAGAAAAGAAGACATCCAACAATAATTTTTCTTTCGTTCGAAATGTAAAAACTGAAACGTAGAAATATCTTTTTGTTATTATTATTATTATGACGTTTCTTGTTTTTTTTTATTATTGTAATGTGATTGAGCATCGGACGAGGGACGGTCTGCATAGTTTTATGGTTCCTTGTTCATGGTGATACTCGGTTATTATTATTATTATTATTATTATTAATATTAATATTAATATTATTATTATTTTGTCTTTTCGTTTTATTTTTTTGTCTGTATGATGTTATACGTTCTCGTAGTGAAGACACAATACAGGCGTCTTTTTAGCCAGAGATTTTGTATTTTTTCTGAGTAAGCGTGAAAGACTGAGAGCGAAAGAGTGAGAGAGAAAGAGGAATGAGTGACGAGAAGAGAGTGAGGGAGGTAACGAAACTAATAATAATAATAAAAGAAAGATATACGTGTATATCAAGAAGGAACGTTATATAAAATGAATTGGTAACGTGTAATAATTATTTTACGAGTAAACGAAATTCAGTGAAAATACAACGACTGGTCTTGACTTCTAACTCGCATGTTCTTTGTAATACGTTGTGAAAGAAGAGTCCCAGAGTGGAATGTGTTTGGGGTTCCTGGTATTTCTTTTTTCGGGGGATATAAGTATATACGAGACATACGATTACGAAAAATGACTAAACCGTGCATATCGCGAGAGTTTACTGTAAGAGAATACGATCTCGATATAAAAATAGCGTCGCGTTAAATACACCGTGCCAAGCCTGATCGTCTTTCGTAGCAACACTTTTCTCTTGGACGTGATTTTACGATAAGAAAAAAAAAGCAATGGATAATGTTTTACATTTTTCGAAATTGACTCATTCATGGGAACGTACGAAATTCGTTTTTTTGTTTTGTTTTAACCTCATTGTTCGACGAAAATGAAGCAGGTCGTTCGATTGGCTGCACCCACGGAAAATGCATACTCGAGAACGCCAACGACCTGCGAATAACAACATCCGGCACGTGCACGCGTCTCGTCCACTGCCAAATTCCTTAGAATTGTTTGCCTATGGCGCATCCACGTTCAGGGAAGTCCCCGTGCGCAAGAGAGCCACGAAGGAGAGAAGGCTTTTTTATGCCGCTCGAAGAAGAAACGACGAAGTCGTTTGCGCGCTCGCGCTCATTCGTGCCGCTTCAACGTTAACGCTGCCGCCAAGCTTTTTGCCACGCTCGTTTCGTTTCACAGAAATATCCGAAGTCCGAAATATCCAGCAGTGAGGTACATACAACGACGCACTTTACGATCGACCAGCGCGTACAGTTGACAATTTCACTTTTAAACGAGACAGTAGACTTTTTATACGTTGGACACGCTTTTTTGAATATTTCAATTGTTCTACTATATCTTAATGTTAGAAAGTAAGAACGAGCCGTGATAAACGTTTACGTAATGCTTTTGCATTGCGTTACTTTTGTAAAATATGGTTTTGGAGTAACCCTGTGAAACATTCAAAATGGCGTCTTGGGTTGCACGCGTACTAACGTTAGTGCGGTCGGTAAAATTTGCAGAGAAGAATAGAGACAAGTAGAAAAATTGTCTATAATTCTGCACGAGACACCCTGTATATTGTCATACCGTCCTTGACTAACGATTTAGAAGATTCAGAAAGGGATAATCGGAAGTAAGACGCGTTAGACTTTAATTTAGATAGATCGTTTTGAGTAGGTCGGGCTTATCTATTTTTGAAGGACTGTCTACGATACGTAAACGCGTGGTTTGAATTTATCATTGGATTTATATGCAAAAGAACGAATCTGTAATCGTTTGACATAAATCTTTTTAATTAATAATCTTAAACTGTGATTTAAGTATCGAATTTTGTTTCTTAACATCTTCAGGGATGATTTATTATTATCTTGAGTAATATTCTATTTATATTCAATCGATAGAAATTAAATGAGTAAAAATATTTTGAAAAGCATTGAGAATATTTAAAAAAAATAACATTCACATATGTAACCATTGGCCATCATGTCAAAACTAAACGTACGCTGTGTCAGTATACTCGAAAAGATTAACTCAATATTATTCTATAATCTATACCAGTGAGAATACAAAGAAATAAACCCAATAAAAGATCGAGATCGGATCGAACGTGATTCAGTGAATTATACCCGATTCGAAACGTTGTCGATTCGAAACGTTGGACGATTCGAAAGCTTGGCATGGCAGGCGAAACGACAGACCTAAAAATAGTGACCGGTGCTTAGACTGTTAGGAGTAAATGTTTTTGCGTCGCGACGCTGCCCGAACTCGAGCGTCGTTCCTCTTCTTTCCTCTGCATCGGGGAATCCCGTGATTCCCAATCAAAGATGGCGGATATTGGCGAACGCTCGTGATGACTCTACGTGAGAATTTCACTCGCGAGGAACGAGACGGTTTATCTTCTTGGAATGTCTAACTTGTCGAAAATAAACGATGAGCACACATCGAGCAATGATCGCGACCTCTTAATCCACCAACGAGATTGATTAGGCGAGATAGAGATCACCGGCTAAAAATATGGACGACATCAACAATTACGAGCGTTATCGTTCATTTCGTTAATCCGATATAACTAATATTTATTTAGCGAGGATAAACCAAGTGGTTAATTGACTTTACGAATAGATTTATTTATTGTTCGTAATACTTTTTGATACTTAATAAGATTAATATCAACGTATATCCTTATTTACAAGCAATTTATATATATATATTTTTTGTTTAGGAAAAAGATCATACGTTATAAAATGAGTTTTTCTGAATAATAGCGTGACATTCTATATGCTATATGTATATACACAATGTTACTTTTGATAGCTGTAATAAAAGTAGAGAAAGTTCCTTGATATAAATAACCATTATCACGTATAATTATTTCAAAGGCTTAAATAGTACAAATATTACACGTAACATGTACAACGATCATAAATATTTCAAAAAGCGAACCGAGTTTTATTTCTCAAATTACAAGCTAGAATAAAAAATACTTGTTCCCAAAGAAAGTTTTTTTAAAAGATAATTCTACAATACTTCATACATCAGTATGTACTATGTTTTGGATTAAAGATACCCAAATTTGTGCTAGTTTCTATGTATAGTATTTATCGGGAATGTTAATCGTCCATCTAATGATCCATGAATATCTATTGTATCTAGTAAACTCTTTAAAACTGCGATAATAGTCTGTTCGTATTCACAACCTGACCTAAATGTACGTGTTACAACTATGTCGTAAAATTCGAATTTTGGGAATCTTTATCCTACATTAAAGCTTTTCTACGGTGAAACCCGCAAAACCTATGTGAACGTTTTTAAACGCATATACATATACCGTCATATTGCGCAAGACATACTATATTTAAAAGTGCACTTGTTTATAAATTATGCAAAATAATAATCGACCGTGTAAATCAAGTTATACTTTTTGTGGCCGTTTTTATAAAAACTGAGGAAAGACTATATTATACCTTGATGATTCAATATCATTGTTAGAAACGTGAAGCTTTTATTATAATTTAAGAACAGTGTTGCATGTACCGATATGAGCGTGCATTAAAATATCAAAAGCGCCCCGAATATCGAGAGGACGAATGCTTTAATAATACGTTAAGAGCTTTTTTCTAGCTAAGTTGTTAATACTTCATTAAATATTCAATCTGGAGACATGCTACCAGTATGCTTAAAAGGCACGGTTTTGTGCTTTCCCATTTCAAAGTCGTCGTGGTTGTCTTCGAAACATACTGGACAGTAAAGGTCATCATGGCACCCTTTACATTGCACCAAATCAGCTGTTTGCTCGCACATTACGCATGACGGTTTTTCATCTTCGTCTCCATTCGGGCTTCCGCTCTTAAAAAGTATAAGTTAAGTTATAATTATGGATGTAGCTGCTTTTTTCGAGATTTTTTTTTGTTTCTACTACCTCTACTTCCATTTCCTCAAGTTCATCAACGTCATCGTATTTTTGTTCAAGGGCTGCTTCAGCCATTGCCTTTTTAATGATCTTTTTTGTTACAGCATGTTCGTCCTCGTCATCGAATTCATTATAGCCATGACTTTGAGTAGAGTTCTTAAATACCATATGTGTTATGATTAACGTTTTGTATTCAATAAAAAAATTGATTTATTATAATTTCTTACAGATCTAGAATTATTAATATCTTGCAGTGCCCGCAGTCTTGTTTCAATTTCGCCATCCGGATCGCTTTTTGAAGATAATTTAAGTCTTTCAAGGTATTCTTTTATTAAATCATCGGTTTTTTCCTGATCCGTCCTGCTATCGACTTGGTGTATCTACAAATAATTTTTCATATTATATCTGAATTTGATTTAAATTTTAACCATATATATTCTCTTTAATTGTTCTCAATTACCTACATTTATTTTCTTCTCTTCTGGTACTTCATCTTTTAATATTGCTAATCGCCTTTTTATTTCCTCTACGCTAGGCAGTGGAGCATTTTGTTCTTCTCCTTTCAATTTTCTTAATCGTTCTACTATCTCTTGATCCGCAGGTTCCATACCTGTTTTAAACTTATCCCAGTGATTGTCATGCGTATACATAACTATAGGAGGTTTAGCTGGATTTTCCAATGAATCCAATCTAAAATAAACACATATACGTATATTGTTATATTCTAATGATATACTTTACATTAGATAGATACTTACTTCCTTGTAATATCTATTGGTGCCAAAGGACCATCAGAAGAATCCGAAGCAGGAGATTCCATATTGTTGCTTACTTTATTAATAGATAGATTCTTATTGTAACAACGGCCACAAATCTTTTTCACACCTTTATTTGGTATATCATGTTGATATTTTAGACACTTGCTACAATTTGAGAAACCGCAAGTAGGACAAGCATGCTAGAAAGTATTGCACTGATGTAAGCACTAATGAAGATGATCCAGTAAAATAAAAATTCATAAAAAATATTATTATACGCGTATAAAAATATCGAACATAAAATTGATTGGCTGTAGACAAATTTGTTATGACATAACCTATAAAGCGATAACGAGAATGAAAGTTGGTTTACTTACTTCTTTTTTAAAGAATGAAAATTTTGATTGACACGTATTACACGACATTATTTAATCTACCATCGTCGTGATTTTATAACAATATCATCAAAGATATGGTAAGAATACTTAAAAAAATTTCACTTAGCAAATCGTAAGTATTCTTCGCTCAGCGATTACTGCGCCACAAATTGTTGATGTAAGGTGTAACGTAATTGTACTGTCACTCACCGTTATTGGTGAATGATAGCAAAAATAGTATAATTTCGAGAAACATTTACAACAGTCAGGATGACATTCGATTTGTGAACTCTGTGTCTATGATCTAACTTATCGATTATTGTTGATAATGCAGATTAATGTAGTCGTGATTTTTTTCATAATTTAAATAACATTCTAAACGTTTATTCAATTAACAACAGTACCTAGTACGACTGTCAATATACTTCTGTAATCTGTCTTCTTTATTTTCATATATGATATTACCGATAAGAAAGACTGCTTCATTATCGGTAGAACGCCAATGACTTTAGAATACTACACCAGGTTGCGGCACCAATCAGAGTAATTTTTTTCGTATTCTTCACATCACGTAATTAGTCAGTGATTCAATATTCAAACTAATTCGATCATCTAACAGCATTTTTATTGCTGAATCGAGTAAAACTCACTTTTAATTTCAGGTTAAGTACTTTAATCGTAAGATACAATGTCACGAGTCAAAGGAGACATAGCAATCAAGAATAATTCTTACAAAAAAGAGAACGGTATTTTTTATGCTCATATATTATAAAATACTGTTCTTTATAATAAAACGATCATTTTGAATTTTTACTTGTCTGCAGACACGAATTACTTTCTATCAGAATTAATAATCTTTGACTTGTGGATTCTCTATAAGGTTAGAGAAGTTTTTAAATTCGGGTATCAGAGATTACGTCCATTATTACGAACCATTTATCTTATGGGAGTCGGTGCAGGTTAATTTCAATTTTTTTCAAGAATATCTTACATTTACTCGTTTTATTCATCTTGCGAATACACACACACACACACAGGTATATTATCCATTTATATATTCTTCATCGACAATTATCATTTGTCTATGTGCGAGGAAAAATACCTGCAGAAAGATTCAAGGCAGCCAAATATTCAGGTTCTCGGTATTTCCGATCGTTCGAAGGCCGATACGACGTTATTAAAAGAAGAAATATTGAAATTAAAAACTAAAACTTGGAGCCTCGATATGATGATCCGTAAGATGGTTCGTACATACTATATCAGAGTCATAAATTATAAAAGACAAATTAGTATGACGTATATCCTTGTTAATTATTTTCACATTTCGTTTTTCTTCACTTTCTCTCTTATCGTAGAACGCGGAGTTGAGCAACGTTCATTCGCTCTCGAAAACAACACGTAAAATTTATTACTATTTTCATTCGATCGGGCTATAATAAATAATCGCATATTTCATATACATAAACGTTCTTCATCAGAGCTGGAATTGCCTGACTTTGTATCAGAAGCAGTCGGTGGTTCGGTAATATCGACACCAGACACCGAATCTTTTTTCGAACCGAAAGGTATTCACTTCTCATTGTTTGGAATACCAATATGGCGGCCGAATTATTTTACACCGCGGAAAGTAATACAGGTGAATAAAATTAATAAGAATATTAATTACAATGGAACTTTTAATAAAATCTTATATAATTATTTAATACGTTAATAGCCATGGACGCAACCAGGAGAATGTTGGGCTTTTCGTGGCTCCCATGGAAAAATCGTATTAGAGTTAGCTCTACCTGCAATGATAAGTCACGTGACCATGGAGCATGTACCAGTTACGATGTCTCTAACAGGAAAGATAGATTCCGCGCCAAAGAGATTTACCGTCTTTGTGAGTCGTTTTTGTTTATATTGTATGCTCTTTATCTTTTATTATCCAAATGTTAACATTTTAATTCGTTTGCAGGGTTATTTCGAGGATAAATACATAACGATAGATACATTCGAGTACAATATCCATGGTCCACCATCGCAAACGTTTCTTGTTACCGTGAGTCTAACTATAAGATCAATATACTACGTGTGGTTTAGTCTTATTAACGTTAGATATCGAATTCTAGAAACGAGAATTGTTTAATGTTCTTTTTAAAAGAGTGACGTTGGAAGTATTATCGAATTGGGGTAACGAAAAGTACACGTGCATATATCGATTCAGAGTACATGGGAAATTGCATAGTTAAGGTAATAATAAAATGAAAGGGAAAAATATGGAAAGTTGCGTTTTTGTAGAAAAAGAAAATAAAGGGATTGTACATTTGAAAAATATACTATGTGTGTACATGAGAATTTCTTTGTCATTGTTAATTTCTGATTAACAATCTCTGATTAGTAATGATATTATTATATTGAAGAATATTGGAAATACGTTCTAAAAATGAAAATTTTCTTACTAATGGAAAACATAAACCACGGTACATCTCCTGTACATTGACATGTGTTCCGCAGATGTCGTCATACCTCGCTAATACGCTCATTATATTGTCTCGTCAATTTTCAGGAATTTGCATGCACTGTTATGAAATAGAGAAAACAAAATCTCGTAAGAAAAAACGCGATATTTCTAAGAGAAAATAATGATGATTTTTCATCATTACAAAAGTTTCTATAGACATTTACCTTTTATCTAGTCTATTTTATCTAACTTTAATTCCGAGATGTCTTAGTTTTCTTTCCGTATCACCCTATACGATGACAGAGCTTATTTTATTACAGTTTTTAATATACCTGATTTCGTAGTACGACGGAAGTTACTTGCTCTAGATTTTATCGTAGATTCGGAGAGATAACTTAAGCCATTTCTACTTTTATGGTTTTACGATTGTAATCCAACCTTATGTTTGCAGTGTTAAGCGCAAACGTATTAATACGCATATACGTGACAGGTATTGTTCACAATTTTATGGTGTTTTACTTTTAAACAAAATTTATTTTAAACAATTTAAGTTTCTAATTTAAATTACAAGAAGGAAGATATTCCAAGTAAGAAACGTAAATGCTATTGACTCCGTATACTCGTTACGTAAAAAAGTAATATAATTTTTCTTAATTTTTTCCATCCCACGAACATCCACACTTTTTCTCTTTTTTTCTCAATACAAAAGCCCATATATTATTCCTTTACCCAATTACCGTAGCCGAACCTTTTCTTCATATCATTTGACGTCCCCGTTATCGTCACGTCGGGGAAAAGAGAATGACGTTCTCGCGTGTCTTCCACTTCGTGCTCGTAAACTCGCGCGTCTTATAAAAGAGATCGAGCCGACGACTGAGAGTAATTATTACCATCTGCGTTCGCAGCACGATGTCCTCGGTAAAAATAAAAGTTGAAAGGATGAAAAAGAACGAATCTTCCAAGTAATCGTATCTAATCGTTATCTTTTTTTCTAACGAAAAATGCAGCGGCGTTAAATCTGCCGGTAAGGTTCACGTTGGAATCATTCTTCCATGGGATTACAATGTGCATCGGTGAATCTTCGGTGAAGTTTACGTAGAGTGATGAAGAACAGTTTCGTAACGTGCAGATTGAATAATTTGTTTGGAGAATATTTGTGCAGGTACTGAACAGTATAGCGATCGACGGTAGACCGACATTTTTCTAGCGATGAGCAAATTAGTGTCGGAAGAATCACACGTGAGTTATTTTTCTATATCGTATCGTACCGTCGAGTGCTATTGTCAGCAACCTGTCAAGGCTCTGAACGTTTGTTTTCTAGAGAACAAGTGGCTTCGTTAACGAAGCTTTTCAATTGGAAAGTATCGCGGTGGCTGATAAGCAAAGTAATGGTACGAGCTGTCAGAAGAATAATAATGTTCCGGATGAACAACAGAAACCTGTTGTCGCTGTTCCGAACACGGTAGGTATTGTGAAGATCTTTAATTATCGCGAAAACTCAGTTCCTTCTCTTTTATATTAGAATAACAGAAAACATTTCTTTAGGCCGAGGTGCAGAGAGAAGAATGGGGTGGTGGATTAGATTTTTTAATGGCTTGCATAGCCACATCCGTTGGTCTTGGTAACGTCTGGAGATTTCCGTTTACCGCCTACGAAAATGGCGGTGGTGCCTTTTTGATACCCTACATAATCGTTTTGTTGTTCATCGGTAAACCGTTTTACTACTTGGAAGGATTGCTGGGTCAGTTCACGAATAAGTCATGCGCAAAGACGTGGGCGATGGTGCCGGCCATGAAAGGTACTCGTGCATACATTCAGAATTCATTCTCGTACTAACAGATTCAAGATCGAGATTGTGAATATTAATCTTGTATATTTGTAGGTCTGGGATATGGACAGGCATTTGCAGCATTCGCCGTCGTCTCTTACTACTCCAGCTTGATGGCCTTGACTCTTTACTATCTGGTCGCCAGTTTTCAATCTGAACTACCTTGGTCGGTTTGCCGTGAAGAATGGCAAGGACAGTGCGTTGACGCTACTTCTAACGGTACATTGATCAATGATACCACGATAGTTCGTAGTTCAGCCGAATTATATTTTAGGTAATTCATTTTGACGTTTTTGATTAACCAATTAATGGTATTAACGGCGATGCGTCGTGTGCGTCATCTGAATAAATTCGTGTTATTAGTCAGTATTGAAAAAACACAATCCGAGAAGTAAGATCGCGTAAAAGAAATATTGCAGAGAATATTATGTGAAATGAAAAAATATGTTTGGTCTCAAGATGTTTGATATTACGCGATGAAAAATGCTGACATGACCATATCGGTCCTGTTGATTAATTTTTTTTTCTAAATTAATCTCTGACTTCGCTAGCTCTTAAAAATTTGTTAAATTGTATAAATTTTTAAATACATCGGATGGGTTAATATATCTATGAAATATTTTTTTGTAATTAAACCAACTTTAGGAAGATCGTCCTGAAAGAATACGACTCCATCGAAGATGGTATCGGAATGCCATCTTGGGAACTGGCGATATGTCTCTTCGTCAGCTGGCTCTGCATATTCGGTGTTCTCTATCGTGGCGTTAAAAGTACCGGGAAAGCCGTATACTTTCTCGCCATTTTTCCTTACATCGTGATGATAGCATTGCTGATAAGATCCGTAACCCTCGAAGGTGCTATTAACGGAATTCTATTCTTCGTGACACCGAAATGGGATATGTTGTGGAATCCGAACGTTTGGTACGCGGCCATTACGCAATGTTTCTTTTCGTTATCGGTTTGCTTCGGGCCAATTTTGACGTATTCATCTTACAACACTTTTGGTCACAAAGTTAACAGGTATGCTGACGAGTCATGAATGATTAATCAAGTTTTTTTTCCTAGTTGCAATATATATTTATATTGTACATATGTATATTTTGTTATGTTACAAGAGATGTGATGATCGTCACGACGCTAGACACTTTCACGAGTCTTATCGCCGGCTGTACAATCTTTGGAATCCTCGGGAATTTGGCACACGAGATGGGTGTCAGCGACATCTCTAAAGTAGTAAGAGGCGGGACTGGTCTGGCCTTTATCTCCTATCCAGAAGCTCTGGCACGATTCAATGTCGTGCCACAACTCTTCGCGGTCTTCTTCTTCGTCATGATGTTCGTCCTTGGCACTGGAAGTGCCGTGGCACTTTGCGGTGCCATTTTTTGCGTTTTATGCGATCACTTCCCGAGAGTACGCCAATGGATCTTGGTTTTATTTATTAGCGTTGTTGGTTTTCTTATCGGTCTCGTATACATCACTCCGGTACGTAAAGTACATGTTGTTATTTTAATTGTTAACATCTTTTTTTTTATAATATTCGTTTTTTGGCAGGGTGGACAATGGTTCGTAACTTTGGTCGATTACTATGGCGGTACATTCGTCGCCATTATCATTGGTGTTCTCGAAATGGTGACGATATTTTGGATTTATGGTTTATCGAATTTCCTGAATGACATAGAATTCATGCTCGGTACGAGACCGACCTTCTACTGGCGGATGTGTTGGTCCGTGATCACTCCGGTGTTAATGATCGTTATACTAATATATACGATAGTCTCGTACCAGCCGCCTACGTACGATGGAATGCTTTTCCCGGATTATGCGTATGGTCAGTATACGTATTAAAAAAATGTTCAAAAAGGACTTTACAAAATCTAACTATAAAAAATAATTTCAGGTATCGGATGGCTCTTATTGGGCATGGGTCTTAGTTTAATCATCGGATGTTTCATCTATACACTCATACAAAACATGTCGACGTCTATCTGCGAAGTAAATTATACATTTTTTTCTTCTAACAATTCTGAGTTATGAGAGATAAATAATTTCTTGATCTTTATTATTATTATTATTATTATAGACACTAAAAGCGGCGACACGACCGTCCGAGAAGAAATGGGGACCCAAGGATCCCGCGACACGAAGAAAATGGCAAGATTTCATTTTTGAGAAAAAATTTCGACCCGCGAAAGGCGTAATTGAGACTTTCTTTAAATAGAATGTGATTTGGACGAAGAAGGGAACTATATTGTTGCATTATCATCCTCATATTAAGTTTAAATCATCGAAGTACAAAAAGCGGCTGATTAAATAATATTTCTTGCGATCATCACGAATATTTCGGACTCGTAATAAATATTCATAGTTATTATTCATATTAGAAAGCGAAAGGTTACGCTAATAAGAAAATGTACAACAAATAATTGACATAACGTTTTGAGAAATTTTACATTTACTATCGTAGCGATTATGTGTATGAATTAAGGAAAAATCTACGAACGAGACGATAATCCATCGAAATTAGAGTCGACACTTAAAGAATGTTTATCTTTACGACCAAGTTTACGAACCATGAAATTAATTCCGATAAAAAAGTTTTCCGTCCGGTTGATAATTGTTTGCTTTTTGTGTTAGCATTACGACGGATTGTACGTTTTGCAAGAGCGTGTGAAATCGCCGCTAGAATTACTGAATTATGTACATACTGGACTCGCATTTCGCAGCATGGATCGTTTGACATGATCGTCTTACGTGGTTTATAAAAAAAAAAAGTAAAAAACGGAAAAACAGGTACGAGCAAGGCCGGGTAGCCAAGCAAAGCTTTTGAATAAAAATCTTGTTTTTGAAAAAAAAGAAAATAATATTTTTTTCCTCAAAAATAAGATACATAACACAGTTTTATAAATAAAAGTACACTTCTATTTTAAAGAGTGGAAAAATTCATTATGTTGATCCACTCAAAAGGATCTTTCAAAATCTATTGACAAATTTTCTATTTTTTCGAAGATACTTTCCTTTGTCCATTTCTTGAGACATAGTGATTAAGAAATACCGATTTCTCGAAATTGTCATAAATTTGATAAGTTAATGCAAGGTTCGTAAAAGAAAGTATATAAATCATAATTCCCCCCACTTATTACATACGTATGATATCGTATACATATGATGTACACATATATATATACATGTATACGCATATATGTAATCATCATTCGTATGAGTTCAATTGACAAGTACAGACGGAAGAGGCCAGTACTTTGAAATGTAAGCGAATATGCGGACTACGATGGAGACGTCAAGCAGTCTCTCCAGTTCCGTCAACTTGCTAGGACGTGTTTACATTGCCGAGAAAAATTTGAAAAAAGTAGTGTGAACGATTACGTGCGATCCGTATGCCGAGGAAGAGCATGAGAAATTCGAAGGTTCGTCCGACACGTGTGCTAACGTCGGATGTTTCACGTTTTCTTGAATTTTTTTAGTAAAAAACTATCATGGGTCGATCTCGCATTTAATTGAATATTTAATTATTTTAAATAATTGAACGCTGTATTATTGCTTATACTATTTATTATTCATTACTACTAATTATGATTACTTTTTAAAGATCAATTTGTAAATTTAGAATAGACAAGTTTTTTGCTTATCTTTTTGTTAAACGAATGGATCTAGTAATAATTTTTTAAGTAATTATTAACCAAGAATTTTATTTACTTTTGCAACGACCCAATTTCGTCAACCCGCCGCTAGTGTTTGCACGACTAACATTTTTTAATCCGTGTACTTTACGTTTAACAACTCATACATTTAACACATTGCGATCGCGTGCCATTTAAACCATGTCGTCTGAAGATGCTACGCGCGATAAGGTAGATTCACTGATGAGAATTTTAATAACAATTTTCTTTACTCCTATACGATTTACATTCGAACGGAAGAGAATGCAATCGCGTAGACGCGAAAATGCGCGGTGTCAGTGATGTAATCCATTTCCTTTACGTAATTCAAGCATTTGGTATCAGATAGTATTCGTATTACCGTTTAAATCGTTAAATTTTCCCGATGTGATTTAGCAAGATGTTAATTCGATTGGATGATTCTCAAAAATGTAAATGGTTCATTAGCGATTGCTAACATTATTTTTAAAACAAGATAATCGATGGTTTAAAAAGAAGATAAGTGATTGTGCGATAAAAATGATAATGTATTCTCTCGTAGAGCAATGGCGTTGACAATGAAGGTGTACCAGGTGTCTACACGCTTTCCGTCGTAACAGACGCTAGAACCAATCTTGAAATTGGAGTAAGTTAATAACAATTTCAGTTTTAGATCCCACGATTTATTTAACGATAGTATATGTACATTGAATTTATGTTTCTGTTATCGTAGACTTCGACGATAGCATTAGTTTCCGATGAAAAGGAGAAGAAGAGAGCACAATGGGGCAGCGAAACGGAATTCTTGATGTCCTGCGTCGCTTTTTCTGTAGGCCTCGGCAATGTTTGGAGATTTCCTTATACCGCTTACGAAAATGGCGGTGGTGCCTTCCTGATACCGTATATTATAGTTCTCTTCATAATTGGGAAGCCTATGTATTATATGGAAATGATTCTCGGCCAATTCAGTAGCCGATCTTGTATTGAAATTTGGTCCATTTCACCGGCGTTTAAAGGTATTCCGTTTAATTAAAAAACTTGCCGTTTAATTATTATACCGTTTCAATTATTGCAATTTTTGATATATTCATCAGGTATCGGTTATGGTGTCACAATCGCAGTCTTCGCAGTAGTCACATATTACTCCGCTCTCATGGCACTGATAGTGTACTACATGATCTCCAGTTTCCAATCGGTACTTCCATGGTCATATTGTTGGGATGATTGGGGTGACACTTGTTTCGACAATACGTTGACGACAAACGAGACGAAAGTTGGTAACAAGAGTGGCTCGGCCGAATTATATTTTAAGTAATTTTCAATATATTTTATTTCTCATTTTATTTATTTTATTAAAAATCTCATTAATTTGATTTATTTCTTTTATTTATACATGTACATTTATTATACATTTATCCAGAAATATCGTTCTAAACGAGAGCAACATCGACGACGGACTCGGGACTCCATCATGGAAATTAGTTTTATCCCTATTGGCCAGTTGGATCTTCATTTATGCAGTGATCTCAAAAGGCGTGAAAAGTGCAGGAAAGGTCGCATACTTCTTGGCACTCTTTCCTTATGTCATTATGATCTGCTTGCTGATAAGAGGCGTCACATTGGACGGTGCCGTTAATGGCATCATTTTTTTATTCCAACCAACATGGAGTAAAATCTTTGATCCCGCGGTCTGGTACGCGGCCGTTACACAGTCGTTTTTCTCCCTTGGCGTTTGTTTCGGTGCCGTCACCATGTATTCATCTTATAATAATTTCGATCATAACGTATCGAGGTATGTACGTCGAAGTCTTTGAATCGTTTGAGTCATACCTCTAACAATTCGATCTATATCTTTGCACGATTACATAAACTACACTATCTACTGTGCATCGACGAATATACAATGTTGCGACCAGGTTTTTCGAACACTTGATTGGAAGTTACAAGACTAATACCGTGTTCGTGTCTCTTTTACTTTCTTGATCGAATTAAATGGAATTTATGAAAATTATTTAATCTATGCGATTTTTGAAATTTTATTTTATTTATAGAGACTGCCTGATAGTAACAACGATGGATCTCTTCACCAGCCTCATGGCTGGTACTACGATATTTGGAATACTTGGGAATTTAGCCTACGAAATGGGCAGCGATGACATTAGCACCGTAGTTCGAGCAGGAACTGGTCTAGCTTTTATTTCATATCCCGAGGCATTGGCTAAGTTCTCAGCTGCCAAACAACTTTTCTCCGTACTGTTCTTCCTCATGCTCTTCGTATTGGGTATCGGCACGTCTGTGGCGTTCAGTGGCGTGATCATCAGTATTATTAAAGATCAGTTTCCTCGTGTGAGTCAGTGGAAGATATCGGCTAGTGTTTGCGTTCTTGGTTTTCTTATTGGTATCGTTTACTGTACTCCGGTAAGTGAAGGATTCACCCGTGCGAAGAAAATTTAGTCAAATTACTGATAGTTATCTGTTTTAACACAGGGAGGACAATATATTCTCAACCTGGTGGATTACTTTTGTGGCACGTTCATCATCGTCATCCTCGCTTCTTTCGAAGTAATCGCGATATCTTGGGTATACGGTAATTGTTTATTAATTATACGCTAGTCTTGACATTTTTTTTGTGACTTCAATTTATTTTTTGTATTTTACTTTACGTAACGTTCTCAGGCATCGACAATTTCATCGACGACGTGGAATTCATGTCCGGTATACGACCGTCGCTTTACTGGAGATTCTGTTGGGGCGTCTTGACACCGGTATCACTTTTCGTCATACTGATCTATTTCCTTTGTAGCATGACACCGTTAACGTATAACGACGAGTATTATCCAGACTCTGCGTACGGTGTGTATTGAGGCATGGCGATAAAATGATTTAGAGAATAGAAAAAATATAATAAATGTATTTTTACTTTTATTTTTAGCCGCTGGTTGGATACTTCTTATTTTAGGCGCAGGTCAACTTCCCGTATGGGTAATTATCTCGATTATAAAAAATAAGAACGCACCGCTATCCTCTGTAAGTATATCTACGTGATTGATACACGATTTGAAAAAATAATTCTAATCAATCGTTCGACATTATGCAGGCGTTCAAAGCAAAGGATGATTGGGGTCCAAAGGATAAGAAAAAATATAAAGAGTGGAAGGATTTTAAAGAATTGAAGAAAATTCAGAGAAATTCGAGCGATCAAGAAAACAGTCGATCGAAATTAACGAAATTTTTATTCGGAAAGTAACGAGACCGTGGCAAAGACGCTAGCGAAACAGAGTCTCCTTGTACTGAGTGTAATAAATTAGGTATAGTTAGGCCAAAGAACTAAATAGCGGTATTCGTGTCACAGAGATTGTAATATTTTTTTAAGCTAATATTCAATCGTTCTTTTCGTTAACTTACAATAGTTAATACAAAATTCGTATAAAAATTTATCGTATCGCAACGTACAAAACGTGCACGCATTTATTTTATACGTAGCAATTATCGTCTCCAATTATGTATAATTTTTCGTTACTCATCTATCGAGGCATGATTCGAATAAATTATTCCTCGCCGATCATGAAATTATTTTCGTATTGACCCATCAACATCAGATCTCAATTTCATTCTACAACATTGCCTATTTGGGTTCAAATCGAAAAAGAACGCGTAACGTTTGCAACCACCGAGGCTGTTTCCTGTTATTTCGAATTTTTCTTCTCTTCTCTTTATAAAGCAGCCATTCCTTTCGATATTTCAATTGTTTCGGCCCCCATTGAGATGTCGGCCGAAAAGCTTTGCTTATCATCTGCAAAGAAAAAGTCCATTGACCAAGAATCTTAGTCCAATAAGATTAACGCTAATAATAATAAGTCTCTAAGATAATCTTATCGGCCGGTTTGCGTACACTCGATCGTTTCGAGTGGATTTAAAAGGAAACGCACTTCGACGCGACCTTATCGCATTGGTCGATTTTATTTTATGATTGAAATCACCTAAAATACATATTGATAGCGTACCTCTTTCAATGGCAAATGCCTATTTCTTAACATAGCTAGCAGCATCCAAATCGGTATCTGTAGCACTCCTATGCAAAGTATTATCACACCAGCAGCGTGAGCGACTGATGGAAATGTTCTGCCAGCGTAAACCAAAGGGGAAAGGGTTGCGACCGTGTACAAGAAAATAGCGATCAGTATGACAGGTGTGATCACGAACCAACAGATTCGCCAGAAGATTGTAGGTTTCGTGTCCAGCATGAATTCGACGTCTTCCATGAAGTTTTCGAATCCTAAATTCATTCGTGAAGGATGATCATTTATATATACCTATATATATTAATTGTTTTAGGGTAAAGTTGGAGTTTGACTCACCATAGACGTGAACGATGCCTACTAGCTCGAAAGTGGCTGAAATGAACACGACGAAGGATGTACCGTAATAATCAGCTAGAGTTAGGATAAATTGACCACCCTAAGTACCAAAAGAAGATATTCGTTAATCGAATTGTTCATAAAATTATCAAATCATTTATGAGAGGAGATTGTTTACCGGTGTGACGTATACAGTGCCTATTAAAAATCCAAATATACACAAGGGAATGACCATCTGCCAAGTTTTCACATTTGGAAATTTTTCGTTCAAGATTATGTAGAGACTGGACATCATTCCCACGGAACTGCCGATTCCGAGAACGAACATCATCACGAAGAAGAGAACGGAAAATAACTGAAATGGCGATGTTCACTGTTTAGAGTCTATAAAGAAGTTTAGCTTTGCTATAAAGATTTATTTACCTGCGGTAAAACTTCGAATTTCGCGATCGCATCTGGGTAGGAAATAAATGCCAGACCAGTGCCGCCTTTTACTACTGTGCTTATATCTTCAACGTCCATTTCATAAGCGAGATTACCTAAGATACCGAAGATCGTGCAACCTGCGATCAAGCTGGTGATGGTGTCCAATGTGGTGATGATCATTGCATCTCTGTTCTTACGAAAAAATAATAATTTTAGAACATTGTAAGACAAATATACAGTTTTCAATCGTGTGCGGTTCGTAATTATTTGCAAAATGTTAGGTAATCTAAAAAATCTTAGTAATCATTTTATTTGGAAGACTTCACAAAATTTCTCGAATTACGACGCAGTACATACCTGTAAATGTTATGTTTGATATCGTTGTGTGCCGAATAGGTGATGATAGCACCGAAACAAACGGAGAGAGAGAAGAAGCATTGTGTTACTGCGGCGTACCAAACTTCCGGTTTCAAAAGCATATCCCATTTGGGTGTGATGAAGAAAAGAATACCATCAACAGCACCGTCCAATGTTGCAGCACGAATTAATAAAGCTATCAGAACGACGTATGGGAAGATCGCTAGAAAATACGAAGCTTTTCCTGTGCTTTTCACGCCTTGGAAGATTACCAAGCAAACGGATAGCCAACTTCCGAAGAGACAAAGAGTTAATTTCCAATCTGGCAGACCAATGCCATCATCGATATTGTCTTTCTCATGTAACACTGTTTTTCTGGAATCAACGATTCTTCATTTTCATTCAACAAATTTTCTTTTAGTCATTTTTGAGAAACGAACTTACAGGAAGTATAATTCTGCCGAGCTTCGATAAGCAGGACTTCCTAATGTATGATTGAGAGCATCGTACGGTTCGTTCTTTAAGAATGTCAGTGTTTCGTTCGTACTGATTCTGTCATTTTTTTTACTAGACGAATCGACACAGTATTCACCCCATTCCTCGAGGCACTTGGCCCAAGGTAACTCGGCAGAAAATGATCCGATCAGATAGTAAAGGGTAAGAGCCATCAACGAACTGTAATATGTTGCTATTATGACCGTGGAAAAGAACTGAGCCCACCCAACACCTACCACAAAAGAAATGAATACTATATATGTAGGTGTTCATTATAGGGGTTCCATTAAAAAGAAATAATTACCAACGAATGCCGGTGAGACGTTCCAAACCCGGATGGACGAACGTCCAGAGAATTGGCCCATTATCATCTCCAAAAAATAAAATGGCTTTCCAACCAGAGAGAGCAGGATTATGTAGGGAATGAGAAAGGCACCGCCGCCATTTTCGTACGCCGTGAATGGAAATCTCCAGATATTTCCGAAACCAACTGACATGGCGATGCAGGACATTAAAAATTCGATACTGTTGTTCCACGTTCCACCATTCTTCTCCTTCGTTTCCAACGATTCCAAATCCTTAAGCTCGGACACGCGAGGTCCGTCACAACTAATCGTTGATCTTCGAGCGTTTTCTTCAGAACTTTCGAAGGTAGGATTATCGTAACCCATCTGGCCGTTTCCATTTTTCTGCAAACGAGACGTCACACCAAATTGGATTTTTTGTTTCAACGCAAAACTTATCACGTTTTTTATAAAATTTATTACGACCGTATCGACCGATATGTTACAATCTTTCTTGCTAACGTTGACAAATGGCGTCAACCAGGATGTACTTGCGAGATAACGTGAGTAGTATATTATGGCAATTAAGACTATCGTTGGTACCGGTTATCGTCGATCATAAAATTTATTGTCGCTCGAGTTCTATTTTTGAATGATCACACGATGAATTTCGAAATAGTAGAAGAAAAAGAAGAAATTGATCACTCTATATTCCCATTCACTAATGTTTCCCGAAATTCGTCCATCACTCACCGTATCTTGCCACATCTCGCGTCGCGACTCGAAACGGATAAAAAGATCGCGAGCGAGTGTTTGGAAAATCAAAAAATGGCCACTGCTCACAGTACACGATGTCGATGCTACGAGAACGTCCGAACGAATTTTCACCTACGCCCCTTATCGAGATGCTTTTATACGATCGATGAAATATCGTACATCTTGTTTCTCCCACGAAGCCGAGAAATGGCCGTAACGATAAAGACGATAAGCATCTTGAAAAATTTCTAATTGATGTCGAAGTCCCGATTATAACGTATACAAACTCGGCTCGTTACCAAATTGATAAGGAACGCTGTACGCGTGGAGCACGTGTTGTAGATAGTGCCTAAGCTTCAAGCGTGCGTTTTTTTTATTGATATCCGTTGTCTGTAAGCTTAGAAGATCGACAACTTAAGCAGCGGGTACTTCCCACCGAGATCAAGTTTAAAATACGCTATTACTTTTTTTTTATTTTTACCAGTCACTTCCGGTTGACCTTGCGGTACAGAAATATCGAAATAAAAATATACTAATTCTCAAGGAGTATTTGTATTTTTTTATTTAGGAGATAAACGGTAATAATGATCATGACGGTGATTAGGATAACGAATAAATATAGAGTAAATACTTAAGAGAGAAACGATGTCATGGAACAATAATTAAGAATTACAGTCTTTTTTATTTCTTCTTTACCAAACGACACCCTGTTTTGTTCTTCGTCGATGCTCTTTGAACTCCAACCATTTTTTCCTAACTTCGGTATTCATTGGACCCCAGTGTTTCGAGGGTTGGAATGCCTGGACGATCATCTTTAAAAAAATGAGACAAAAATAAGATCTAATTATACAAAACAATAATTCTGTTTTTTATACTCTACCTCGCGAAAAGGAAGATGTCTCTTTTTAAAGATGGCGATCAGTATCCATAAAGGAATTTGGAGCACGGCAACAGAAAAGAGAATCCATCCAATAACTAAAAGAAAAAAATAATAAATATAACATATTATAAAAGATTATTCAAATATTATAATTATTTACATACCATAAGCAGCGTCAGGATAGAGAAGATTGTTATACGTTAAAAGCTCCAGATTAATCATACTATAAATAAAAATGACGAGGATTATCGCAGGTGTTAAGAAACTCCAGCAATATTTCCAATATATCGAAAGCCGTCGATTCAACATGAACTCGATATCGTCCAAGAAATTATTGATTCCTAAAAAAAAAAAAAATAAATTTCATCATCTTCGTAGGTATCGAATCGTAACATAAATAAATTCGGTTATATCCTTCGAAGGTCATATTCTATTATAAACTTTGAAGACTCACCATAACACCAAGATACGACGAGCATTTCGAAAATGGCTGGCAGGAATGCGAGAAACGATGTCGCATAATAATCGACGAACGTCACCATGAATTGCCCCCCCTGAGTGGTAAAAAATACAAAATCAACATCGGTACGATTAATAAGATAACGTTTCAATTGGTGATGGTATTACCGGCGTGACGTAAATGAGTCCGATAAGAAATTCGAAGAAACATGTACCAGCCGCGATGTGCCACTGCTTCCAACTTGGAAATTGATCGTGGACAATCGCCATGATGCTGGAAGTGAGTCCAACTTCGCTACCGATTCCAAGGACAAAGATCATGATGAAGAAAACGACGGCGAAGAATTGGGGTAGAGCGTCAAACTTGACGATCGTTTCGGGATAAGATATGAAGGCTAGTCCTGTTCCACCACGGACAACATTACCAATATCCTTCACTCCCAGTTCGTAGCTTAGGTTACCCAGGATACCAAATATGGTGCAACCAGCAAGAAAGCTGGTGAAGGTGTCCAGAGTCGTCACTATGATCGCATCCCTAATGATCGACAAATTTTGATAATAATCCTCTTCTATCATTCAATAAACTTCGATTAGATAAGTTTACCGTGAAAATTTAGAAAATCACGATAGAACATCGTTATCGTCATAGAAGCATAGTTTTTCTAGTGATTCGTAATTTTATCCAAGAGATTATTATCAAGAAGAGTATTAAACATGAAAGTAATTAGACATTGTACTAGCTACTTGAAACACGACTGGGTTATCCTTATCATAGGAATTCGTTAGACATTTTCAACTGTGAGCACTGACCTATAAATATCATGATCGATCTTATTGTGCGACGCGAACATCACAACGGCGCCGAAGCACACGGTCAAAGAGAAGAAACACTGGGCGACGGCGTTGTACCAGATGCTGGACGTCCACAGCTTATTCCAATCAGGAGTGATGAAGTAAAGTATACCATCGGCTGAGCCGCTCAATGTTACTGCTCTAATTAATAATATGAACATTACAACGTAAGGGAATATAGCCATGACATAGGCAGCCTTGCCAGAACTCTTTATTCCACGAATCACAATGATAAATATGGTGAGCCAGCTGATGAACAGGCAAATGGTTAAACGCCAGTCGGGTAGTCCAATACCGTCGTTTATGTTCTCTTTTTCGCGTAGAACTTCCTTGCTATCAAAAGATCATTTATATTTTTCAATGTATACTTTTATTATTTATTAAAAAAAGAAATAGAACGATTAAAAAATATTTTAACGATTCTGTACTTCGATGGACGCGTATACGCGTCTATAGCACCGGAAATGCTAAATAAATACTTACTAGAAGTATAGTTCTGCTGAGCTAAGATATGTCACGTTGCTAAGACTCGTACCATTTGGCGATGTTTCAGAATCGTTTCCTTTTTGGGAATTCAAACAATATGGACCCCATTCTTGTTTGCATTTACCCCAAGGCAATTCCGATTGAAAACTAGCGACCAGGTAAAATAGAGTCAATGCCATTAGGGAACAGTAGTAGGACGTTAACGCCAGTAGTGTAATAAATTGCGCGATACCTATACCTGTGATAATAAAACATGTTTATGATCAATCGAGATCACGAAGAATCGTGAAAAATATTTACCTTTAAAGGCAGGTGCTATGGCCCAGATTTTAATAGCCGATCGACTAGAGAACTGTCCTAGAATCATCTCCAAAAGATAAAATGGTTTCCCAATCACGATAAGAATTATTATGTATGGAATGAGAAAGGCACCACCACCATTCTCATAAGCGGTGAACGGAAATCTCCAAATGTTTCCCAATCCAACGGACATGGCGATGCAAGACATTAAAAATTCTTTATCGTTACCCCATTGTGCTCGTTCTTGCGTTTTTTTGATCGGCACATCGTTATTCTATTGAATAAAAATATATTTAGGTATCTACCAAAAACTTCATAACTTTTTACCCATTTGAGACCGGCTTCTAACCAGAAGACAATCCCTAGGGTCCAACAGTGGCCACATCGGTATTTTTCATCATGTAATATCAAACATCTTAAAATAAACTGAACGGCGGACATGTTGCCTCATTAGCCACGAATGAGTTAAAACAACCAAAGAATAACCTACTGTCTCTTGCGAATTGGAAACAGGATCAACTCGAATACTGTTGTAATCCGTGATGGTCTCCAAGCTGAAGGCCTGATTGGTGATCCCATTTTGAACGTGATAAGTCTGAAAGGATACCTTCCTGTTATTTCCATCAGGGTCATGTACCTACTGTTAGAAATACAAACACTTTTACTGACTCTAATGACACAGTTTCTAGCGAATGACGAATGAGATTATAATGGATATAATTATATAACGAATTGTCGCGTTGCGCTATCCAGACGACGCGGCAGCAGCTGCATACGTCAACGAGATCACGGGATTTTATCACGAACAAAGGCCGGTAAGAGCTGCCAGTTTCCTTCTCGTACTCGCGGATCGTGCAGTGTCGAATGACGATTTCGTAGCGTTGTGGAAAGATAATATTTATACAAGAGGAATATCGTATGACGGTTTGATGTATCGATGACCAAAAGTTAAGTAATAGGAAACTGAACTATACCTTCTTGCCCATGAATATCAAATAGTTTCTACTCTTCAACAAAGTCCGCGAATTTGATGTGTGAGACTATTGGGGGTCCACGCTTGAAGTGATGTCTAAAAACAACAATTTAAATAGTAAAATTTAATTAATTTAAATTTGTGTTATGTTTTATTAATAATAATCTATTTGTTTCATAAAAATAAAAGAAATATCGATTCGACGTAAGTTAAACTAATTTAAATAACAGTCACAGTTCAATTAAAACTGATACGAATCACATTTTATGAACGATCGAATCAATGGGGAGAAAAGTTCCGTCGAGGATTACGTTGCAAGCAGAACTGACAATATCTTTACGAGTTTCCCTATAAGCCTGTGCTATCGTGTTCGTAGGATTAGATACATTAGCGAAAGGCACCGGTTATTAAGATAACATCGGCAAATAAAAAATACGACACGTACCTTTTTGTTTGTGCTTATCAAAAGTCGATCGGGCTTGTTGTTCGTTGTGTCAGATTTTATTAGAAACCAGTGTCTTTTAATTACAGAATTTTTTAATAAATGTTTTATTTGACAAAGTGAGCCCCGAAAAATGGTAAGTAGAGCAAATTGTCACTCGAATAAACGCGACGGCTCGCGATCACTTGGACGAAGAAAAAATCTCGCGTGTGAATCAGTATTAAAGAAGAATCCTTAGACTAGCGTTAATATATAGCTTCTCATTCATTAAGAACCGATGTCTGCGTGAGAAAAACCGGAATTTCCCTCTCTCTTTGTCCTTCGACGAGAATGAAATAACGAATAGAAAAGAATATATGTTAAAAGGAAAGGTGTATTAACAATCAGAGCCATACTTTGTTAGTTCATTGAAAGAACTCGATCGATAAAGCAGTTTCTCTAATTGAATATTATGAAGTTGGTCGCACGACACGAATCCTGCCAAAATTTGGCTCACGCATCGTGAGATAATATTTTAAAAAGAATATATGTCTTTAATCACGTGGAAATGGAGAAGAAGAAAAATGTGAAGCATAGTAGACGCCACGAGAAGGTGGTCCTGGAGAAGAAAGCAGATCGCGTTGCTATTTCCGGACCGTATTCTAAAAGGGAATTACGCGAACTCCTGTTGTCATCGCTCTCACTTTTGCGATCCGATAAGACAGACGTGAGTAATTATTTTCTATTTTTTCTACAATAATTTGTTTCTTCCGTTGCATAGAAATGAACGCAAGAAAGAAACTCGTTTTGACGATGTTAAATATACTAAAATCCCTTTTTCCCGTCATACATTTTAACGACCGTCTTACGTCAACTCTCGAGTTTTTCCTGTTGCGTTCTCATAAAATTCCTGCGATTTACGTCGAACGTTAGCTTAGAATCAGAATAACTCTATCGATTCTCTATTGTCACTTTTTAGAATACGGAACTCGAGTCGACTCTAAAAAAGGGTACAGGTCTAAGCCAAGTGGATCTCGATAAGATAAAGGAGGGTAAAGTGGACGAGCTCAGTAAGGAAGCTGAACAAGCTTTACAGGATATTAGCGTGACGAAGGATACGATTAAGGGTACCGCAGAAGATACGATTAAGGGTACCGCAGAAGATACGAGTGCCGCAGACGATACGATTACGAGTGTCGCGAAGGATGGAGAGACGGATCCTGAAGGAAGAAGGTCTACAAAGGGGGAGGGAAAGGATTCCGAGGAAAGCAAAGAAGCGAGGAAATCCTTGGGGGATCTTTTGCGGGAAAGAGGGCTCAGTGAGAGTCTCGTCAAATCTTTGCTGACAAATGGACTCACTGATGAATATATCAGGTTGGAAGCGTTAAAAAAGGAGAATAAAATAAGCAATATTTATTTATTTTATTTATTTATTTACTCATAGAAGTATCCAATATATTGTTCTTCAATATTAAACTCCATCAGACTTTTAAAAGCTTTGGGTTTTACCGACGAAGAGATAGAGCGGTTGAAGACAGCCTGGGAAAGTGAAGTTCACGACTCTACGAGTGTCGTGGAGTCTGAAGACTCTTGTCTCACATCTACTTCATCGTCCGACGATCACTTGTCGCCTGAAAGTCTTTATTTAAAAAATTTCCTAAGCAGAGCTTTGGCACGTGCCCTTCGCGATATCGCCTCGAAGAAACCTTACGATCCGATTGAGTATCTTGGCCACTGGTTACTTCATGTGAAGGTTGGTTGATGATACCAAAATATAAATTGTTATATCTGTTTTTTATGATAAAAAAATTATTCGAGATCTGCGAGGAACGCGAAAAGTGTCGAAAGGAATTCGAGATGGATTTGATGATCGAAAGGGAAAGATACCTGATGATGGTACGGAGCAATTAATTCTAATTACGATGATTACAAATAATTTCAACTAATTATAATAATTATCTTATATTATAGAACATAAAGCATGAAGAAGTCGAACCAATCGAA
>JAIFRP010000007.1:3487750-3505212 GCA_032403825.1 Odynerus spinipes | reverse complement strand
TTTTTTTACAAAATACTAAAAAGATCTATGTATGTATAAATTAAAAAAAAAGCTTTAGAGATGGATCGGTACCTTGGACGAATTTTGTGGAACGGATTTCATAAATTGTTCCAGCAATTTGAAAGTAAGAGATGATATGTATACGCGAAGTAGTTCTTTGAGTATTTGGTATAAGAAAGCAAGTTCCTTCGTTTAGTATTCAATAAATACCGGCTTTCGAAGACGTTCGTATACATAAGTACGTACGATTTTGAACCGATATGTTCTCCTTTTACCCTGTTTATCGCTTTTTTGTCTCTTTTCACTTGTTCATTCTTCAAAACTTTATCTTCACTCTCACTTTACGTCAATGAATAATACTGTATTATGAGACACCAAAGTGTTAGGATAAGCGCACGTGCGCATACCCTTGCGCTCCCTTAAAAATACGTCATAATATTAACAATAAGAATACCGCAAGTACAGGCTATTTGGAAGACGGCAAGGTGAAATTGCAAAAGACTCGTCGACTTTCATTAAAAAATAATAAATTCTCCAAACCTTCTTTTCTTTAGACTCCGGTGTTACGTAAAATTGAGAATTGTGATCCTCGGCATAATTTACGTACGAAAATAAAAAAAAAATAAAAACAAAGCAAGAAAATATTATCACGGTTCGAATATGTCGTATCGGTGGACGGAATTCCTCTGCTTTGATTTCTTTGTCAAGTAATGCGTGCATGTGATAACGAAACTAATGCATTTTATATCAACTGAGATCATACGAGCTTCTCCTCGAGGCAGAAGAGAACGTATACGAATTGTTTGATTTTCGAGCAATTACGCTTCTCCCGTTTCTTTCTCATCATCTCTTTGTATTCTCGCCAACTTGCTAATTCCTGGGGATTTTTTGGACCCCAATCGGACGAGGGACTGAAAGCTTTCGTGATCATCTAAAATCAAGATGATTTTTTGGTATTTAATTTTTCTCTCAGTCATAGTGAAAATAAATATATTATAATTACCTCGGGCATGCCAAGACTTCTTTTCGAAATTATCGTGTATGTTATCCAGAAAGGTATTTGGAGTGCACCGAAAGCGAGGAGCGTCCATCCAGCGGCTAAAATGTATCACGAATTGATTAAAATTGAAACGTCAGAAATGAAGACACTTGTAAGTACAGAAGTGATACGAACCGTATGCACTCGGTGGGTAAAAAACACCAGCATAAGTTAACGGTGTCAATGCAACGATAGTGTAAATCAAGATAGTCGCCAAAAGGACTGGCGTGATCACACCCCAACAGATTCTCCAATAAGTAGACGGCCTTCTCTTCAACATGTATTCTACATCATCGAGGAAATTTTCTAATCCGTAGATCCAAAAGATTCCGGACACTTCCAGCGTGGCTAGGACAAAGATGATGAAGGAACCGGCGTAATAATCTACCAGGCCTAATATAAATTGGCCACCCTATTTAAAAAAGAAACAAATCCGTAACTTTTTTGTATATGAAAATTAAACTTTCATTTTACTAAAAAAAAGGTGTTGATGAAAAAGGGCTAGGGCTAGTAGATATATAAGTACACTTACCGGTGTGCAATAAACTATTCCAACGGTGAAGCCAAAAAGTGCGGTGCCGAGTACAATATACCAATGTTTCCATTGTGGAAATTGATCACTGATAATACTGATGATTCCTCCAGTGAGCGCGATGGCACTCCCGATTCCAAGAACGAACAGCATCAGAAAGAAGAGTACGGAGAACAGCTGCAAGGGATATGAATCACTTTAGAAATGCAAATTGAACGTGCCCGGATCATTATTGTTTCAAAGGAATTGATAAACGATCTTAGAAATATTCTCCTTTGGAACGAACGTAGAGTTTCAATTCGCTTTAGAATCTCGCGATCATCGACGGCAACGGAGAAGAGGCATACTTGGAATATAAAACTGGATTACCTTGACTATACTAATCGGATATCATAAATATTAGGTAAGTTGAGTGCAACGAAGCGGAACAGACGGTTAACAAAACGATTTAATGTCGATACTTGGAAAAGAACAATCACTGTGCACAACTCGATCTAATTATCATCGATACCTTGAAGGATAGCATTGTACGTTCCTAAGCTCTACGTTAAGTCCAGGATCGAAAAGATCTATCGATTTGTCGATGATGTCATTGATAAAACTGTGTGATCGGTATATGTCGTCATACGTTTGGTAAAACTGTGAATTTTGCGATGGCGTCGGGATAGGAGACGAAAGCCAGACCGGTTCCACCGCGGACAACGTTGCTGATGTCGTCCGTGCCAAGTTCATGGGCCAAGTTACCGAGTATTCCAAAAATAGTGAAGCCCGCCATGAGACTGGTGAAGGTGTCCAAAGTGGTCACGACTATGACGTCTCTAAAATAGAGAGAAATGTTAGGAATTCTATCGGAATAAGTGCATGTCGAAATACACGTACGGGGCTGTTCCCTTATCGTTATCGTATTTTCAAGTGTTAACGTTCGTTCTTTCGTTATAATACATCGAACCAGGGAAATCAATTCCGTCGTGTTATCACAAGTGGATACGATAGCTAATAAATCGGTGATTAATTTTGTTCTCTTTACGAAGTGTGATCAACAGGTGCACAGGCATAGTCCTACTTTTGGTAATTGCTTTCCTTTCCTTTCCAAAAGTGACGTAATAAAACAAAAGAATATGAGACTGTTGTATTGTTCAAAGAATAACCTGTAGATATTGTGCCTAAAGTCGTTGTAGGACGAATACATGACGACACCACCGAAGCAGACCGACAGTGAAAAGAAGCACTGTGTCACAGCAGCGTACCAGACATTCGGGTCGAACAGCTTGTCCCACTTCGGCTTGATGAAGAAGATGATCCCGTTGCTGGCTCCCTCCAAGGTCACCGCCCTGATCAGCAAAGCGATCATGATCACGTAAGGGAATATGGCGAGGAAGTAGGCTGCTTTGCCGGAACTCTTAACACCACGTGCTAGGACACCGAAGATGGAGCACCAGGCCAGGAGGAGGCAGAGGACCAATCTCCAATCTGGTATGCCTATGCCATCGTCGATATTTGGTGTCTCTTTCAAGACCGTCTTTCTGTTCACGAGAAATCATTGAATTACGGCATTTGCTGACAATGACTTCGATGCGCATCGTTGGCGACAACGACAACGAGGAATGAGGGTAATTGACGTTATTAAATTCCTGATCTCGAGATATTCCCGTGCGCGTCGTCGCGTGATCAACAACACCTTTAGAGATTTAGAATTTGATAACGTGGAGGACGCGGCAGGAGGTGATACGATCCGATAGAAACTTTTGCAAATCTCCGGTTAAGCTACGCATTAAGTACGCGAGATACAATCTATGCACGAAGATTTCAAGTAGGTACGTTGGAAAATGGGAACGAGTCCTCAGAAATCATGATATCCTATAAGACCTGATTTTAGAACGTCAAACACGTTCGTAAATTCTATTGTTTGTTGCATTCCGCTGATCGTAACGTTGCATTGTAAAGAAACGTAAAATTTTCATAGTCGAGCGACTCGACAGTGTCCGTAAACAATGTTAACGATCTTTTCCGATCGAGCGAGAGAAAGAGAGAGAATAATGCTCACTTACGTAAAATAAAATTCAGCCGAGCTTCTCATATGGCTGCCATTACGAATGGTTGCATTTTCTGCTCTCCCGGAATCAACACACGTCTCTCCCCATTCGAGGAGACAGGTGGACCAGGGAAGTTGAGATTGGAAGCTGCCGATAAGATAATACAAGGTCACCGATATCAATGAACAGTAGTACGTGCCTACGGCGATCATGGAGAACATTTGGGCCCAACCAACGCCTCGAAAAGCAGGGACTATTGAATAAAAAAGACAAATGTATATTTTTATACTGTAGACTTCATTGTAGGTATTTTTTAAACGGAATAAGAAGGACTTGGGTGTGAGAATACCTGCAGACCATATTTTGACGGACGATCTACTCGTAAATTGTCCTAATATCATCTCCAAATAATAAAAGGGTTTGCCGACCACAAATAAGACGATGATGTAAGGTATCAGGAAGACACCACCGCCATTTTCGTAAGCCGTAAATGGAAATCTCCATACGTTGCCGAGGCCAATCGACATGGCGATGCAAGACATGAGGAATTCCATGCTATTGCCCCACGTGGCCCTTTCCACTTTTTTCTCCGATATCATCTGTCGAAAGAGTTACCATTAGATCGCGCGAAAGCCTCCGGGAGAAAGAAATTGCTAATTCATTACCATCTCTTCCAACGGTGCCGTCGACTGCGAGATTTTTCTATTGTCCTCGACGGCGTAACCAAAACCGAAGGTATCATCGTTCTAAAAGAAAAATATTTAATAACGCTTTGATATTTTATTTAACAAATTCGAGACCAGTGAAGCAGTCCTCCGTAATTTTATCTTCATCAAATACAAAATTAGTATTTACCTTATCGATTTTTTTCGACCTTTCAATATCACTGGTCGTGTGTTCATCGTCCCCAACAAAAGCGGAATTATGTTTCCCTTCCTAAAAAGTTTGTTTATAAATCAAAAAAATTGGACATACACTTGCTACATTAATAATACAAAAAAAACAGAAGCCACAAGACAGTAGAAATATCGAAAGAAAAGATCTACGCGCTCGTAGATCTTCCAGAACACTTCTGTAATATCGTGCCGCAAATTTTTCAAACGAAGATGCCATCACGAATAGTGTGAAAAAGATTATTCAACTTGAATGTATCAAGAGTTCATACATTAGGTCAGCCATCGAAGTATAGGTATCCATTTAAAATACACTTTCTATTTTATGACTCTAAATTCAGCATCGTTATAGTGCTACGCACGCGAGGTATATTACCATGACCGAGTGACAATAAAGAAATCAAGGTATCCTTGCATTTTCCGTAGAATATGTATTCCCATTAACGGAGTTCGCGTGTACAACTGTGCGTTTCGCATTTTGCTCACGCTCACATAATCGACGTTGCACGTTTTGGCACGGCACGCGCATCGTACATACATATATACATACTCCGTTGTTGTTTCATCATTTTCTCATCACGTGTGCGTTTTCATAACAGTGTGACAAGGACCCCGGCCGCGTAAAAATATTACACTGCAGACTCTCGTGTAACACGATCTTTGTGTCCCTAAAAAATGCGATATTACGCGAATTCGCATAGAAAATAGAATTTAATTCCAAAACTTATCTTTCTTTATACAATATAAAAAGTAAAAGATTCTCGTCACGTGTCATCTTGTACGAGCCTTCCCCGATTTACTGTAGATCTTTTTTTTTTAAATTAACATGACATTGAGAAAAAAGATATCATCTACCATTATCACGAAAACAAGAGCTCACCAAACGTGATAGTAAAAGATTATATCGGTGTTAAGCATGAATATTATACATAATCGGAATTTATGATGATTACTAGGCATAATTCTCATTCACATACTTCTACCAATATGTATTTTTACGAGAGAACGCGAGAAGAATGCTGATAACCGATTAAAACGTGCCGTTACGTACGAAAAGCCGGTTTAACAGCTCTACAATCATTTCTAATGTCAAGACATAATAGCAGCTAGAGCAACTGGACAATTTGACGGCCTCACGGATTTCCGGATATTTCCGGTCTTTGTCTTTTCTTCGTATACTTTATTTCTTATCGCATCTTGTTTTTGAAGTATGAAAAAATATAAAAGAACGACATATCTTCGCAATTATGTGATTATGCGTATACTAACACAGTGTTCCCAATTTTTGTTCGTAGGACCCCGGAAATAACCGAAATTTACCTCGTAACGAGACCCTCTCCTGTACGATATCACGAGAAAGCGAGAAAGCAAGAACAATCACTTTCTTGGTCAGTTATAACGACTTTATGAAAAAAAGTAGATCAATCGTGAAAGCCCTCGTTTTCTTCTTTCGTAATATACAGTAGCGATCTGCCGGATTCAAATTTGAAGAATTTCGTGAGGCTGTTGCCACGTAGAAGACTTTAAGACCATAATTACTATAATTACATTTAAACTAGGACGTAAAAAGAGTTAAACAAAAATTCCTCTGGGTTTCGTAATATCTTTATTACATTTTCTCGTAATATCCGTAATTTAAACAATTTCTTGTTCATTTTTATTTTGTTAAAAAAAATGTTTTATAATTCCTATTTCAATGATCATGTTATACAATTAGATTCACGATCGAAGGCCGGATACGAAATTACCACCGCCGATCTTCTCATATTTAGGAGTTCACCTTGCGTAAAATGCCATCCTGATCATCGTCCTCGCCACGAGAAAAAGAAGTCGAGGATAACAACCTCATTCGCGATACGTACGCGTGCCGCTTATCCCAACGCGATGATTATCGTTCGAATAGGATCATTAGTGTAACAGGACGTTTATGTCGCGTTGTAAACGCGACGCGATCCCAACGAGCAGAATTATTCTCGGAAATGTAAAATTTACATTCGACGACGATCGAGATATCGATAAACGTCACTGTTTAATATTAGTATTATGTATTTAAATTTGATTTGCATATCGAGACGATCGATCAATTGGATGGTTCGATGTTCAAAAAAAAGTTTGATTCTATAAATACGACAAATTTGATGAATATTTTTCAGATAAGAATGATCATCGATTATTATTATTATTATTATTATTATTATTATTATTATTATTATTATTATTGTTAACGGTGTCATCGTAATCCAGTTGTAACACTCGTCGCTTACATAAGATCGTGATCTTGAGATCGAGAAAAACGGAAGAGGATGTCGATGTTGACGATTTTCATCGTGATGCCGACGTAAACATCGAAGATTTCTTCTTCTACCTCCACGATTTCGTTTCACGAGGAACGAGAATGGATTTACTCCTGAATGAACGAGAAACGCGATCGACCGTGACAAAAAGCCGGCCGACATTATTTTTCGTCGATCGAAGCGAAAGTGACAATTACCGTTACGTCGGATATACACAAGCGAGTGATGGAATGCACACTCATCGTCCGCGATGTCTATGATTCGCACGAGTCGATTATCGATCGATTGTGTCTCTTTCTAATGTAAGACCATGTTGATGTCCTTACATTAAGAAACGTTAAGATCTACGATGGAACGGGACGAGTGATCTTATTTAACATTTGCCAGGAACAACATCTTAACAACAGAGTAGGTAATCCGAGACGCAAGTGATGTCTGTTGTATCAGTACCGACAAGTTTTATATCCGAAGCTCGCTAGTTCTTAAATACGTCAGATATTTTTCTCGTGACAGCAATAAACACGCGAATGTCTGCCCTACCTGATGTATAAAAACGAAAATTAAAAAAAGAGAAAAAGGAATGTAAATTTCAAAACATCACAACGTCATCCGAAAACGTAGAAAAAATGAGAAAGTTAGCACTCCTACCGAGAAGAGGGACACGTGTCAATCTTCCTTTTTATTTTTAATCAAATTTCTAGTCCCTCGAGATCAAAGTATTAATTATACATCTTCCTACCTTGCCCATTTTTGCAGCCACTCGTTCAACGAGTACCTACGAAGTACGTATCCTTGGTATCGAAAGAATTGTAGAAAAAAAGAAAAACTTCACGATCGTCCTCGAGAGTAAGAGATAAAAGGGAGAAATAAAAAAAAATTCGTCGACGGGAAGACGAGCGGGCGAGCGAGGACACGAGCTCGAAGGTTTACCTCGTCTCGACACTTTGACATCCGTGCACACACGTGTCACCGGTCTATGTATTACCTACTTCGAGCACGAAACAACCACTGACTGTTTCACGATCGCTCTTGTAGACCTGTCACGGAGGTGCTCGGTTCACAGAGAAGTAGGGATAGCCGAACTATCTCCATGATCGGGTACAACGAATCAAAACTCGATCGAGAAGGGGAAACCGACATGTCTGTAGGTACTCGGCAACATCACGAAACTTTTCTACACGTAGAAAAACTTCTTACACGCGTTATTGTACGTATTTCTTTATGTATACGTGACTTCTGCGAAGAGGGAGTATGGACTGACACAAAAGGGATCTTTCTCCTTGATCCTAGGTGGTCTCGGTAAAAACTTGAAAAGTGCGAGTGAGAGATATTTAAGATAAACTCAAATTTCACGTTCAACGAAAGCCAAGATAATGTGAGATCAAATCTTTTCCAAAAATGGAGTCAGCTCATTTAAATGATAAACGATTCAATTTATTTAGTTGGTTTTATATTTTAAGCACACATATTTTATGTAATTACACTTTTTGCTACATGTGTTACTATACTTATATACGTTATTCGTGTTAAGCTCGTGAGATGAATCAATTTGATTCGGTAAACGTACGTGAAACGTCGATCGCCTTCGTCACTATTTTTTTCGTTTCTTTTTTCTAATTTTGCTCGCTCAAAGTGACTTTGGCAGAAGAGAACGATAAAATTACTCGTCAGACACGACGGCTTCACATAAAAATTTCGGGAAGAGCGAACGATCGATCCTCGGAGCAGGCATTCCTCAGTTAGGGGAATACCTGCGAATTCCGGTAGCATTCCAATTGAGAAAGGAAGAATGAAAGAGAGAGGGAGGGAGGAAGAATTCATTTGCGAAATTCTCTACGAGCTTTTAATCCATAAAACTGATCCATTGCGTAACGATTGTCGCCATAAATTTTTTCCCTAGATCAGAATTGCACGAAACATGTTAATTTTGGTAACTTATCTTAATCGTAGCTTAATTAACTTAAATTTTAAGAGCGTGAGCAATTTCGGTTTAGTATAATAATAATAACAATTTCAATGGTGTCAGTTTAGTTAAATTCTAACAATATTGCCAATTAATTTAAATTACAAATTTTATTCTAATTTAAATAGTTAAAAAACTAGCCAAAAATATTTGTAAATTTGCATGCTCCTCATTTTTTATTCCACGCTTCGTAGAAACGAAGGCATCCAAGGTCACATTGCGACGATTTCATTACATAACATAAAGGAGGTTAAGGAGTTGTAGACCAGTCTTTCAAATCTCTCTCTCCCCCCCTCTTTAAGTTACTTTTAACCGAGAGATGAAGATGACAGTCCAAAGTGTTGCACATTTTCGGAGTGACTTTAATGACGGCAAAAGTGTATACTATGCGTTGCCCGTTCTGCGTCACAATGGCGACGACGACGACGGTCAAGCTATGCGATCGACCTCGACAAGAGAGACACACCGAAGGGGATGAGAGAGAATTTAACGTGGGTGAAAGTAAACCGACGAACCGGCTGTATCTGACTGTAACTAGTTAAATCTACAGTCGCGAGAAAACCTTATATCCGCGGATCTACATATATTGTGAAACCGTGCCCGTTAATTACAGAAATACGCACGACCTACGTATATATACCCATATATACATATACACAGACACTTATATAAATTAATGATCAGATTCGATGGATCGATCATAAATTATAATCACTCTTGATCCTCGCGAGTTTCATTAAATCATCGACCGACGACGAGATCTGTTTGCAAATTCTTTTTCTTTGTTCAATGTACAATACACCTATACATAGTATATATATATATATTTAGGTATGTTAAACAAAGTAAAATCAAGTGAACAAACTTACAACAAGTATCATCGATCTGATCGAGTCAAACTAAACTAAAATCGTTCGAGCTGTTAAAATTTGAGTAGTTGTATACATATAGATACATTGTACGACTATCAGTATAATAGATACCTTAGCAAGATAACGCGATCACTATTGATTCTGTTAGACCTGTTTAATCTAAGAGCTTAACGTTATCGCTTTTATTACATTGACGATTAGAATTAGCATACTCTCGACCTTCAGTCTGCACAAAAATTCAGTAGGTTTAATGCGGAACGCGAAGTGCAAACAATCTTAACGATAAAAAAAGAGAACGATCGAGCAGCATGTGTGGTACGAAGGATTTATCGTGATCGTGCACGACCGTTCGTCCTAACGAGTGATTTGCTTGAAAAGTAACTCCCTAAGTTGTACGTAGGTACATATATGTATGTATGTAAGTCTCTTTCGTAAAACCGGAATACGGTTTATCAGATGCACTTGATCTTTCGTAATTCATTCGAGCCGACGTCGTTGTGCCTGGTGCTCGTAAAACGTCGAAATATTTTTCCTCCTTTCTATAGTGCTACCACAGGAAGCACGGTGAACCGTTTGTATATATGGACGTGACTACTGGCATATTTATTAGATACACCGAGAGGACAAAAAGAACGTCCGAAAAAGGGTCATTAAAACTCATGCGAATTGCTCGTCCATTTTGTATATCGGTGTGTATATAGAATTTTATGATAAGAATTAAATTTTGATCGTTAACGACTAAAACGGATGTAATGTTAGTTGGTTCATGAAAAAGACACATAATTTATGGAGATCATGTATTATTGATCCTCTCCAGTAATGTTAATAGTGTTTTCGAACGGATGACTTCCTTGATATCGATCCAGTGCTATTATTTGAACATCCGGCTACTTTTGACCATTATCCTGAGTTAATCGAAATAATGGGGATGAAACGACCCCCATTGTTCGCGTATAATATATAGACAAGTATTTTATACGTGTATACCTGAAGAACAGAAAGTCACTGTGTAAATGTGTATACCTAACGCAAATATTGCAAGTCATAAATAACGGATGACGCAGCGGAGAGAATACAAACGGAAAAGGCGGATACAAAGTTAGCTTATCTTGTAGCCGCGAGAAAAATTCATGACGATTACTTATTAGTGTTTTATTTTATTTCGTTTTTATCCGAGCGAGGCGAGTCCGGTTCACGCTAGGATGTTACGTGGTTCATAGGAAATCCCATATGCGTCATGAGTAGTATCTAGTTTGTGTATACAGTCTTACTCTAGCCGTAGAATCAGGTGGTTAACCGAACGGATGGTTAAAAATTTGACGAAGATGGTATTTTCATCTACATCGGATGATTTCCTTCCGGTGGTACAATAAGGAAAGGCGATGTAGTAAAATAAAGGAACTGGAGATATTATAATAAGGAAAAGTTAGCGATTAGTCGTCTGCATTTTATAGAGGAAGCAGGAAGAGGATCTTTAGTAAGGATAATTGCAAGTGATCTCATTTAAAACATTTGTTTGTTATTAGCACCTTGTCTGCCACGCCAGATTTACATGATGCACACGGTATACCAACCACCAGGAATCAGTATCGATCAGGTGTGCGACCATGGCAACGAAACTGGCAACAAAACATTCATTCACTCGACGACTGGTGTGCCATCAGGGTTGTCAGGTTGTTTAGACCGACCAAACGTACATAACCACGTAAAAGCGATAGTAATTATTAATGACAATTAAAATCAAGCGTGGTTGTTAACGATAGGTGTAGTCGTGCAACGATGGATATCAAGGACAGTAGCGACGAAGAGGAAGAGGAGGAGGAGGAGGAGACTCGGGATATCTCACCCTTCAGTAAATTCGACGAGAGCATCGAGGTTCGTAACGCGGAGGAGATCAAGAGTCCGGTTAATCATCCGAGACCACCGAGCTCGAGAAGATCACGAAGAAATTTCACGAGCGACGGCTCCGACATTTTGGATATAACATCGCCACGGGAAAGGCGCGAATTTCGAAGGTGACGTAACTGTATGCCTATACCGGGGATTGGGAACCTGCGGCCTTAATTCATTGAGACACACGATTTTAATACAAAAACTGTAGTTGCACAGATTCCCTGCCTCTAGATGTAACTTCTTTCAAAATCAAAACTGTTTTTTAAATAAAGGTACCCAGATCAGGAGAGGTTTGGAAAATCATTAGTAATCGGTAGCGACCCTTCGGATAGCGAGGAATCCGACGATGACGATATCCAAGGCTCGAGTATGTCCAAACAAATGGAAATGTACGACCCCAAGGAGTTCGAAGACCTGGACGTGTCAATCGAGGTGAAGGAACTTTTCCAGAACATTTCTAGGTTAGATTATGATCGCCATACATTACGATCCTTCCTGTATGTCCTCGCGACGTTAGAATTACAATTGACTTGTTCTCCTTGCATGGTCAGGTACACGCCCCAAAAGATAGAGCTCAATTACAAGCTGGTACCCTTCATCCCGGACTACATACCAGCTGTCGGTGATATAGACGCCTTCATAAAAATTTCACGACCCGACGGGGTCGAGGATAAAGTTGGTCTGGTTGTCTTGGACGAGCCCTGTACCGAACAATCTGACCCAGCTGTGCTTCATTTGCAATTACGTACGCATTGTAGAAGCGCTGGTGCACCCAGGCAAGCTGTGGTCAAAAGAATCGAGGATGCTGAGAAGAGTGGTAAGGCCATAGAGAAATGGATCGAAGACATGAATCAACTTCACAGAAGCAAACATCCTCCTGCGGTGCAATTGACGAAAGCGATGCCCGACATTGACACGCTCATGCAACAATGGCCGCCGGAAGTTGAGGATCAATTGAACGAAGCGCCACTCGATTTTGCGGCGCTGGATTGCGACTTGCCCCAGCTGGTCGACGTCGTATGCCATCTACTCGACATTCCGTCTCAGGACGGCTCCAGACTCGAGAGTCTTCATACTCTCTTCACGCTTTACTGCGAGATACGTAACGCAACAGCGCAGAAGATTTAACAAATTATTTCTTTCCTTTTCTTTTCTTTTTCTTTGCGATAACTCGAAGAAGGGGATCAGAAGTGTACGTTATACTATAATGTATATATAATCGTGTATTATATAACGTAATACAGGAAATCAATGTAAACACTCCTCGGTAATTAGTTTAAAAACTCGAACGCGATATAATTGTAAACATCCTCGATTACAAGCACAACATATTTCTTTAATGTGATATTAAAAGCGTGGCCCGCACGCGAGACTCCAATACACTTGTAAACACTATGATAAATTTAATGATAGTGATAATCGGATGGCTCCGTCCACGCGGCCGAGCTTATTCATATATTTATATCAGTGTGAGGGGAAAAACCAAGACAAAATATTCGTCACCGCTTATCGCTCGCGAGGTATTCGACTGCAAGATCGAAATGCTTGTCGATGTTGAACGTCATAATATATATTACATAATTATATCCGACGAGGGTAAAGTTATCAAAAAAGCCAGATGGCGTTCGTGCAAAAACAAAAAACAGAAATCTCATACACCCTCCGTGAGATCGATTTGATTAACTGTACGATTCCTCTTCACTTCCAATCGATCATCGATCCTCGTCCGTCGTCCATTTAAAAATTCCGACGACGTAAACACGAGAACCGTTCTTTTCCCGCTCCTTTCCCTTTCCCACTATGACGTAGACCCCCTCCCCTATAATGATCGTGCGACGCGTACGCGCTTTATCTGTCTCTCTCTTACTCTATACAAAACCTTACTCTATACAAAACATGCTACACTTCCGGAATTGCGTAGAGAACAGATGAATCACCAGCTCGCTGGTCTAATCACGTGACCGCCTTTATGTGTCTCTCTCTCTCGCTCGCTCGCTTTATCTTTGTCTCTCGTTCATACACTCATACATACTGTTCTCAGTATGCCGTTGGAATCGCGGGAGGGTGGTTTCGATGCCGTCGTCCTAATATAATTCCCCCTAAGACGTTAATTACGCGGGACTGCAGAGTGACAATGAAACGTAATCGTTAACAAAAAACGAGGGAGAAAGGAAGAGGAAAAGAAATGACAGACGATCCGACGACGCACGTCAATGTGCTCATAAACAGCAGCATTGACGAGGGTGATAGCGGCAGTCATAATAACGATGATAAGGAGAGACTCTTGAGACCTCGAAATAATTTCCCTTCGTATTCGAACGAGGATGTCACTGTTAGATTTCGGGTAAGATCAAACTCGAACAAAAGAGGAGCAGCACGTTTTTCTGCAATTATTCATCTTTGATTATTCGGGTCGCGAAGGTTCGTCTGCTCTCTTTGTTCGATAACAACCAACCTAACCTGACCTAGCGTTTTGTCGTCAGTTGTCAAGCGTTATCGTCGGTCTTGCGTCATTTAGAATGGCGCGTACGGGGTTTTTCGAACGAAGATGTAGAATAATATATTTGTTTATAATGGTTTATATACTTTTTTGTAATTTTTTTTTAAATAGAACGTCAATTACAATGACATCTCCACGTACAATATTATGGAGAGTCTCTCCAATCGACAATCGAGAAGGCTTAATAACGAAAAGATAAACCCAGGAGCAACTAATTTTCTTTCTAGTAATTATGAGGTAATTAAACACATGCGTGAAGTTTGTGTAAATATATTATTGTTATGTGATATAAATAATAATTTCTTTTAACTTTTTTCATCCAGAGTCTGGATTATGATCCTTGCGAAAATCACCTTCTTCAAGATGAAGAAAGGAAGAAGGGTTACAAATTTGTGGTTAAAAAAAATTTTGCAAGATGGTTCATCTTTTTGTTAATAGGAATCTGTACTGCCCTTATAGCATGTTTTGTAGATATCTCAATAGAGCAATTATCGAATGTAAAATATGGATATTTAAAAACTTGTATCCTTGTTCGTCAGAATTTCCATTTTTTTTTTAAGATGTTTTAATACGTTTTTTAAGATATTTCTTCCTTACATATTGTCATAGATGTCGATCACTGCGTAGTTAATAAGTGTTTATGGCTACCATATTTAATATGGTTAATCTCCAACATAATACCAGTTTTCATAGGTGCCATATTAGTATCCTACATTGAACCTGTCGCTGCTGGTAGCGGCATACCACAAGTTAAATGTTATTTAAATGGAATAAAAGTACCTAGAGTAGTGCGTATAAAAACTTTAGCGGTTAAAACTATTGGTGTAGTTTGCACCGTAGTAGGTGGACTAGCTGGAGGAAAGGTAATTTCAATGACTTTACTTATAATAACTGTATATAAAAACAAAATCTGAAGTTATATTGTTTTTCATATAAATTAAAAGGAAGGACCAATGATTCATTCTGGAGCAATCGTTGCTGCAGGAATATCTCAAGGAAAAAGTACAACGTTCAAAAAGGATTTAGGAATCTTTAAATACTTTAGGGAAGATCACGAAAAAAGGGATTTTGTATCCGGTGGTGCAGCCAGTGGTGTATCTGCTGCTTTCGGTGCACCAATTGGTAAATGTTTTAATACTACATCTGCATGTATATATGGATTAATAAATACCAATATATGTTTTTACATGCAGATCAATATTCTAGGTGGAGTTTTGTTTAGTATCGAGGAAGGCACTAGTTTCTTCAATCAAAGTCTCACATGGAGAACATTTTTCGCCAGTATGATCACAACTTTCACCTTAAACATTGTTCTGAGCACGTACCATGGACATCCTGGTGACCTTTCTTATCCAGGTTTATTGAATTTGGGAAAATTTGAGACAATACCCTATCAAGTTTATGAAATCCCTTTGTTTATGTTAGTTGGAACAATAGGTGGTATACTTGGCGCATTATGGAATCACATAAATTATAAAATTACATGTTTTCGATTAAAGCACGTAACACAAAAGTGGCTAAAAGTAATAGAGGCTCTTTTGGTTGCAATAATGGGCGCAACAATGGGATTTTTAATGATATATTTTCTCGATGACTGTAAGCCAATTGGTCAAGATCCCACCAAGTTTCCTATTCAGATGTATTGCAAGGAAGGAGAATATAGCGCAGTTGCTGCTTTATGGTTTCAAACACCTGAAAGTAGTGTACGATCCTTATTTCATGACCCTAAAGGTATAAGCAAAATCATACATGTTATAATAGACTGCTGGAAAGAAATAATGTTTAACTCTACTTTTTTTGTTATAGGTTCCCACAATGATATAACTTTGGCTATTTTTATTGTACTTTACTTTATTCTGGCAGTTTTTACATTTGGACTATCTATGTCCAGTGGACTTTTTATTCCGTCACTTTTAATCGGTTCTGCATGGGGTAGGCTCCTTGGATCAGGACTATCGAGAATGTGGCCACACTGTGTAAGAAATAACATTTACAGAAGTATAACATAGTGATCCTAACTTTCCAAACTAATGTTTATATTATTGGCAATAGGTTGTTTTGGATCCTGGGAAATATGCTTTGCTAGGGGCTGCAGCACAGTTGGGTGGAGTTGTTAGAATGACTATTAGTTTAACTGCTATTTTAATTGAAGCAACTCAAGGAATATCTTTTGGTTTACCTGTTATAATAGTTCTTATCATGGCAAAGTGGGTTGGTGATTTCTTTAATGAGGTATATAAGAACTATATACAATCTATTAATAATAAAATATTGAGAAACTATATATATATATATAAGCAACTGAATATAACTATTTTTTCAAAATTAACAGGGTATCTATGATATTCATACGCAAATGGCTGGAATTCCTTTGTTACAATGGGAGGCACCACCTTTGTCAAATAATATTTATGCTAGTGAGATTATGAGTCATCCTGTGGTAACTTTAAAAACTGTAGAAAATGTAGGACACATAGTAGAACTGTTAAAGTGCGTTTCGTTTAATGGATTCCCTGTAGTCGATCCTCCAAGTAGCGATCAGGTAACATTTTTCACAATATAATTTTACATTATTAACAAAGATTGCAGGATTTTACTTTGTGTTTCAAATTTCCAGAATGAAATCAATTCTTATGGGCGATTCCGCGGATTGATATTACGTTCTCAACTAATTGTACTTTTACAAAATAAGATATTTAACGAATACGCCGAATTTTGGGAATCGTCATTAGACATAAAAATGTTCCGCAAGGAATATCCAAGATATCCAACGATCGAACAAGTTACGATCACCGAAGAAGAAAAAACATATATGATAGATCTAAGGCCAGTTATGAATCCTTGCCCTTACACGTTACAACATGTTAGTATTTTTATCTTATGGATTGAAAATTTAAAAAAATGTAATAATATAAAACAATGTATTTTTCAGTCCGCTACGCTACCGCGTACCTTCAGACTTTTCAGAGCCTTAGGCCTTAGACATTTACCAGTTGTAAATGATACGAATGAGGTATAAAATATTGTGTATAATATTCATAATGTTAGTCTAATTAAAGATATATAACTCTAATTTTAATTACAGGTAATTGGGATGATTACTAGAAAGGATGTTGCGAGATATAGAATATGGAAGCATAGAGGAAAAATGGGATTAGAGGAACTTTCAATTACTAACAAGATATAACTATATAGCATTTGGAAAAAATTTTTTATGTTCAAAGGTTAGATGCTTTATGTGCGGTTAGTAAACTATTATTTTCTAACCAAACACTTGATATGTATTATATTGGACTTTTACAATAGTTTTGAAAAAAGAGTACAAACAATACCACCAGGAAGTTGATATATCCTGATAAAGTTGCACAACTAACGATTAATTTAAAATACGCAAAGAAGACTCAGTTATTAACGAATAATTCCCAGCCAAGCCATGACCATAA
>JAIFRP010000007.1:3462267-3474890 GCA_032403825.1 Odynerus spinipes | reverse complement strand
TTCGTATTATATAAGTCGTCCATTTCTTGTGGAGAGGAATTCTAAAATTTAACCGCTTTGATACGCGAATAAAATCGACTTTCTCGTCGACCGGATGCGAGTCGCGTGAAACACACACATACGACGAGAAAACCATGGAGCAGGGATCGTCTAGAAATTCGAGACGAATTTTTGCGCTTTTAAACGAACAAAGAGAGCGAGAACGCTCGCGATTCGTCTTATTTCGTCATCGCGAGTTACGCTCGTTACTTACATATTTCATTCATCGCCGTTTCATACTCCAACTACTCCCCAGTCCTCTCTCCCCTCTCTTACCTTTCTGTCTACCGTCTCTCTCAGCGGCTCGTTACTCCGTACGTTCGTGGAGCTCCTATCGAAACAATGGAGGTTTCACCGGGTAACGCGAACTCTCCACCTCGGCTTCTCTCATGAAATACACCGCGGGCATTCAGCGTGTATGAAATCCGGGATGACTCGCCATGCGTGTCAACTTTGAGGGAGGAGCAGAGGTGCATCGTAATAAGAATTTTTACCTGACGAAAGAATCGAGTTTTTTCGATAACGGAGAGCCACGCGAAGTTAGTCGACCAATTTTCGGATTAGTTTCTTTCTTTATCGCTGGTCACCGGGTCATTTTGACCCACTTGACTCACGCGTCACTTGACTCATTGTCAGTTTTATCTTTCTCTTTATTTTAAAAATAATTTATAAAATATTTGCGTTTCTAATACAGTTCTAGCGACTCTATATTATAAGCATTGTACTACGGGTCAAAATGACCCAACTTCCCGAAAACGACAAAAATCTGGTATCAATCTCGCAGGGGCGGGATTTTCGAATTTTCCCGCGCGCGATTTACTCCAATTTACTCCAAGATGGCGTAAAACACACCCTCGTCGTGTTTCCGCTTTGTGCCAACGACCGTTTACTCTTTTTGTACCTAATCCCACGAAGTTCCAGATACTCGACAAAATCCTACGATGTGCTCGGGTACAAAACGAAAGAAGAAATGGGAGAAAGAAGTCGATTCGCGTTCTCTCCGACAGTGGCCAGTAAAACGATGCTAAAGCCTCTCAATTAGCGTCGTGTTTGTAGTACGTTCTGTTCGTGACACTTAACTAACGAGCCCGTCGTGGAAAAGCGACGACGCGTTTAATATCCCAGATAGTTGCATGTGTGCGCTCGCGCGCGAGCACACACCAACGGTAATAATACTTATGGAAACCTTTTGCACGGTGTGATTATCGGCTTTAATAGAAGCACCGTGAAATTTTGCAGCATCGAGAAATAGAAAATAAGGTCGAGCTTGATTCGCGATCGATACGATCCTTCCAGTTCGATATATGTATAGAGATATCTGTATTATCGATCGAGTCTTTTAAAGAAACAGAGCGTCTCTTGTTTGCGTTCCAGAAAACAAAATAAATGATTCAGTAGCTGGCGAAGAGCAAAAGAGGAAGATGGGAAATCGAAGGCAACGTTAATGTTAAATTTTCCATACCCTTTTTCTTCTTACGTCGACTCGTTACGTTCCTATTAACCGTCTTAATTAACGAGATATGTAGTCGACGTTACGGTATACGGACGTTTAAAGGAGTAGAAAAACGCGTCTCTTGCGGGAAAAGTTAATCCCGTGTCGAATGGCATAGTAGTGCGAAGAAATAAAACAAACGTATGCACCGGTGATTAAGAAATGGTCTACGTCAGGGGTTCTCAATGCGGGGTACATAATTTATAAATACCAAAATTTCATTTATTCTCATCGTTATTATTGGGTCGTAACGTTGTAATTTTTAGTTACTTTTCCAAATCGTCGTCACGTACTTTGTTTATTCATAAAGTAGTTGCAATTTATTGCATCGCCATCGATAAAATGGTAAAATGGCGTCTTGTGGTAGAAGAACATCCTGCTTTACATCCTTTCGCGCGTTATGACGTCCGCGTGTTATGTTTTTTTACGATACACTTGCTTTCTCTTTTTCCGTCTTTCTCTTTCTTGCCTGTTGCAGTTCCCTCTTCATCTTTTTCTACTCTTACATGCTCTTTCCCGCAGTTTGTCATCGTGTCACGTAACACCACCACGTGTGTGGTAATTCTGACACGTGTGCCTCTTCTTCTCTGTACTCGGTTGCTTTTCATCTCTCTCTCTCCTCTCTCTCTCTCTCTCTCCATCTCTATTTTTCCATCAACGTTGCATTCGAGAGTGTGACTCCCCCCTGGAGATCAGCGAGACCTCTCGCACTTTTACTGACCACGTGAGCGATCCTAATGTTTCATGCATGAACGAATATCCGGCTCCAATCGGTTTTCGTCTTCCCATCAGACCGCACTCATCTTATTATCTACTTACAGAAATTGATTGTTCGATTGGAAACGTCCCAGAAAATCTAGAACGTGATCGAGTGCGATCTATGAATCAGGTTGATTCGTTTCACGCTTTCCTTCTTCTTTTTTTTCTTTTTATTTATCACTTTAACAATCTCTCTTAGCGCCCGTCGGTAAACAGGCAATTTTCGAACAATTTTCTACTCGATCTCGAGTATCGTTTCTTATCGATCATCGCCGAAGCTTTTTCTTCTTCCAGCAACGTTTATCTCACTTTCGTGTTCCGGTTATAATCCGTCCGAGAATGGGTCCTTCTATGCTCGAGAATATATTGCTGTACGTTCCACGAATAGTTTTCGATTCTTTCCTCTCGTAATTCTTCAGGAGGAGGAACCGAAGCGGGTCGATTTAAATTTCTCTACGAGAGATACGAGGGATGGTTCGGTAATCGGCTTCGGTAAAATGGGGTCGCATACAACTCGAATACCTACTTTCATTTCTTTCTGAATTAATCCGTAAAAATCAATTTTGTTTCCAAGAGCAGGGTATCGAAGTCTAAAACAAAAAGGAAAAATAATATTGGACTTTGCTATCTCGATTTATTTTCTCAAGAGGAATCATCCCGATTGTATCACGATCGTCGGGTCACTCCACACAATATATAGCTCTGAGAAAAGAAGAGACATAGGGTACGTCCCTAAGGCGATTTCTCGCACGTGTTTCGTTGAGTCGATGCACTACGAGATGGATTCTCTCCTTGGAGAGACAAAAGATAAAAAAGAAAGAGAGAGAGAGAAAGGAAGAAGGAAGAGGTAGTAGAGGGACTCGATCGCGTAACCTTTGAAATTTATTCGGGAATTGCAATGGCATTTCTCTCTCTCTCTCTCTCTCTCTCTCTCTCTCTCGCTGGTGGCGGCTCTCGCTTTCCGCGGTTGGAATTCGTTTTCTGGGCTTTGCACGCTCAATACCAACGCGCTTTATTTGCTCTTCCCTCCTCCTCCGCCCCTACCTTTTCTCTCTCTATCTTCGTTCACTACGAAATGCATCCATATCGATTCTCGCTTTACTCTCCTTCTTTGTTCGCTTTGCCTCCAAAGATGTACACTTTTTTGTTCGCCTCGTACAAACCTCTTCTAAGATAACGGACATGGAGTGATTCGTGAAAATCGTCTCAGCATCTCTAAAATTAGTATCATTGTGCGAATGCTCTCGAGCAAGTGCGTGCGTTCGGTTTTTACGATCGCCGCGAGAAACTTCAAGGGTTTCGGATTTACGAGGCTTAAGTCGACTTTGCACACCGCAGTATTTCGAAATGCTTTCAATGGTTACCCATATAATTCACGAAACTGTCAGGGCGGATTTAGGTACCGGATACGAACTCGAATCTTGAATTACCGTACCGTACACCTTCGCGATGGTTTACGAGCTGCCATGATCAATTCTACCGATAAAACGGTTTTCTTAGTACTCGATTCCTTTAGTCCTCGATAGTCCGCGGTAAAATGGCCATCGTTATTGTGGCTTAATCGATCGATCGATTCCCAATGTGCTGCGCTGCGAGAGAAAATTGAGGTCATTTCCTATTGAAAAAAGTATAATAAATACGGTAGATTTAATATGGCAAATATTTCAGCTCGTAAAAAACGTTTTGTTAAAGGAACAAAGTCGATTCGATTGAAAATGCGAATACACATAGTACGACAGGAAAATAATTTTATAGTTTTCACGTTTCTTCGTGAGACGACGACGACGACGACGACGACGTACACGTCCGTTTGAACGAAGATAAACGAGCGTGACGACCCGAGAGCGTAAAGTCGGATTCGGAGCTAACTGCATAATGACCGCTTGGAACCGGAACTTCGTTGAAGGGGGAGACTAACATAAGGAAGTGGTCACGTGACGATGCGGGATCCATCGTAAGATGCAAAATGAACGATCGACCTTTTTTTCCTAATCTTTTCCCTCTATCTAATTCGAAAACGACAAATTTACGCGGGAGATTCGACCGATCAAACATGGCGGCCGCAATCCGAATAACAACCTCTCGATGTTAAAGCTTCTTCTCGAAAAGATCGACGATTCTTTTCTCGATCTTTTTTTACGTGTTCACATCTCCCATAAATTATCATCGCGTCCCGTATTTCACATCTTTCGTAACGCACGTTTTAAAGTCGCGAAGAAACTTGAAGTGGCGGCCGCCATCTTGGATCTCTCTCGTTCTCGCGTAGCTACTACGCGCAAGGACGATTCTATGAGATACGCACGATGTTTAACGCGAGTACTTGTCGAAGATAGGATCGCAAGAGCAGGTTGAGCTTCTGTGTTACTATTGCAGGTGCGCGTGCATCATTACAGACAGTATAATGGGTTTGTAACGACATAACGGAATACTATACGCTCGTGAAGAACGTGTGGCAGGTAGTGGCGGGAGGGGGAGGGGTGCAGGGGAAGGGATGCGGTGGAATTACGAGCATAACGACGCGCCGTGCACTTTGAATGCGCAGACTGGATTCAAGTGTCGTCTCTAGTGTTGCTGGATCCTGTTCGTTAGTCAAAACGAACGAAAAACGTATCGACGTTTTTCTTTCTTCGTTGTCGCAGTGTAGAAAAAAGATATTTAATAAAATCCTATTTTATTTGCCGTGAATCTCCTAGCGTTTCTTTGAAAGATGTCAAAAGAGTGATGAAAATAAATGTTTAACGACGTCAACCTGCACGACGTAGTTATTTTCAGTGTCAAGCACATTCCGATAGTTGACAGCGATCCTAGGGAAGTCCGAATGTTAATACGCTTTTTATTACAATTTTTTAACATATTTCCGTTGCTCTAAGTCATATGCCGAGTGTGACTCGACAGCACGATTCAAAAGCAATCGTAGTTATTCCAAGAGTATTTCCTGTAGTATTATAATTATATTTACACTTTGTATATACTTTGTATGTGTATGTAGATATATGGTACGAAACCGCGAGAACTTTTGGAACCGCAAAGGGTTAAAGGGAAATTAAAGGGAGACAGAAATGGAGGACTTCACAGGAGTCCACATTTTTCTTTTTTTTTTTAAAGATCACAGTGAAAGACGTAACCCGATAGGTTGCACGATCCGACTCTGTCGCATAAATCAAAGAATCGTCGGGGCTCAGGCGAATATCAAATTCGCGTCAAAGGAAGATCCGGGGTATTATTCCCGGCAGGAAGCTCGCTCTTTTTACTTTGCTCTCTTTTTTCCCCTTTTTCTCTCTTTCTCTCTCTCTGTCTCTCCCCCCTTCCTGTTTTGCTCCCTCCGTGACACCGACGATCCTTCGTAAGTGAATTGCGAGGATCGATACGGCGGAATAGAGTTCGGTGTCCGCACTCAGACACGTACCGGTACTTATTGTACTTTCGAAGGAAGAAAGAAGAAAAGAGAGAGAAAGGGAGAAAGAGGTGAAAGAGGTGAAAGAAAAAAATGTGAGAATTAGGGTCGAACGAAGTTGTCGAGCGCGCGACAGCCCGTTCGATGACGCACGCGGGACACTTACGAAGAAAATTATGCATGCGAAAAAGGGGAGGAACGATAAACTTTGCTGAACGAAGAGTCATTATCCTTTTTATGGAACATCTTTTATCCTTGAGAGCTACTACCACCATAATCGCGCTGAGATTTATTCCATCACGCGTAGTCTTCTTCTCGATAAAAATAATAAAAAGAAAATAGGTAAAATGCGAGGAGGGGTTGTGGTATCGTATATTTTGAAACGATTATCGATCGATCGATTTTAAATAATAAAAAGGAAGAAAGTTCAAGATCTTATATAAAATAATTATCGTGAACTATTTTTCCTTTTTATTTATTTGATAATTTTCTTATCTAAATAATATCTCTATATAATTAGCTTCGATCGCGATGAAACTCGAAAGTAAATGAAAAATATTTTTTAACAATCGTTTACAAGATCGACGGAATATTATACGGCGTTAAGGCAATTGCCTGCGTCACGCACGGAAAAAGAGCTGAAGATTTACTAGGAGGTACGAATGACTTCGTTAAAAGGTATAGTTTTTCCGCTTCACTGAAAACCTATCGTCTCGTTCCGGATTAAGACACCTTCGTGTTCGCGGGTGCGATGCGTGGTGCACGTCTCGAGTGGCATTCGAATGGTATAGGTACATATGTACGTAGCTAGTAGGTACTTTCGAATATACAGTGGAACACTTCGGCAATCGTCCAAATTACTTGTTACACTGATTGCGAGTGTGTACTCGGGTAATTAATCGATCTACGTTGAAATTCAACGTTTTGAACAAGTACCGTCGAATTTCAATCCTATATCGAATCATTCGAATGTTTTTAAATAAAATTTATTGCGTCTCTTGAAAGCTTGTGAAGCGAATATAAATTTATGGCTATAAATAAATGTCACGTTAAGGGAAATTAATAAATACATTAAAAAAAAAGAGAGAGAGAGAGAAAGAAAGAAAATTTACGAGAGACAACGTTGCGATTTATACAAGGTGTCTCATTGGAAGTTTTAAATATTATTATAAAAAATAGTTTTAAATACACGAAATATTTGCACATGAAACTTCAAGGCTTATATATTTAAATTATATTTAAATATATAGAAACGGATAGGAATGGCGAGATGATAAAAGAGAGAAAATACGTATATTCGATTTTGCATTATATTATCGTTATCATCGATCAGCCATTAGCCAATTCCACGGTGTGCACTCCAACTTTATATCGCCACTTCGCAATCCTGTTCTTACTACTACCACGAACGTCAGTCGAGCAATTTTCCGTCGACAGGCCGCAGGATCCTCGAGCTGGCTCGATAACGAAAAACTCAGCTCGTCTCGGATTATAATAGACTCGTTATTGGAAATATCCATCGGCGTCGAGACGCGATGTGCTCTCTCTTTCTCACTCTCTGTTCGTGTATTAAGGCCGGCCTTCATACAGGCTTGTACTACTTGCTTACCGACGTCTTCGGGCGCTTTTTTCTTTTTCTCTCTCGTTTTGCACTGTTAGGCCATTGGATATTGGAAAGGGGGGAATAACTGAGAAAGAAAGATCAGCTACTACTTTGGATTTTACAAAGAGACAATTTTTTTCTAGTGATGTGGTAACATCGATATCGTAGACAGGGTTCCCTGTAAAAGTGTAATTCGCTTCATGATTGCTCTGAAAATAGAAGCGTTATAATCGAACTGATCCAATGGGACTGAAAACCCGGGACTTCTTTCTGACTTGTTCTATTTGTTGAGAACTGCATACGTTTGGAAAGAGTACGTGCAAGTATTTCACTCGTCGATGGATGCTATTATTTAATACTTACCATTGGACCATCTCTACGAGGATAATGTTCCAGAAGATTTTGGATCTTTGTAAAAGTAAGTATATTACTTCATACAGAATTTCTAATACAAAGTACGTAAAATTTTGCATATATGTATTCAATAAATTTTAACTATTATAGTAGTTTATATACTAATAAGTAATTTTAACTTTGCTGCAGGTAACAAACATCTTACGATTGTTCAACTCGTCCATTCTGAACACGATATCTGGATCATCTAATGCAGATGCTGATAAGGAATAAAGTGTGACATTATAATTATGACGAAAGTGATTATAGTCAATTACATTAAGATATAATATCATATGAACGTATATTATACTAAATTGTATTATATGTTTATTCTATTTATTATATTCATTAATTACATTGTATTACAATATTATTATATTTATACATATATTTTACCTTACACATGCGGCGTATTATAATAATGAGTGCATAAATACTACAAATATAATATTGTAAATGTAAAATTAGAAGTTTTAAATAAAAGGAAGTTTTATCTTAACAAATTTGAGTTATTTTTATCGCCTTAATAATCTGCCACCTCCTACCATATCATATTCTCCTGTTAAATTGCCTATTTTGCGAGAAAAATTTTTCTAAGTCCAAAAAATCGAAGAAGTGTTAGGAATTTTTGCGTGCCACCTCCTCGCACATTCTATGTTCCTGTTAGACATCCAGATTTACGGGAAAAATTTCTGAAAGTCTGAAAAATCCGAAAAATCGAAAAAGTATCAGGAGAACATGAGATTCAAAGAGGTATCTGGAATTTTTGCGTGCCACCTCCTCGCACATTCTATGTTCCTGTTAGATATCCAGATTTACGGGAAAAATTTCTGAATGTCTGAAAAATCCGAAAAACCGAAGAAGTATCAGGAGAACATGAGATTAAAGGAGGTATTCGAAGGTATCCGGAGTAAAAAAAAATACCGCTAAATTTAAATTAAATTTAAAACCCGAGTCTTTAAATTTAAGTGTTAGTGTAAAATTCCGAAAATTTTACGAAAAATCTTTGCGGCAGTGGGTCTCGAACCTGGGCCCAAAAATTACTAAACTGCGATTATAGCCGTGTAACTAATAATGTTTCTAACGTTATTTGTTCAGAACTTATATATAAGCTTCACGGAGAAAATTCTAAAAATTTCCTTAGCTTAAATCCATTCTCTGTACATACATATATTAATTCATCAAACATGTAAGTCCAAGCCAATTGCAACTTAGAACTTTTCCGAAACTTTTGCGTGCCACTGCGTGCCAATTTGTTTAATAATGAGTACTTTAACAGGAGAACATAATCTTTAAAGAGGCATAATAAACCGGGGTACTTTTTCGTGGAAATGTGTTGGATTTTTAGGAAAGGGTTAATATTCTAAAATAAAGAACGCTCAATGTCGGTTAACCTGACTTTATTGAAGTGTAAAATTCATCTTATTACAATATATGAACAAAATTAATCTTATTACAATATATGAACTTAAACATAAGTACTTACGTATATTAGATATATTTCATACATTGCCGATATTTTAAATATTATATAAATTATATTTTACGCGCACGAAAGCTATCGATGATTAAGAGGATGATAATTACAACGATGCCGCTGATGCCGGCGATAACGACGACGATGATGAAAACCCGTGCTGCGTATCGGGGACGCAACTTTTCGGTGGAAGAGGAGAAAATGAGAGACACGAATGCCTGAGCCTCGGCATCGGGAAAGTCGGCCAAAAGTGCCGCACTGCGTGGAGATTTTTTCTTTGTGTTTGACGATCAAAAACGAGAGAGAGAGAGAGAGAGAGAGAGAGAGAAAAGGAAAAGCAAAAAAAAAGAGAGATAAAGAGGGAGAGAAAAAAGAGTAGAGGGTCGGGTTGCATCGAACCCGATATTTCGATCCATTTTTGTTCCATCTACTTTTTTATTTTTTCCGTTTGACCACGAAATTCCCGACATCGTTGCTTCTCCTCGCGAGTGCCAAATTTGTTCGTCGCTGCTCTCAATCAAACACAATACGAACCGTTTCATTTCTCCTCAGACACGAATACGAGGGAGAAAAAAGCGGACGGGGGCCTGACAGCAAACGAAATGACTTTTAACCGACGGACATTCTCATAAGTGTATACATGTATATACCTATATATACATGTATGCACTTTCACTGCACTCATGAATGCATTTTTCTTACGACGTTTTCATATCCGTCGACGCACGTTTATTTTCACAATTTTAACGATTGTTTCCATAATAAAAATACATACCGCACATTACACATACAGTGACGAATTTTTATAATATATCTTTATAATAATAATAATACGATTCATGCGTCACGCGAAAAGAGATACATTATGCAGCAATAATGTGACGTTACAAATATTAACACGTGCAATGGATAATCCGATAAAATGGGAAGGAAAACTATCTAGAGCAAATTTCCTAATGATACACGAATGATATCGCGAACGATATTGGAATAAGCGAGGCATTATTGAGAAATCCTCGAGTAGCCTTCGGGTGTTCCAATATTGGTCGGGAGTAAACACTGAAAGAAGAAGACGAAAAGGGAAGAAAAATGGCGAGTCTGTTCTACCGATCGATAGAATCGAAGAAATGTGAAACGAGGCGAATAAATATAAAAAAGAGGCCTTTGTCAAAAAGGTTCGCCTAAAATCACGTAGCAACGTCTATTTATCTAACTCTCTCATTTTTTTTCCTTCTCACTAACCCTATCGATCATCGATGATCGTTTCTTCTCCTCCACTCTCTTTCACTCTTTTTGACATAATTTTTGCCAACAGTTAAAACGATCGCTCGCGTATATATAAATTTGCGATGTTCCGAATATTCGCATTCGTATTCACGAATACTATGGAAAATTATTTATACTTGTATTCGTATTCGCGAATAAAGATATTTTAGTATTCGGAATATCCCTACTATAGATATCTACGTTTGAAAAAGGTTAGGAGAAAAAGAGATAAAAAGATGGATATCGACGGCGGCACGTAGAGTTCCTTTTAATCATAGACCGCGTTTCATGGCGACCGATAGCAATGGCGATGACGTCGGGGAATCGTGACAAATAACTCGGTGCGGTCGATTCAGGTTGCGGACTCGCCTCTGGAAAATTGTCCTCCTTTTCTTCCCCCTCCCCTTTACCATCCGAGTAAAATCCCCACCATCTTCATTTTCTTCTTCTTCGTCTTCTTCTTCCAGCACTGACCTACTGCATGATATACCCACCCATAGCTCATCCTCATCGCCTTGAATTTTTGTGCCGTTTTTGTGTTCCCTCCTTTTGACGTCCATAGTACGGCTACGTCCATTGGTTCTTTCTGAAAGAAAAAAAGACTAAAAAAAAAGAAACAGAGGGAAAAAAATGAGCAAGGAGTGCAATTTGACTTCCCTTTCTCTCCAGCATCCCTTTTCACGATGGATTATCGAAAATTCTTATTAGCTTTCCGTCCTACAAAAATGTTCTTATCGTCTAGGGAACATTGATCCTAGTCTTGTCTCTCTTTTTAAGTTATTCATTCCTTCTTTTCATTGTTATATTTTTTTCTTTTAATAAGACGCAAGTGCGTAGTTGTAGGTATTACACATGTCACGGATGAATGACACTTTTCCTTTATACCCGCCGACGAGCGTTACTAAAAAAAGAGAGAGAAAAAATATCGATTGTCATGTGTATATATGTATATACGTGTACACTCTCGCGAGATGGCATCCACCACGTGCGATATGAAACGTGTGCAGGTTGAGTGAGAGCTCGTTGTCCGTTCATCCGAATGCATACGATTGCATATATGCACTTACACATTAATATGCGCTTTTGAAGGTACCTCTCCCTCTCCCTCTCTCTTTCTTTATTTCTTTCTCATGCATTCGCGAGAAATTGTTTACGGACATGTGTGTGCATATTGTACACGGGCATACGCAATGCACATAACACATACGCGCGCACATATTCATGTATGTAAATGCATACGTATGTACGTAAGCTTTCTGTTCGAGCAATTGTCCGCCACCGTCTGCGAGCGTACCTTTCAAGCGAAGCGGCGCGTGAAAATGTTCCGAGGATAACGCGAGATTGATTTTCACCTTTCGAAAGTAAATGTCTTTTTGTTCTTCTTCTTCTTCCTCTTTCTTTGCTTAAAACGATACCGTCGGCGCGGTGAAATCGAAATTATCTCGTATCGTTTAATTTTCACTTGTTATATTTTAATTTTTCTTTTTTAAATATCGATTAGCAAATTTCCGATCCCAAGTATATCGATTACTCGACGAACGGCACGACGGCGTTATTTATCGGACATTAATTATATCGTTAATATCGATAACTACCGTCGTCGCTGGCACGCCGCCGTAATTATCCGCGCGAATTTAATATTCATTATAAATTACGGATTTCCACTCGTTCGGTACGCCTACATCATTAATATCATTATTGACATCGTTATTATTATTATGATAATGATTTTTAGTATTATCATAACGAACGTGAACGAACGATAGGTTTAATATTCGAGCGAATGAATTTCACTCGTACCCGTGGACAGGAATAATTGCGAAGGTAGCGGTTAAGTGGATATACGACGTTAAAATCGAGGATGAGAAGATCCTTCGGATGTTCTATCTCTCACTCTCGTACTCTTGCTCTCTCGAGTTCTCCGCGGTAAAGGCGTATCATCAGCCGAGCCGTGCTTTATAGACGTGAATTCATGAATGGCCTCTGTTCATTACTTCGACGATTTCTGCATAGAGAGACAGAGAGAGAGAGAGAGAGAGAGAGAGAGAGAGAGAGAGTGGGTATAATGTGTCAGTGTTCAGTTGAAACGACCGATTCTCATTGTCATTGAAGAAATTAAGATCGAATAAAGAAGTTAAAAGAGAAGAGAAAAATAAAAAAAACAAGATATAGTCTATTAAGTTAATAATATATATAA
>JAIFRP010000007.1:3439482-3457793 GCA_032403825.1 Odynerus spinipes | reverse complement strand
AAAAAGATTGTTTGAATAAAGAAAAACGAAAAAGGAATAAAACATTTGTGGAAGTTCACTTAAAATTGATAGGATGTAATTGAACGTTTTATATCTCATACGTTTTAACGATTTTTGTAAAGCCTGCACAAGGATAAATATGGAAAGCCGAAGAAGCTGAATGCCACTCAGTTGGAGAGCATTCGAAAATGCGGGTACGTCACGCATAAGTGAAACTAAATACTAAAATGTACACACTGAATAAGCAATAATCGATCTGAAACTGAGAGACAAAGAGCTGAGATATAATTACGAGTCCTAATTTTCTTAACTTCCTTCTCCGTTGTAAATCGAGAGACTTTGAAGAACCATTTCTATTAAATGAACAACTAGATGCTCTACTTGTCAGTTTCAGTGTTGCATATCTGTCTATTCCTTATAATCACTCGAACACGAACTTTCCTTTAAGATCTTTAAATTGGGCAAACAGGATCACCCCTTCGCGTGGCACAACTTTCCAATTATCTCGACGACACACTGCTATTAACTCGAGTAATTAATAATAGTAATTGCACTTGATGCTATGGAGAAACGTAAAAAGATCTCGTCTATTGCAGAATCGAACACGTATAATCTCGGTAATAGTATTTAACATAGATATACAAGGTGTACCATCTAATTTTAATACAACATTCGAAAAATAGTAAAAACTTTGTTTTTTTTAATGCAATGCTATTTTTGGTTCATTTGTAAATGATAGCCATTTTATAGGCAAATTCAATGATCTATAGCACTAAATACTTCTTTATCAATAAACGAAATATAAAATTCCAATTAAATAAGCAAAGTTGATCTTGTTATCTCGATAACATTTTGCACTGTAATAAAGCTGTTTTTATTATACAGAACTATGCAACTTTTTTTTTGAATTTTCTATTACAATGGAAATGTTTTAAATAGTAAAGTTGGTACATTCTGTATATATCTGTTGCATCTCCTTTTAGCATGATTACTCACATTGTACATACATATATATTCATGTTATAATACCTGCGAGATTGTTCACTGTATAAACACTGCAATGTGGTGTGGGTTTATCTATATACTACATACTTTTAGGACACGCTTGTAAAATAGATCTAATAAAAAGAACACATAATTATTAGTTTGACTATCTTTCGAGATACATATATCATAGGAAGTTACATAACGTAAGTGTATTTTAGTTTAAGAACGTTCGATGATCGTGTAACATTGTTAGTATGAGGATTCTACGAAGGATCGTAAACTTTTAATTACAAAAGCAATTCATTAGTATTAAAACAGATTTTTCAGTTCTTGTGTGTTGTAAAGTGTTCGTATATAGCTCGCCGTGTAGATTAAAAATTCTTAAACGTTTTCTTATTGTAAAAAAAAAGTTACTCTATATATATACACACCATTGCAACGCGCGTTACAACCTTAATATTATTTTTATTATCATCTACAGAGAATTCGAAGTGGATTCGATAAATTTCGCCGGGCAGACCCATCGATGGCGATTGAGTGCTCTTCTTCAACGCGGAAGAGATAGAAGACGCGAAGCACTGCTCAGAGATCTTGCCTTAGCTACTAGATTTCTTGTAGTAACAGCGAAAGCTAGATTAGTGTCCCATTGCTTCAGCGTTTCTCAATCTTTCAAAGCATTCTTAACAGGATTCCTGCGTCTTCTCGGTAAGATAAAAACAAAAGGAATTCAATTTTTACATACAACGTAACAACGTAATTCTGTACTTATAATAAATATTTTTTCCAGATATAATAATAGGCGTGCCGTCTTTGCAAGCACATAACTTAGATGCCAAAATTCGAGAGGAACGTTGCCGTTATTTGGTCGCAGAGTTAGTGTGCAGGGTAAGTGCCCATTGATCTCTAAAACGATAACATTTGTATATCCTATAAAGTATACGATTAATTGTACATCGAAACGTGCAGCCAGAGTACGAAGATTCCTTGGAGCTACTTTGCGGATTCGTACGGAAACAGCTACGTCGAGCGACCATGGAAAAATTCGAAGTGGAACGCGAATCCTCCCAGCTTTTACCCGTTCCGATTCCCTTTGTGTTTGGCACACCCGGTGGAGCAGCCGTTGATCTTAGATTATTTAGCAGAGATATAATCAGAAAGGCTTTACCGATACTAGTCTCGATTTTAGAGAGGGAGACGCGAGGCTGGTTTCTTCATTTTAGGGAAAGACTGATATCAGAATTAAGAGCACAGAAAAAGCCAGACGAGGAAATAGAAAGAGTACGTGTCCAATATTTTGCTTTCTTTTTTGTCTAACCGATGATAACGCGTGCAATCGATGAAACTGATTCCATACGCGCATTTCTTTCTTCTAGGAAGTGAACGAGGCGGTAATGAGAGAATATTTGCAAAGAGTGTACTCGAACATCTTGTCACATCCAGATATACTCGCGCTCGGCGAAGGAATTGCACAACTTCTAGTCCAACAAGCACAATCGGTCGTATTGATGCACAGAGCGATCGAGAACGTACAACGAAAGCTACTGCAAACGAAAGAGTCATTGAGGCGACATATAGAAGTCGAACATCCGGTTCTATCGCGAATACAACCGTGGATGCGAGATCGTATGAGGGAAGCCGAGGAGAATTTCATAGAGGAATGCGAATGGTGTGCTCACGAGGAAGCTCTCACCTTGTGTGGTCACCAAAATTTACAACAGACGTGTTACTTCCTCAATCGGGATTTAGTTTTTATGAAAGAGGTATACGACTAATTCTTTATTCCCTTTTCCTCCCTTCTCTCGTTTAATATGCGGTAGAAAAAGATTTGAATTTCTTTTTAGAGAGAACCAGTCTTGCTCAAAGAGTTACGCAAAGTTAAGACGCCGACCAGGAGCTTCCAGTGGCCGACGCAAATATGGCTTCCAAAAAATTGGATAATCAGGCGAAATTTTCAAGGTCAATCTGAAATCATTCCAACGGTACTGAGCAATACTCCAACATCGATAACGACACCTCGCGCGGATCCAAGTCAGCCTGTCTTTTTAGTCGAGAGAGAAATTGTACGTACGACGACGACTAGGTGAGTTAGAAATGTTGTCGAGCGTTTGAATGGCGTGACCATATAAAGCGTATATCGGACTTTATTAATCCGTCTTTTGTTCACGAAGGTGGCCAATGTGGCGTTGGATAAATTATATAGCAAGAACGTGGTGTTGGACCTGGAACGCAATGTTTCTCTTGGGAGTAGCAGTGCCATGGTGCAGTCCAGTTTCCATTCGTGCTTTATTACTTGTACAACCATTTACTCCTGATTTAGAATTAAGCCAACTCAATGGCACGTTATTCCCTCGCAAATCTTCGCAAATGCCCACTCTCTGTTCCCGATTAGTAGCACTTTGGAGGCATATCAGTAAAAGTCGGACTCATTTTGAAACAGAACCAGATACAGGTAAGCATCGTCTCGTCCATATCAATTTGATTATTTGTTCATCGATCTTGACAATCCTTTCTTGTCTTCTATTTTACAGGATTTATTGGAAAGGGAATGACGAGACATTTAAACAGGCTATGGAATTATGGTGCCAAAGGCCTTTTAGGAACGCTCGTTATATTGTTTGTTTTCCCTGTTGTATGTATATTTGCAAGTGTTGGATCTCTGCTCGTTGCACTCACCGCGGTCATGTGGTTAGTTATCAAGTTTGTTGTAACGTTATTCTGTTTTTACTGACAGAGGAATTTTTAAAATGTCACACCTTTCAGGATGCCTTTGGTTACTTTAGCATTACATGCTTTCATGGCTCTTATAATGGATTTAGATAGCCCCGAACCAAGCCGCAATCGCTATTTGGTTGTGATGGAAGCATTGGTTTGGAATGTTGGTGTACAAGGATGTCTACAACCAATAGCAGCGATAATTGTAGCTCTCGTTGTATGCCCTATCATCTCTTTTGTGATACTTACTGGTAAATTATTTTATTCTTGTACTATCACTTTGCAAAATAACGAATGGCCGAATACTTGGACGATAACTTTAATTTACGCGTTCTTGTAGCTGCTGTGATACGTTATTGCATTAGAGTGGTATGGGATACAGCCATGTTCCATCTGGTAATAAAAAATAGAGGACGGATCCCTGCCAGTGACAGTTTTGTAGTAAAAAGAATAGCAGGGCCAGGATTAGCGTCGGATTATTATTATCAGGTATGTATTCTTAAAAATGATTCACCGCCAAGAGATTAATCATTCTTACGATACGAATCTTTCTCAGTTAAGACCGGAACAAGCACTAGCTGCGTTCGAAGCTAAACTAGAATTGGACGAACTATTGGCTTTCCAACAAGAAACGGAAAGATTGATAACTCAACCGCAAAGAGATTTTAGCCAATTCGTAGAAGCTTGCTTCGGTCCGTTCGCTGCTGGTCTCGCCAAAATGAAAGATCCATACAAATCGCTTGAAAAAGAAGCCAGAGATCTCATTTCTGTCTTGCATGAAAAGCTGGAAAGACGAAGGAAAAATTTACAGACTGGTCTTGGTGTTGCTGTGAGGAGCAAAATAAAACTTACTACGTTTGATTTGAAGGTGCTGCTTACATTTCATAGGCCTCGTTAAATGATCCTCGCCACTCGCGATTAACTTTATATTTTTAATGCCGCTGCAGGTAGTCATACAACAAGGTGCACTGATGTTGGAACGACTTTACCCGTTACACGTTTTTGCCCGTCTACCTGGAAACGAAGAAGACTTTTGGGAAAACAAAGGATTAGGTGTGGGTGATTGGGCAGGTTTAGCTGGACTTATGTACGCTGACATCTTTAGCTTGGATTTCCTTCAGCCCCTGGACGACACTGATACAAAATTCAGATTAGAACCACATCCAGGTGTCGATTTATCACGATACACAGACATGGTTCATAGTACAGAATTAGGTGGTATTAATGGACCCGATCTTCTTGGTGCGGTCTATGCACCTCGTGGAAATATTCAAGTACATAGCCCGTATCTTGAAGTTTCTGCATTTAATCCACGAGCTAAGCAAGCCAGCAACAGCAAGAAATCTGACAAAAGATGGTATAATTTGTTGGAATGTTATAATAACGCTAAGGCATAATAATAATAATAATAAAAGGAGTAGTTAAGTTATATATGCAAATTTTCTTTTTTTTTATAGCGATACGAAGACGCACACGTTTAGAAGACGCACAGTCTCGACGAATGGTAGCATAGATGGACGATGGCAACCGTGGAAGCGCCAAATCCGACCGTATAGCGCAGAAAAATTAGTAATTCCACTTCCTATTCCACATCCAGCACACATAGCAATTACCATTCATAATCGTGATTCCGAAGATCCTATCCCACTCGATTCAGAGCTCTGTCAAAATATTTTACGAGCTATCGAAGAGTCACCCGGTGAGATGGCTACAGAATGCGTCAGCCGCTATAGAGGCGGAGGAGATTCCAGTTTCGATTCTGTTGCATCGCAATCCTCTGTCTCTATCGAGACAGGTTTGGATAAGGACAATGATGAAACACAAGAAACTGCAAATAACGATAAGGAGGGTGAAAATTATCATTGGACACTTTCAAATTGGGGTGGCGGTGTGACGAGAAGAAGAAATAATTCTGGATCTATAAAAGTTGATTTAGCTTCCCCAGAAGATGTTACTCTGGATACAGATACCACCAGAGTGATGTTCAGTACATATGGAACAACCGTGTAACGTACGTCTCTTGATTATACCAGGTAATCTATCGCAGGTAAAGAATCTCTCATCACTTAAAACCAAGATATGAGTCTTAAAGTGGTAAATCTCGCCTAATATTTCTCTAGATTATAAATGACACAGAAATGCAAGCATTATTTAGAATGGCAAGTTGCTCTGCTATCGTTACTGTAAAAACCAATTTTATGATGAGTTTTCTTCAATAATATTCTTATTGTGACTACAGATTTAGTATTTAAATGATCACTTTAAAAAATGATTTATGCATGTAAAACAAATATGTGTGTACGCACGTAATACTTATAATTACGTTAATTTCAATATAATTTGACGTTAGTTAACAAGATGGTTGAAATAGAACAGAAGTAAACTCTTAGCAACAACTTGATAACAATAGCTTAAATTATATAAATATCAAATTTATCCTACATGGAACAACACAGCAATGTAAGATCGTTCACACCATGTTATCTTCTTCGATTTTCTTTTATTACCGCTTACTTTTCTGTATACATTTTCCAATGAGAAATCGTTGAAAAAACAATTGATGATATTGCAGCTAAAATGCTCTAATGTATTCTCTATGCCTAATAATACATTCTAAACGTATATTAAAAATTGATTGTAGTATACCTAATGATTTTATAGTATCTTTATAATATTATATCTTTATCTTACCCTCGAGTAAAACAGTTCTGATAGTCAGCAGAGTGGTAGATATTTAAAGCTCATCACAAAGTCTGGGATGCCATTATAGATTTGTAATAATAATGAACACAGGTAGCGAACAGAGTAAAATGTTCACAATTCTAATATAATAAATTCAAATATCGATGAAAAGTTTACTTGAAATTATATTTAAAAACAATGACTCTCGTATTTACATATTGTATATAGATAGACAATTGTATAAATGAACTTGTTAATGTAATAGTTCACCATATGTATTTCCTTGTTATTTACTCTATATTAGAATGAATTCTATTAAAATACGTGAAAGTGTGCTCTTATGAACTATAATATACTTACTTTTAGTACTTGTTCCATTTGTTTCACATAGTGTCACTTTCTAAGCCATTCCATTAACTTGCTTATTCTAAAGAAATATGAGAATAACGATCCTCTTATATATTTGTATACACTATGTATTTATGGATGGAATTTTTGAAATTCTAAAAAATATTTCAAAATATTCTCGTCTTATAAACAAAACCTTTTAGAGGTGTCTTTTTGAATCAAAACTCTATTTAAAACGCAGAATAAAATGGATATCCATTTTACTAATACGTGACATTACGTAAGTTAAACTGTGTTTACCAAATTAATGAAATCGCCATATTTTTAGGTAGAATAAAAAATAATAAATCTTCATAAAACATGGCGAGCATGAGATAAATATACTAGAATGTAAAGTTTCTAGATAAATATGCTGCCTATTAGAAAATATAAAGCGTATGCAAATTTAAAATTCTCTGAACCATATACATGTTATTAACATTTGTAAAGAGATAGACAAATTTTGAATATTAATATCAGTAAACAAATTTTAAATTATATAAAAACCATCACCTTAGAGTAGTTACCCATTAATTCATGTTTCTGTCATGTCTAATTCAATTTACTCTTGGCATTAAAAGAAAGCAGGCGATAAATATTACATTTAGCGACTACAATTCAGATACAAAATGTTATTATCTTATTCTGAATGTAAGCTCATGAGAGATCTCTAAATATAAATATAAGAAACATAAAATCGTTAATAATTACCATATAACTGCCTCTGGAAGTCTTATTTATTACAAAACTACAAATAGTTGTAGATTCCTTAGCGAGGAAATTGTACTTATATAATATGAATACTTCGCACTAAGTATTCTATAATAATATGACACAGTTAATAATTCCATCCAAACTAAAACGTTTAATGAATCATTGTCACATGTTGGTTTTCTTAATATCAATATTTAATATCGCCATGTTTTCATATATAAATCATATCTAAAGAGATTGCAATATATAGTATTAATCAAATATGCTTTTGCCAAGAAGAAATACAATTTTCTCAACTGTTGATGCCAATTTTTACATAATTCATGAAAATTTGTTTTCTCTGATCCAGATGATTGTACAAATTTCTTTGGAATAGTAAGTTGATCAAAAGATTTTTTGAAAATATTTTGCCTTCATCTTCCATTATTTTTATTATAACTACCATTTTGTATAAAGACTAATTGAACAAAATTAGATACTAAGATCTCATTCGATATTACAAATGTTGATATCTGTACAGTTGCTTAATGTCATCGTATATCCATCCAGGTGTGCTTGATATCAATATGATTTTGAAAGTCTAATGGCAAGTGAAGTATTATGTACAAAGGGAAAAATCTCCTACAAGGAGAAGTTGTTTTTGACATACAAAGCATAATAGCTTGATGGAATTCACATATTAATATCGATATACATGCTATTATAAAATGACAGCAATTTTTTATTTAAAATCAAATACATTCTCTGAAAGAATTGCATTTAATATAGATGTGTCCAAGCACTTTGCATGAATAGAATTTTACCACTTAAGTAAAAATACTCCTTCAATGATATTATAGGATAAATTTTATGTATAAACACATAAATATCAGATTGTGACGCGTGCATAATATTGTATCGTATACTGTAGACATTTTCAAACTGATAATAGAAATGAGATAGAGGTAACTTCATTGCAAAATATAAGACAACAAATTTATTCTTCTAAATTGTCTTATTTTTGGTAAGAAGTTATCAATCTACAAATTTCATCAGTAAATTTACTTAAGTACTTGCATACATAATTTTTATTTTTTATTTATCATAATGTTATTATGCAAATAAGTGCAAAATAAAAGAACCATTTTAGTTCTGCCATGCTATGTAATGCAAAATCCATGAGAATAAAAACTTCACAAAAGTTACATAAACAAGAAAGCTGTAAAAGGTATGTATTGAGAATGTAGCAAATTAATCAAACATTTATAAGTGAAACATAGATATTATTTTTTAAATTTCAAAAATATATCCCAATCCGATGAGTCTTCATTATTTTTATATATTTATTTACCATTTTTTGTTATAAATAAAATGAAGTAATATGCTTTCACTTGATGGTGTAAAAATGAATGCATATCAATTGATATGCAATGATATTATTTCTTTCATTTCTTCCAAAAGTTTATACTTGCATAAAAGTATATGTATACAGTGCATACAGAAATTAATCCGGATCGTAAGATCCTAACGTATATGACATAAGTTATTTATCTAACCATTTAAGCGATGATCTTAATATTGGTACTATAATATAAAATTGTAAAGAAATTATAAAATCATATACGTAAAATATATTTACATTGTGTAAAGTATCATTGACTCCTTTGTACACTTTATTGTTAATTACATTTATAGTTCTCATGTTTTTATCTTTTTATTTGAACTGTTATAAAGTAATAAAAACATTATACTTTCCATTGTTTATTTTAATTTCATTATTGTATGTTCTATATATGATATTATTCATTTATTTACAATTATTGCACATTGTATATTTATATATCATTTCTTTTAGCAAAATAAGTAATAAAAACAGTTTTTATATTAGCACTTTCACTTTCCATGATCATCTTGTATGCAAAAAGTATTATGGTCTTCTAAGTGTTTTTCTTTCTGGTCCAATTGTTCTAAGTATGTACTTGTTACAAGACATTTAGGCATATGGCAATAACATGGAATTTCATGTTCAACTTCAGTAGCATCCAGTAATGTTAATTCTATGTTATAATTTCTTTCTTTTGAACTGTTCCTTTTTAACTTTAAGTTAAAAGCTACAGGTTCATCTACTTCTATTTTTACATCTACAGGCAAGACAATAATAGTTTGTTTCCAATGTGTTGGTTTATCCTGTGGTCCTGTAGATAATTCTGAAGAATCTGGAAATATAACTGAGAACCAAATACAAATTCCCTGGATTGTCCCCTCTTTATTACAAACAGACACATATTCTTCATTGCCCAAAGTATTTATTTCTTCTAAACTAACACAATGCAAATCCAACCATGCTATTACTTTCTTATCCGCTAAAAGATCATCCTGATTCACCAATGCTATTTCTGGCTTGGCAGATTTGGTCTTTCGATAATGTTCCCCTATGCACCTAAATAAAAATTTTAAAAAATTGTATTTAAATCAATAATAAAATTAAATCAAAGTGGTAATAATATATAAATAATAATAAAAATTCTAGTTACTTCATATTGACTCCACAGACATCATTCCAAAATTGAAACATGGATGGCAATTGACAAGGAGATGCATATAATATAGCTGTAGACGGAAATAAGATTCCTTCTTCATTTAAAAAACGATCACGTGCAAAAAGCACAGATTCTAACATTCCTTCGTGTACTAAATAAAATCCCATCCATTCAGAAACTATTATGTCTACTTTTCCAATCTCATTTGGATCAAGATCTTCAACTCTACTGTGAATTACTTTAATTACACGTTCTAAATTGTTTTCAATAACTACTTCCTCTGCTATTTTAGCTAATTCGCTAGCCTCCACTGCATATACTTTTTTTGCACCAGCTTGAGCACAGAAAATGGACAGTATACCTACAAATATGTATTACTTTAAAATAATTATGACTTCATATAATCCTATATATAAAATATAATCCTATATATAAAATTTATATTTTATAGTCTTATAATACCTGTTCCAGCACCAACATCAAGAACAACTTTGTCTTCGAATTTGTCTGCACAGTTAAATATAGCTTCTTTGTATGCTAGAGTTCGGGTTGTATCATTAAGCATTAACCGATGCACCTAAAATTGTTTTATTATTTATAATCATGTAAAATTTATATATAATCATATCTCTTACGTCCAGTTCTTCATAACTCTTAAAATACTGATCCATATCTTTCAAATTATAAGAAAAATATAAATATCTTCTTTCAGGTTACCAAAGATATGATATAGAAAAACACTTTTCCTAAGTAAAACCCGCTAAAACCTGTCAGGAAAAAGAGGGAAATGGAGTCAATTTAAAAACGTGCAAAGCTAATTACATTCTGTCGAACAGGCAGTGATCTTCTATACCAACGCATGCGAGCAGCATGTTATTTGTTGAAGTTCGTACCGCCAACATTGAGGTTATGTTGATCTAAAGTCGTGTTGTTTCGTTGTTCGTGCTGCGTATTGTAATTTGAGAAAAACCGAGAAACAAAAGCAAAAAGCGTTCAAAAATTACGTTTACCTGTTTACTTGAACTTTAGTTATATATATTACAAAATGGATGACGAAGCAGAAACGTATAAATTGTGGCGAATTAGGAAAACAGTAATGCAGTTGTGTCATGACAGAGGTTATCTCGTCACTCAGGATGAATTGGATCAAACTTTAGAACAATTTAAAGAACAATTCGGTGACAAGCCGAGTGAAAAAAGACCTGCACGTAGCGACCTTATCGTATTAGTTGCTCACAATGACGATCCTACGGATCAACTGTTTGTTTTCTTTCCCGACGAACCCAAAATAGGCATCAAAACTATAAAAACATATTGTCAACGTATGCAAGAAGAAAAAATTCACAGGTACGTTTCCTCTACACGTTGTTTATCATTCAACATCTTTATACACAAATTTAGACTTATTTATCTTCGTTATTGGCAGAGCAATCATTGTTGTACAACAAGGTATGACCCCATCGGCTAAACAGTCTTTGGTAGACATGGCACCGAAGTATATTCTAGAGCAATTTTTGGAATCTGAATTGTTAATAAACATCACAGAACATGAACTTGTACCTGAACATATAGTATTAACACCAGATGAGAAAGAAGAGCTCCTTACAAGATATAAACTCAAAGAGAACCAATTAATGCGTATACAAGCAGGTGATCCAGTGGCTCGATATTTTGGTTTAAAAAGAGGACAAGTAGTCAAAATCATTAGGCCCTCTGAGACTGCAGGACGATATATCTCTTACAGACTTGTGTGTTAATTTAAAATTCCATTTACTTATCATAATGTAAAAAAAAACATTAATTCTTGATTGTACAATATTTTTATAATTACAAAATACATTGCATTTAATGTTAGGGTTTGTATAATCTTCGACCATACCTATAACATTAAACAGAAGTATTTTACGAAGGAAGATCGGCTTACTTTCTGAGAATGCTTTATTGTACTACAATTATATTGTGTCATTACATAATATACATTTGGTATTAAACATTAACTGTATATCAGGCAGTAAATAATTACTAACATTGTGCCAAGTGCGATCATTTAATATTGTTAAATATAATACAATTTCATTCTAAGTTCACTTTGAACTGTGTTCTTCCGAAGAATCATAGATAGACAAAAAAACAAAAAATTTAATATCTTACATTATTTTAAATAATAATTTTGAAAAATTGGCACAATCAGCTAAACCCCTTGTTGTGCAAATGTTCGTTCGGGTACATTTCTTCGTTATATTATTTCTTGGTCCAAAGTATCATGGTACACTGTTGTCATGAGACAACTCAATTCCAGATTTACTTAAACAGCTTGTACATGTGTGTCAAAATACATTGCTTATACTACATAAGCGAATGTAAGTATTGCTTTATTCATTATCTGCATTCTTCTATATGCCACGATAATGCATAAAACGCGACGAATCGTAGCAAAGTGATAATATGTAGATGCATACTTGTGTGCATTATAGATAAATCGATATTAAAAATCACTAATTTATACTTCCTAATATTTATTACGAATGTGCACCCAATTTATCGTTTAAAAACACATGATGAATGAAAGGTACATTGCATTTTTAAGTACAAAACATTTTCATCGACATAATGATATTAAATGAGCGATGAATTGAAGTATCTTTTAATGTTATTTCACTGAAAAAAAAAAAAGAAAATGCTTTCAGGAACTGTTATTCCATATGTATATAAAAAGATAAATTACCTTAAAAAAAGCGTAGTGTAGAAACATGAATAAGAAGTTGAATCTTTATCAGTCGTTATGTATTTCATTATTTTACAATCTTATCGATGTTTGATATATCATTGATAAATCAAATATAAAACAGTCTTATTTATGCACAAATCATAAAGAAGTTACTTACAGCTTTAGTTCAAAGAAAGAGTTAATTTTATGTTCTCTAATATTAGTATGTATATCCTTTAAAAAAGTTGAAGGATTTGCCTCTCTCATATATAATTTTCGACTGTCACTAATGAATGATTAACAAATAGAAGTAGTAGATAGTGAGATATAAATAGCATGTGGTTTCTGCTACACATAGGCATATGGTTTATGGGCGTAAGTAAAAAAGCATGCAAATATGATTAATGCAATATATTGTTAATAATAAAATGTAACATAACGCAATAATAATAATTAATAATAATATAATAATAATAATAATTACACAATAAGACTACAAATTTTCATTGTTTACATAGAAAAAAAGCAAGAATTGTTGAAATCAGTAAACAGAACATATTTTTAAAGAAATGTACATGGACTTCGTGTGTCCTTTTCGAAATAACAAAGTTCATATTAAATATTGTGTGCAGATTAAAAGTAACACATGGCAGACTTCAATATCGTATCGCTTCTTGGCATTTTTTTGCAGCAAATAAGGAGGTAACAAATTATTAAAAGAATACGTGCACAGCAATTTCGTTTTTTTTTTTAAATAGCAAGAAGTTTTTATCGTATGAAATATTCATATCTCTATTTTTGCATTTACGCAATATTCGTTACATGTTGTCAAAAATAAATCAGTCAATCATCGTATTTCAATCTCGTACGATTATCTTCAATATGTATGCATGTATATACAGTATGTATATACGCTATCTCTTTGTTTGTCTCTCCCACTAATAAATCTCTAGAATAAAACAAAAGTTTCAAACGCTACACATACCACAAGATTCGTGTAATTACAAAATAAATCTCTCTCAAGCGCTTTAACTGCTTATATAGATCAAACAGTATAATACCTTTAAACAGATTCCACCAATTCTTTCAAGATTTCATGAAGATCAAAGCTTACGATTAGCCTATTCTCAAAATTTGTGTATGATACAGATAATATATCTGAAATATTCGTATCGAACGTAAAGCGTAAGAAAAATGTCTTCTTAATCATTCGCGAAAATATTTACGATACAAAGACAACAAAAGTGTCCAATGCCAAAAGGCGATGCGCTTTAACGCTATACACGTCTGTATAAAGTTTTCAGATTTCTTATGCAATTGTTTTTACTAGGCCCTTTTCTCGCCAAGGTCCCGTTCCTCGAATAGCGGATCTGTATTAAAAAATACAAGATTTATGTAATCCCAGTTTCTATACTATCCGAGATAGCATGAATTACTGTTTTAATATGGCCAATGAACATGCTTTGCAAAAGAATAATGCTTAACTGTGATATATACACCATCGATGGACTACCAAGAGATACTAAACACCATTTCAAGTTTCATTTATAATATGTCGATGTACGATCTTCTTAGCATACGATATACGATATACGGATGCAAGCTATGTAATACTTGGTATATCGAGATAAAGTAAAAATGCGGTTAACGAATGTTCAATGTATCTATCGTAGACATACGATAACACATACGACATCTATCAATGTTAACTTCAAATGGTAGCAGCATATTCAGTCCCACAGAGAAGATCCAAACTTGTCCATCCAACGATATATAAAACAATGTGGACACTACCCTGTCGTGTGAATACATCAAGGAACTCTACACACTCTCGTACGGATTACTAAGGATGTAAGAAAAGTTTTCTCAATGGGACCGATCAGAGGTCCTTACTAAATAGTATTTCATGCCGAGATCGTATTAAGATACTCGACATCTGGACCACCAGTATATCCTGGTAGCCCACTCAATAGGCGGTGGTTGCAAAATATTCCAGATTAATTTTGCAGCTAGGCTGATCCTGTATATGATGATGGTGGGATAAGGCGGTCAGTAGTTGAGACCTGTGTATATTAAATCAGGCCTAAAACAAAATATTAATTCTTTTTTTTCTACAACTTAAACATAGCACAAGCAGGATGCAAAAAAACGATTATCGGAGAAACGTACGGTACAAAAATCTTTACGTCATTACGTCCTACAGCAAAATTTCTGTGTAATACCTAGGAGTGATAAGGTGTAACATAGGTAGATGGAAATAGACCCCTTCTATTACCGATCTCCCCATGCCACCAATGCTGATCCGTACGATCTGTAACAGTAATTACATCGCCTCGCCTGAATTCCAATTCACCTGGCTCTTGTGGAGCAAAGTCATATAACGCCTGAACCAAACACTGAAATAAAACATAAAAATTACTTTAGAGACGGGATCTAATAATAATTTTACACGAGCTTCCTTAATCCGTTAAAATAGATTTACCTCCTCTGGAATCATGTCGCGTAGTTTCACATCTTGCGAGCGCGATACGGACGCCGTACGATGATACTCTACTAATTCGTTTAAGCTGTTGAACTTTACGACCCAAAGGAAGAATTTGCCCTGAGCGTCTCTTAATACCTTAAAGTGTTGTACTCCGTCGGAACATCTATTGCAACGAATAAATATAATAAAATATGAATTCTTGTATATAACATTCTAGAAATTCATGGTTTCTTAAAATATGAACGATAGTAAAAATAACCATGGGCTTACTTTACAGACAAGGAAAAGTCTCCAGGCGAGCTTTCACTGATTCTGATCAAAAAGGCACCTTCATGTTTATTCATCAATAGCCTTTCAGCGTCTGCTCTAGTTATCCTTCCGTAATACCAACTACAAAATGAAACGTTATAAAGTAATATCCTCCTCTCATTAAAGTATAAGATAAAAGTAACGAACTTACTCATGATTCTTCATTTCTATATAGTTACTGGGAATGAGTCCTTCTCTGGAATCTAATTCTGCTCTGAACCAATTCATATCATCCTCCATATTCAGAATCTAATGAAAAAATTTAAATACATTATGCATACATATATACATACACAACTAACCTACCTTAAAAAAACAGTACAAGAATATCGTTAAAAACATCCTTCATTTTGTACGATCTCATAATCTCATCGTTTTTCAAAAATAATTGTATCGATCATTTTGAATTTCCCGCGTGAAAGAAATCTCGACAAATGAAAATCAGCTGAGAACCTACGAAAGATCGACTCCGAAGTCGAACATTCGTTGATAGTAACCATCGATAGTAATCGAACGATCGATTGTTCGATCGTAACCTAAAATTACTAATGTTTACAAAACTCAAACGTACAAATGTTAAGTCGCAAAATAGAATACTTTACTACAAATATCTCTTCGAGAGGAAATCAAAATCAGCGTGGACAATAAGCTGACTAATTTAAGATTGTTTACGAACGATCGGCTCAATTCTAACATATCTCGTAAGCTTAATAAAAATAAATATTCACGCGCGACTACTATCATCATCATCATCATTATCGTCATCGTTGTCGCACTCGAGAAAATCCGTGATAGGCCAGCCTTCACGGATGCTCCATGATCATCGTCTTGCGTCGAGCCAATCAGACATGAGCGGATCGTTCGACGACGCTCGGCTGTTCGTTCGTACGTCGTTTGTTCGTACACACTCATTACGAAGGAAACGACACTTGGGAAGGTTCGTGATCGAACAATGCCAACATCGAAGTGGCAAATGTTTCGAGATAGGTTTCTCTTGTCGATCGCATACGAACCTTTAGGACCTGACTCCTGCGAAAGCTGAGCTCATCCTCGGCTGTCGCGGTGAAGTCGTGCTTGGCTACCGCCTCCATTCTTCTACTTCTTCTTCTTCTTCGCCTTTTCCTTCCTTTTTTCCTCCTCTTTCTTCTTCTTCTTCTTCCACTTCTTCCCTCGAAGGGCGAACGCGCGTGTGTGCGCTAGGCGGATAGCGGTGAGGGGAACGAGAAGGAAAAGAATGAAAGAGAGAGAAGGATGAAAAGAGAGAGGGGGGAAGGGGAAAGAGCGAGACAGACAGAAAGAGCTATATCACAGAGAGCCAGTCCTCGAGGCGGCACCAAAGGCGGCCACCTTTGTCTGCGAACGAAAAAAAAGGAAAGAAAAGGAGGAAACTCCAGCAGCAGCAGCAACAACAGCAACAGCAACAGCAGTAGGAGCAAACGGAGACGCAAGAAATTCACCGATCGTTCCCCTTCAGATTTTCGCGAGGCACCACGCTCTTTTCGAGTTCACCGATATACATATATCGAGGATATACGTAGGTGGCTCGCTACGGAAAAAACGCGTAGACGCGCGCGCGCGCGCACGCACGGGGGCCAGGCGGACACTCGCGCACTAATAACACACAGGCACGACGTATACACACTCACACACACGAGGCTTTTTCCGTTTTCTCTCTTCTGGTTTCGGTGGAATTTTTTTCGAAGCACGACTACCCTCTCTACCTTTTTAGCTTTCTCTTCTTTTTCTTTCTCCCTCTCTCTCTCTCTCTTTCGTGTTCCACCTATCTCTGTCTCTGTCGCTCTCCGTTACGATCGAACGGCGTTCAGTGACACCCGACGACTAAGCGAAAACTCGCATCATCGTTCTCTCTCGTTAGAAGAAGAGAAAGGGAGGCAGCAACACAAGAAGACGTAAAAAAAGAAAGCACGGCGATGATCGTAATACGTAAGGCAACGGACAACGCGTGTCGTGTCGTTTCTTCTTCTCCTCTTTCCTTCGACCGTCGAACTGTCAAAATGCAAAAGGTACGCTGCTCGGATCACGTACTCTCGCGAGAGCGACCATCGCTCGGTCTTATCAGACGTTACACTCTCCCTCGCCCGGTACCGTGCTCTCTGCGTTTCATCGCTAGTCTTCGCTCTCTCTCTCTCTCTCTCTCTCTCTCTCTCTCTCTCTCTCTCTCTCTCGCTCCTTCTCTTTCCTTCTCGCTCGCACACCAATGCGCACTCGACTTCAGCGCACGGTGACGTAGCCGATCCGACCCGAACTTGTCCGACCAATCTGGAAGGAAGACGTTTATTCTCGCACGTTGAACGAACACCGAGTAAGCAAGGCCTGCCAAATAAATAATTCTCAACTTTTCACTCGAACGTGAATAAACATTGCCATTTGATTCATCGAGAACGTTTCACGCGAATAGAGTAGAAAATAAACGGCCGGGTACGCGACAATTTCAACGAGTTCGGAGACAGCTGAACGCACTAGTTTTTCATCGCGCAGGCGTGCGCATGCGCGCTTCACGCGTTCAAAGATGCGTCGACTGCTGGCGCGTTCGCCTCTCGGTAGCCATCTTGCGTCCAACGCGAGAATGAACGTCTTTCGATCGTCTTCGCGATCTCGCGCGGTTCCGAATGATTTTTCGAAAAGGTAGAAATCCTCCTTGCATTTCTTTTTACGTAGAGATGGTCAGCGTTTGGAGAAACAAACATGCTAAAGAATGGGTCGCCTGAAAGAGTGAGAAAGCTTTTTTTTCACCAGTACTTTTTCCCAACTATAAAAAAAACGGTGTCAGGGAAGTAAAGTAGATATT